>CAHIKZ030001735.1:15000-410000 GCA_903632075.3 Acanthosepion pharaonis | reverse complement strand
AATTGTCATTGATTTCCCCTCGGGGGGGGGGGGGCAGTTGCAAAAAGAAAACTTCTTAGGAAGGGCAAGTATAGAGTCAAATAGAAATTGCATGATACTTAAGGTTTTTGGTCGTGACATGTAAGCAATGCATTAATTATCTTATATGAGAAAATATTGAAATCTCTATCTTTAAAAGGCAGGATGTGTGTGTGTGTGTGTGTGTGTGTGTGTGTGTGTGTGTGTGTGACGAATGCACGGCCACAATTTTCGACGGATTTGCCCCAAAATTTACATGCACATGCTCCAAGTTAGTGGGAAGGCCAAGACCGATTTTGCATTTCCCAACTCCGATCGATAGTGGAAATAATCGATTTTTTCATCCTTCTACGGCATTTTTCATGTAGTTTGCGGCCATTTTCTACTGGCCAGAGTGAGAGCCTATAGCTGGCTGCCACGAATAGGCAGGAAGATTCTATTGGCCAGCGTGAGAGCCAACAGCTGACTGACACAAATATTAACTATCATGCTAGCATGCAAAAAAATTGATAGCTGCATTCGTCACAAGTGGGAAAAATTTAAATCTGCATGGCACTTTACTCCAATTGGCTTATTCGCTTGCTTAAACTCAATGTTGATTCTGATTCCGCAGAACTGGGTTTGGGTGTGAAAAAGTACTTGTTGTTAACATTCTTTTTTCATTCGATTTTTCCAGTTACGAGTCCTTTTTTTGAAGCTAATCGTTTTGTTTTTCATTTTGTTTAGTTCTTTTTTCGTAACAGATTTAATGTTTAGTATAGAGCTTAGAAAAAATTCGCAGTGTGAGATAGGCAAGAAGTAAGGTGTGTAGCAACATCAGCACGGCAAAGGGCACTTCTTTAAAGGCAAGGAAGGGCAAAAATATTTTAAGTCAAGTGATAGCGATTGCTGTATGAGTCGTACGATTTTTGAATCAAGCACGGGCAACGCTGGGCTATGCTGCTAGTAATGGATAAAACAAAAACGGTTTGTACATTTTGTTATAGGAAATCAAGGATGATCCGGTTATTTAATGGTTAATGATTGGAATTGGTTAATAAAATTCAAATTCAGGATAGATTCGTTCACATTGACTTCACAGTGACTGCCTTGAGAAAGGCATGAACCCATTTCTACCATCTGGGGATAAAGAATAGAGCAGTTCGTGTCTGCCATGTAATGCAAAGGCGTGAAGTTGGGGATAACGGTACGACAGTTGGAGTTTGTTTGCCCTTTAGTGCAAAGGCATGAACCCATTTCTTCCAACTGAGAATAAACAGTAGTGCAGTTGAATCCCCCCCCTATAACGCAAAGAAATAAACCCATTTCTCCCAGATAGGAATAAACAGTAGTGCAATTGAATTCTCCCCTGTAGCGCAAAGGCATGAACCCATTTCTTCCAGATGGGAAAAAAGGAGTAGAACAGTTGGTGTTAGCCCAGTAATGATAAGCTATGAATCAATTTTTTCCAGGTTGGGACAAGCAGTAGGGCAACTGCAGCCTGTTTGCCTTGTAAGCCAAAGGCATGAGGTAGTTTCTTCCACCTAGGGATAAAGGGGAGTTCACCGAAAGTCAATAGCTTCATCTACCGCAGGGAAAGTTGGTTCTCTGTGTCATGCCAGAAAGTTTTTCTCAAAATCTATAGATCAACCATCCGTCGTTGCATGGAATATTGCTGTTATATATAATCTGGTGCCCCCGCTGTACGTCTCGAGGTCCTCGACAAAATCCAGAGACGAATATGCAATGGGGTAGGTCCTGAGCTGTCATCCTGTCTGCAGTCGCTTTCTCACTGACGTGCCGTGGCTTTTCTCTGTCTCTTCTACAAGTATTTTCACGGCAACTGTTCCGATGAGTTGCCTTGGCTGGTTCCAAGACTACATGAAATTAAGCGAACTACTAGGTTGGAATCTCGGTTCCACCCTTTCACTGTCGAAACATTTAAATATAACCACATCTTCTACTCAAACAGTTCCTTCTCTCGCACTTCCCTTCTATGGAATTCCCTTCCTCTTGCTTGCTTCCCTGATAACTATAATCTTCAAATATTCAAGTGTAATGTCAATCAACATACATTGATCTTATTCTTCAACGTCCTCTGTATCCTTTCCTCAAACGCGCCCCCTTTACTCTTGTTCCCAATCCTCTGTAACCCCTTGCGTGCTAGTGACACTCCTGCCTTGGTGAATTGCTTAAAAAAAGTACACTGAAATTTCATGTTTCTAAAAAAAAAAAATATATATATATATATATATATATATATATATATATATATATATATATATATATATATATATACATACAAGTATATAATTGGTATATACGGAATGAATTCCAATAACCAACAATTACTATTCTTAAAAGAGTGCTCAATACAAAGTAGAGCAGATATAATTATTTTTTATAAAAAAATATAACATAAGTATGTTATAAAATCACTACAAAAATAACCATTTTGTTTCAACACACTCTGTGTCTTATCAAGCGATCACTTGATAAGACACAGTGTGTTGAAACAAAATGGCTATTTTGTAGTGATTTTATAACATACTTATGTTATATTTTTTTTATAAAAAATAATTATATATATATATATATATATATATATATATGTATGTATGTATGTATGTGTGTGTGTGTGTGTGTGTGTGTGTTAAAGAAAAACAAAAACCGTTGATGGAATCAACGGACAACTTGTCAAACCTTAAACCCTTCTCCAGAGAAAGTGGCGAATAAAAACGATAATACCGAAAAAAGAAAGAGAAAAAACGACCTAGAAGCAAACTTACCTGCTCAGTAAAGTAAATTAAAGTGCTCGAAGCCTAGATTTCCTAGACCAAACAAAAAAAACGTTTTCCAACGTTAAATCTTATGAAAGGATGGCCCTAGTCGTAACTCGTGTTTCACGCTCACGGGATCGTTAGACGATTTGAATTGAAATGAAAAGGGGTGTGCGGGCTTTATATAACACGTGAATCGCCCTAGGGCAGCGCGGATAAAAAAATAAATAAATAAAAGCTAAAAATAATAAATTAATTAAAAGAAAACCGTGGTTAACCACACCTACACAGGGGAAAAAGAAAATAGGCAAAGAAAGAAACCATGTGGGTGGGCTAAACTACTAACTGTTGCACTGTAGGGTCAGGTTCAGTGAAAAAAAATCACCAATAAACCAATACGCTTGTCCGGTGGTAGGTGACATGATAGGTATTTTATGTTATGTCTACATTCTGCTAATATATATATATATATATATATATATATATATATATATATATATATATATATATGTCTGTGTATGTTGGTGTTGGTACATATGTATGCATGTATCTGTTTATATGTCAATGAGTAATGCATTATCCTGCCAAAGTTCTGACAAGAATTTTGCAATGGAGAAGCTGCTGTTGTATCAAGTGAGGTGCTTAAAGTCAAGGCCAATTTATTGCACATGTGGTTTAGATAAGTGAGAAAATTGCTTACTGTTCTTGTCAGCTGATGTTCTCCCCTTTGGGTAACATTTAAATGAAACCCTTCAGCACAACATTTTCTGGTGGCCATAGAATATTGAAGAACATCATAAAAAATAAAGACAAACAAAAAATACACTTAGGCTATTTGATAGTATAAAATTCCACAACTATTATTTACCAAAAATGACTCAAAGAATATTTCTCGGGTTTTATCTTGCAAAGTTGGGGCATCTGGTAGGCTAATGTTAAAGCAGACGCCAGAGACAACTACTATAGAGTTATTGGCAATTACTGAGACAGTAGAAAGTAGTTGATCAAAGAAGAGAAATATAAACTTTGGACAGTTTGTCCGTAAATTTGATTCTGGAGTACAACAATATATTGGAAAGATACATTAAAAAATTAAACAGACATTGTCAGTTCGAATTTCACATAACTTTTTTTTATGACAGAGTGGGGAAAAGAACTATGCGTCGTGTGATGCGTTTTATCCTTCATTGGACTAAAGTAATGTTTATGTTGTTGTGATTACACACGCGAATGAAGGAGAGAAGACGCTGAAATCATGAATTTAAATTCTTCTTTTAAAATGTCTTTTGGGTATAGTGTATAACCAATTTCATTTAGTTTCTTTTTCTTTTAGAAACCTAGACACAAATTTACTGTGCCTGAACTAGCGATGAAAGCACATTCTAATAGTCTTTGTCTTAGTAAATTGCTTTCTCTTCTAATTAAAGTAACATTTTTAAAATCAAAATTATGGTCAGTCTCATTACAGTGACCAACTAATGCATTTAATGTGTTGTTTTGTAAAAGATCCCTTTTTTGTTCATGTAATCTTTTATCTAAATTCCATTGCACTAAAGAAGGGGAGTTGGTAGATATTATTGCTTTGTTTTTTACAGCTTATCAACCTTTTGCAAGTTATTTAAAGACAGAAAATATTTTAGATTTTAAGAATTCGGGGAGATAATAATAATTTACTAATACACGTCTTACATTGTTGAGGGATGGGGGAAGAGGTGGATTCATGCCTTTCATAAGAGTATTTCTGTTAAAGTGAATATAGCGAATTTGACTGGAATTGGTACTCAGCTGTCAGGGTTGTGATTTTGCCGCTTATATATATATATATATATATATATATATATATATATATATATATATGTATGTGTGTGTGTGTGTGTGTGTGTGTGTCTTTGTCTGTGTGTGTGTGTCTCTGTGTGTGTGTACAGGTTTTTAAAGAAACTGTACTCACTTTATGACCTCGTGGTCAGTTTGAATACTTATAAACACGCATTTAATTTCATTTAATATTTAATTTAAACCGTTAACCTTCATTGTAAGTCAATAAACATTAATATTTCTTAATTCTAACCATTAATCTATTTTGCGAGTCAATAAACACTGCACTTATTGTCATTGAAAGAGTGAGTACATTTTTGGGACAGCATATATATATATATATATATATAGTTTTAAGGTGTACTATATTTATGGGATAAAGTGCTCAATATCATAGATAGAGCGTATGTATATATAAAAGTGAACTTTGAAGTCAACACTCAGTGGCCGGATGATTGAGTCTAGCATGAAACAGCCTGTCGCCTCTTAGCGTTCACTTTTATATATATATATATATATATATATATATATATATATATATATATATATGTGTGTGTGTGTGTGTATGTATAAAGACAGAGAGAGAGTCTTTCCTGCTGACGTCATTATTTTACAACCACTCTTTAGTACGATGAAGCAGGAGCTGCTGCAGGTAGATATCACTAATGTATGTGTTACGTTCTGTCCGAAAATAAAAACACAATTAAGTAATGAGGTATATACTACACTTTGATCCCAACCAGAAGGCTGAGTAAAAGCATGCTAATCGGTAACTTTACTCCTCCCGTCCAGCCCAGTGGCGGGATGTGACATTTTGATATCTACTATTCTTTAATGCAATGGAAATTACACAAAAATGTTTATATGAACACAAAAGGAATCTTTTACAAAACAACGCATTAAATTCATTAGTTGCTCAGTGTAATGATTCGGAATATAATTTTGATTTAAATGATGACACTTTAATTAAAAGAGAAAGCAATTTACTAAGACAAAAAATGTTTATAAAGTGCTTTAAACGTTTGTAAAGAAAGTGCTTTAACCGCTAATTCATAATAAATAATATCACGTCGAGATAACAACTACATCAACACCAATTTATCAACTTCGTTACAACTCCAAGCTCCAGCACCAAGCTCCAACTCCAAGCTCCAGCCCCAAGCTGGAGAAGAGGCAAAAGCTGACTAGTAGCCCCTTATAAATAGCTTCTTCTAGTTGATGGAGCTCATCAACCCCGGAAGGCAGTCCCTCGAGAGGAAGGAAACACATTTGCAGTCATAGCCAAACATGGAAAAGAGTTTTTTCTTTGGATTTACTTCCTTAACAGTGACAAACTTTTGGCAACTGTTGCAACCAAGCCGGCCACAAATGTAATGTCCTGTATTCCTTTGGATCTTGTCAGTATAGCCGAGGGAGGAAGGAACATGGTTTAGGCAGTGCACGGCCTACATTATGAAAATTTTACAAATATTAGTTGATTAATATCAATTTCATTGTGAAAACATTGACTTGTATAATAAAATCTATCAGAGTAATAATTCTAGTATTTAATAACAATAGAAAACTGATCCCCCAAATAGAAATATTTTAGAAAATTTTATTAATATTTAATGTAAATATATCATTTGTTGACTAATACCAATTTCATTGACTTGTATAATAAAATCTGATGTTTTTGTATTCATGTCACCTCATACAAGGCAATAAAACCACTAAGACGCAAGGGTGGAGGTGAGAGAATATGAGAGAAATGAGAGAATATGAGAAAAAACACTATTAAGGAGTGAGAACGATAAAAGAACAAGAATTAAAAAGACAGAAGATAAGGGTTGACGTTGAATTTAAAGTTTTGAAGATCGAAGTTAACTGGGAAACAAGAAGCTAGATGAGAGTTCCACAAGCGATAAGTGTGAGAGAAGAAACTGTTAGCATAAAACCTACGGTTACATCTATCCATTTCAACTGTAAATTGATGAGACCTTGCCACCAATCTAGAACTGCGCTTAAATTCATAAAATCTAGGTACCATAGCGGAAATTAAAAGAAAAAACTTGTAGTCCCAACAAATGATTTAATGGAAATATTTCGACTAGCAGTTGCCAGTGTTGATGGCGTTTACAACACGATTTTTTCCTTGATTTGAATTCAGTTTTCAGTTTCTTTGTACTGTTTTTACTCAAATTAAGTAGTGACCAAGACTGGCAATTGCTAGTCGAAATATTTCCATAAAAATAAATCATTCGTTGAAACTACAAGTTTTTTTTCTTTTAATTATGCAACTACCAACGGAGACAAGCATTCTAACTTTGATACCATAACGAAAAGTTCACCAGAACAATTACCATGAAAGTATTTATAGTGAAAGACCGGGGAAGTTACGTTATGGCGGTGGGAAAGTGACTGAAGCCAAGATGCCAGGTCAGGACCAGTGACATTGCAGATTCTTCTTTTTGTATATATGTAACCAGACGAGATGTGGCAGCAATATTCAAAGCAAGGACGAGTGATAGACTTATAAATATATGAGATAGATTCTGTCAAGAAAAAATGTCTAACACGACACGGTAAACCAACTTTTGATTTAATATAATATTTCCATTAATATTATGTAGTGAAATAATTCTAGGGTGGATCAATTTGTTGGTTAACAATAGAAAACTGATCCCTCAATTTATGTTCAGCAGATGGTGTTGCATTCTACAGTAACTACATGATTGTGACTTTTTTCTTTTGTTATTTTTAAGTTTTGTAAGCAAGCGATGTTATGCATTTTATATAAAAGCTATATGCCCTTTCATATTTCATATTTCCCTATCTTTTTTTAATGTAACATGACCATTTAAGACGTGGCTGATCATGTCTCTCCACAACTTCCTATTTTTGTTGCTATGTTAGTCTCTTGGCTTTTCCTCCAAGTTCCTGTTTCGCCATCTATTTACCTAAGTCCGTTAGGTAAGTTAGCTGCTGCTTACCTCAACCCCTCTTGCCTTCAATATGTCCTGTGAGTGTCAAATTCTTTAAGCCTTCTTTTCTCGTTATGAATCCTAGACGTTTCAACGGTCTCTTTTGCTAATATTTATGCTTTCTGGTAAGTAGCGAGTTTAATTTATCAATGTTTTATAGTAACTCATTTGCAATATAATTTTTTAAAAAAATGACATAAAAATTTTCTACAAATAATTAACTTCTATTTTCTTCTCAAACAATTTATATTTAAGTGTAAAATCATGTTTTCCTGGTGTCATCAATTCTGGAAAAGGCACATAAAATGTAAAAATATATTAAAATAACTGTTGGCAATTATTAATTATTTTTCATAAAATCTTGTCAATAATAATTTCATGATAAAATGCAGAGGGTAAATGTTAAAATAGAAGACGATAGTAAAAAGATAGAAAACTTTCCTCAAGACAGTTTGTGATAAAAAATTTTAAGATACAATGGCAATAGAAAATTGAAATCGCCATAATTATTTATTTTCAACTAATTTTTATTTACTCTTATTTTTGTTGCTTTTTTTTGTCCCAACTTTCAGGTATTTTTTCTTCCAATCCATTCTGCTTATTTAATAGTTGTAGAAATAAAAATGTGTTTGAAATATACATTAGTCTGAAGTCGTCCAAATTCCTTACAAGAAACATTGTCATTATTTTTAATTTTTGACTAGTTTTTCTTTCATCATATTTTTATTGTTTTTTTACAGCCACGTTCGTTTTATTTATTTCCGTTCCATGACTTAATAGTCGAAGAAACAGAAATGGATTGTAAATAGACGTAGTATTCTTAAGTTATCTGAATTTCTTAGAAGATAACGGTTAGCTATAGATTTGAAAAGGTTAATATTGTAGTGATCGGAGAAGCATCCTCTTGGGAGTCAGTTCTACAAAGCAGTACAAAGGGTCTTCTCGAGTTGAACTTATATCTCACCAATGGAATATGAAGGAAATGTGGGTGGTTCTCTTCAATGTCCGTAGCATAGCGGGTATTAGCCGTAAAGGTTAGACCTAATGAACGAAGGAATGTAGTTCGTCTGAGCACTTTCCATAGAAATGGTGATGAAGCAGCGAGAAGTTTGCAACACTTCGTCTGTGAGAAAGGGGGGAAAATAATTTATCATCCACAAGGACGCGAGATGCTTTTGAACTCTATAGAAATGAAATGGAAGGCAAACGGTAAATGTTGTTAAAATAGCAGTAAAGAGAGATAAAAACTTTAAGACAGATCTTGATAAAAATTTGGCGATACAATGACAATGGAATGAAAAATCCATGATTATTCATTGTGTTTGAACTTGTTTTTCTTTACTCTTATTTTTGTTACACTTTCTTGCAACTTCTACAAACCTAGCATAAAGTCATATACCCGAGTTCAGTGGAAAAGTCAAGCAGTATCACAAGGATAAATTAAGGGATATTGCGAACGCACATCCGCAGAGACGGACGCATGGCACACGCGCTCGAATGCACATCCTCACAGGCGGACGTATGGCCGCACGCTTGCAGACGCACACACGAACACAAACAATACGGAACAAAAACTTACACCAATGGTAAGTGTATGAAAACGAAAGGATCGAAAAATATCAGCATTAAATTGCTGATACCCCCTGAAGAGTGGACGGACAGGTCCACCTACGAAACTCTGAAGTCGGGATGCTGAAGGTAGCATCAATCAGCTAAGTGAGAGACTTTTACTTAATTACTTTAATTTGCTTTTAATTTACTTTATTAATTCACTCTATCTTTCTGCCCTCTCTCTCTCTCTCTCTCTCTCTCTCTATATATATATATATATATATATATATATATATATATATATATATATATATATATATGAGCTGAAAAAGCGAAACAGTCTGGATGACAATATATACATGCTCTCGACAAAAAATTATTTCGGTTGAGCTGTTGGGGTGAAAAGTGAATTTGTAAGCAGTCACTATTACTGCTGCTGATGCAAGACTCTTCGTTAAAATGAATCAAGTTCTCCCGGTCACTGGCGTGTTTATCTAAAAATAAATACGTCTAAATTCGCCTTTGTCACTGCTGTGCGCCAATGCCTTAGGGGTAGAGTCTCCGACGGATACCAATTCAGTTGTTTCGATTCCGCCTTGAGGCAATCGGATGTCTCGCCGCACTGATGAACAGCGAAACAGTTTGTGGTTGACTGTATAAATATGATGAGGCAAAAGCCGCGCACCATAGGGGTCAATTAATTAATCATGTTATTGCAAACATTTTGAACTTTATTACAAACCCAAATAAAATAAAAGGTAACATTCTGTAATAAATACAAAAGTAAATAAATATAAGTTCATATTTTAAAAATTTATTTCTTAAATAAAGCATTCTAAACCATAATTAGTCATTTTTTGCTACTACCATCTTCATTTTCATTCAAATTGTTGAAAATTATTAGTAGTTTTTATCAAGTATTTACTTTCATCTTCATTTTTATTAGATGAAATATTATCAACTATTATTATTAATTTTTGAATAAAACTATCTTAAATCTTCATATTTTAGTTACATTTAATTCAGTCCAACAGCCCACACTTTATTTCTCATCAGTAATGTCTACCCTCTTCCATAAGCTGATGCTCTGAATTAAGTTTTTCTGAGAATCAAGAAAGAAATTAAGATCAATAATAATAATGGCTGACAATGCTTCATCTGATAAAACTTAAAATGAAAGTAAATGCTGGTCAAAATTAATCGTATGGGATGATGTTGAAAAGTTATCATCCTTACCAAGAAACACTTTGAAAAAAGAAATCTGAGGTGTGGAAGTGGATAATAACAAGAACTTTTCAGCACCTCTCATAATCCGGCTGTCTAATCAGGTATTTGTAAACTATTAGGAGGATTTTTAAGAGGATACAGAAAAATAATAATATACTGTCACTATTCTGAAAGATCAGCTGAATGTAAAAGCTCTTTTTAAGGATTTATTAACAAAGCAAAGGCATATTAATCTTATTTAAGGTACTTTCTTGTATTAGGGTTCAGCTTTGACCTTCTAGAGATTAGCCTCATTAACAATTACCTCATGCTGGATAAGGATTTACTATGAAAATGCATTGCCAATGATTTTTACTAGGAAAATGAGTTGGTCAATGATTTTTACTAGGAAAATGCATTGCTACGTAATTTTATTAGGAAAATGCATTGCCAATGATTTTTACTAGGAAAATAAATTGACAGTGATGTTTACTCTGAAAATGCATTACCAATGATTTTACTATGAAAATGCAATGTCAATGATTTTACTATGAAAATGCATTGGAAACGATTTGTACTCTGAAAATGCATTGCCAATGATTTTTACTCTGAAAATGCATTGCCAATTATTTTATTATGAAAATTCATTACAAATAATTTTACTATGAAAATGGATTGGAAATGATTTTTACTATGAAAATGCATCGCCAATCTTTTTTACTAGAAAAATACATTGCCTATGATTTTTCAGTTATATCCTGAAGGGAGGTGGCACATAGAATAAGAAGAATAGGAAACTGATGTTTTGTCTATTTCTGGGCTTTATTTCAAGGGACAAGCCTCCACTTCAAATATTTTGTTCTACTTGCCAAATTTTTTGAGCAGCTTCGGCAGTCTTGTGGCCGGGTTTCAAATAAAGCCTGAACATTACCAGGAACTCAATACTAGTACCTACCATTATAACTTTTAAAACAAAAGATACAGCTTAAATAGCACGGATACTGATAATAATATAAAATGAATAATATAAGACAGTCATAGGTAGTCTTTATTATCTAGTTGAAATAAACGTTAGAGTAAAGCCTCTGTCAGAAGATGAAACTACCAATGGCGCACTCAAATATCAGTAGGCAGCCATTTACTTCGCGAAATAATGGTAGTGGCCTGTTTGGTCAAAATGCAATCATTTTGTGTGCAGCGTCTGTAGTGGTTTAACAGTCCAATATTTGCATGAAACTCTCTTCTGCAGATGTGACAGACGAATCTAGAATGAAGAATGAAGGTCTAAGACTGCTCTCTCTCTCTCTCTCTCTCTCTCTCTCTCTCTCTTTCTCTCTCTCTACTTCTTTCTTGTGTTGTCTTCTGGTCTCCAACAGTTCATTTAGCTTTTTCCCGCCCTTCATGACTCCTCCTTCAATAGTATGGTGCCAATCGCTGCCATCGTCTGCTAGCTGTTCCCCGCTACTAGATCCGGCGCCTGTGAGTTTCAGGTCCCTCTTTTAAACGTCTTTGAAATGTAGCGCAGGACAGTGGGAAAGTGACTGAACACGAGATGCCATAATGAGGTCGGAGAGCTTTGAAAACGTAACCCCCACGGGGTATATTGAAGGTAAGAGAGATAGAAGAAAACAGCAAGCCACCTCTCTGAGTAATTTGTGTGAATAAATGGAGGAACAGAGAGCGCGAACCTTAGAAAAGGAATAAAAACAAAGGGCAACATGGGATATAAAGTTGTGGAGAGTTATGATCGCCTATATCCTGAAGGGACGAGGCATATAGAAGACGACAAGGACTAACAGTAAGTATGAATTACTAGTTGCTGAATTTGACGTGGTTTGGGTTCCCTGACATCTAATCAGGTCATGACTGAGAGAGAAAAAAACTAGTTTTTGACCCAAAACTTCAGTATTTGGATGTCTCTATGAAGTCACACAATAAGCTGTGATCCGATTTACCCAGCGACATTTTTTACTTTCTTTTTTCATCATTGAGATTAAGCTTTTATAGAAATTAAGAATAGGCTTAGTCTGTATCAAAAATTATTTTCTTCAGAAAGAGGATCCTGGCAAAGGCGCTAAAAATTTATAGAGTTTATAAGCTCATAACAAATACCAGGTGCGGACGTAGTAGAGAACACACTCAATGGGTTAAAAAAAAAAAAAGAAGAGTTTTGAACTAATCGGAAGCAAGATAAAAAATATTTATGAAACCAAGACAAAGGTTGACTGGCAATCTAATTTTCATTTCTATTAAAGGAAATATAATTTTCATATTAAAAAATGCGATACCATGAATTTTCAAACTTGTGTGTAGTGTGAGAGAGGAAATTATGAGCTTGGGTAGGGATTGGTACAGTCTTGGGTCTTAGGTCTTTTGAACTTGAGTGTTGTTTTCATTTGATAAAGAAATGAATTATTAGTTATTAGAATTATTAGATATGAGTGGTACAAAGTAAATCTTTACACGTCAGGTTTGTTTTAATCAGGGATATGACACTGTCAGATGGAGGTGACGATGACACCTGTGATAATCAGGTCAAATGAGGGTGAGATTCCGGAACATGGAATGGATATGAGTTATAGGAGGCCACCATTTTGATTGGCTCGCCAATGAGAGAAGGCCTGGTATAGATCTTCTCGTCTCCCCACCCTCCAATACTTACAACACAGGGCCATTATTTTGATTGGACTACCAACCATATTGTGTGCTGGCGGCTTTCTTTCCTCTCTTTCAATGCGTATATAACATAAGACCATTGGTCGAGCATTATTATTGGCTGCCCGATGACCGTGATGCCCCTAATTAGCTAAAGAACTGATTTCTACGCCTTCATTTAAATAGTTGAACGACTCTGGGTTGTTTATCTGTAACTGCAACCGCCAATCAACTTCTTCCTCCCAGCTCAAGATTTCCTTATACGGGGAAACGCCTTCAAATCTCTTTTGTCTATATGTATTCATGAACTTAATCAATCATAGTACCATAAATAAAAGTTGTTATTTTTATACTTGTAAATGAGTGTTGCTGGAGTTAATTAAGGTTACCGGCGACACCAGTGACTTTAGTCTTTCACAAACATAGACAGGACAGAGAGGAGTTAAGCCTGATATTCGACAGTTCTTCACCGACATTCCTACGGATAGTGAAATACAATGCGAGGACACAGAGTTGGTGCAGAGCGTTCTCGCCAGAGATGAACCACATGAGTCGGTCCAAAGTAAGAGTGGCATTCAGCGAAGCACGCAGCAAGAGAGCCACATATTTACGTCAAGCCTCTTGGATCTGCCAAAAAGATTATAAAAACTGAGGATTTTTATTCACCATGTAACACGTCAACCTGCCACAGGTAGCCACCATAATTTTTCAGTTTTATTTCATAAGTGTGGCAAGGTATTATTATCTTCATCACACACGTATACACATACATTATAACTGAACAATTCTCATTTCATATTCAACAGACATTTGTCAAGTTATAAATAAATTAGTTTAATGTTTATTTCACATATATATTTCCTCTCAGTTCAAATTGATTATTCTTTTTACCTTCTGATGAATTACAACATGACTTTCATGTCGAATTCTTCTCAATGTATGCTAGCCACTGATTCCTTTTCAATATTGGCGGCAAAGTGGCTATCATATATCATACGAAGCGACGCCACCACACTCTGAACATCTTTTGTACAGGATTCTTTTTGTATACTTTATAACTTTTGTGTATATCTGGTCTGGTGCTTTTGCTAAATATTTAGAGATTCTTAATAAAACCCAAAGAAGAATTTGCAATATTACTGGTCCTGATCTGGCTTCTCGGCTTCCGTCACGTTCCTACCGCCGTAACTTAGCTTCCCTGTGCATTTTCTATAAATAATTTCATGGTAATTGTTCTGATGAGCTTTGCTCTTTGGTACACAGATTTTAGGAATTTAAGAGCAGTACTAGATTGGCAGCGATGTCTTGTTATTTTTCAGTTGAAATTGCTAGATGTAACCGTTAGTTCTATGCTAACAATTTCTTCTCTCGCACTTCTTGCTAGTTGAACTCTCTTTCTGCCTCTTGCATTCCAGTCATCTTAATGTCAAAAATTTAAATGTCAATCGTTATCTTCTGTCTTCTTAATTCTTGTTCTTTTATTGTCCTCTCTCCTTAATAGTGTTTTCTTTTTCTCATATTCTCAATTTGATCTTCAAAAATTGAAATGCAATGTCAATCGTAATCTTCTGTCTTCTTAATTCTTGTTCTTTTATTGTCCTCTCTCCTTAATAGTGTTTTCTTTTTCTCATATTCTCAATTTGATTTTCTAAAATTTAAATGCAATGTCAATCGTTATCTTCTGTCTTCTCAATTCTTGTTCTTTTATTGTCCTCTCTCCTTAATAGTGTTTTCTTTTTCTCATATTCTCAATTTGATCTTCAAAAATTGAAATGCAATGTCAATCGTTATCTTCTGTCTTCTTAATTCTTGTTCTTTTATTGTCCTCTCTCCTTAATAGTGTTTTCTTTTTCTCATATTCCCAATATGATCTTAAATATTTAAATGCAATGTCAATCATTATCTTCTGTCTTCTTAATTCTTGTTCTTTTATTGTCCACTCTCCTTAATAGTGTTTTCTTTTTCTCGTATTCTCAATTTGATCTTCAAAGATTTAAATGCAATGTCAATCGTTATCTTCTGTCTTCTTAATTTCTGTTCTTTTATTATTCCTTCTCCTTAATAATGTTTCTCTTTTTCTTTCATATTTTTTGTGCCTTAGTGGCTTCGTTACGTTACTTGGGGGGGGGTTATAAAAAAGTTTATAAGAAAACGAAATAATGGCCAAGTGAGGATATATATATATAAATATTGACTTTATTATTTAATCATGAAAATTAATTATTTATGTAAAAAATAGAATAAAATCTTGCTAAATCAAGAAAAGACAAAAACGCTGAAAAATTAATAACATTTTTAGAAAACCGGATGGCAAACGGTAATAATTGAAAGAAAAGAGTAAAAAAGAGAAAAAGAAAGAAAAGGTTAAGGAGTGTAAAATGAAAAAAAGGAAGGGAAAAAAACGACGAAAAGGACAAATAATCACGACATTCTATACGTACCCACATACACGCAGATGTATTTGAGTCTGTACTACCCGGCCCAGGGATTGAAGTCACAATTGCTATGCCACTAAATTTAAAAACCAATGCTTTAAAATAGAACTTGGAGTGATAAGCTCAATGTTATTATTGGTTTGTAAATTTGGTGGCATAGTAAGTTCAATCGTTGGGGCTAGTAGTACAGAGACACAAATTCAGTTGAAACACGACCAATAATTAAGCAGTGTTAAAAAGAACAAGACGAAATATCCTAAGATATTGAACGAAAACGATATATCTCTGTTGATTGAATAAAGTGTTCAATTCGAAATTCCCAGAAGGTTAACGAGATCAACGGACAACGGTGGGCACAATGATCGAAATTCTGTGATAATAATAACAACAACAAAGATGATTACAATAGTCCGAGTGCAAATAATGAGAAATTATTAATATTATATGCTTTGTTATTCAGATCAGCATGTTCATCTTGATTGTTATGCTTACAACGTTTTGATCATTATGCCTCTAGCCTTCTTCAGGTGTCTGACTTGTGACATGCTTTGTTATTCAGATCAGCATGCTCATATTGATTGCTATACTCACAATGTTTCGGTCATTGTACCTTCCGATATCCGAAGAAGACACCAGCCTTCTTAGAATATCGGAGGATACATTGGTCGAACCAAATAAAGTAAAACTTACGTTTGCTAATACAAATTCTTTTTTTATTATTATTCTCTTTAATACTTTTTTTGTCGCTGTTTAATTTTCTTTCATGTATATATGATATTAAAGAAGAAAATAAAATTAATTATAGCCCTTTTCTTTCAATGGGGATCTCCAGGCTGGAAAGTGGATATGCTTGTAGTCTCATAGTTAGCCTAGAATGGCAAACGGAGAATTGTGTTCAAATTCAACACGGGTTCGTTGCATCCATTTACGTGCAAATAACATTAGGAAAAATATGAATCTATTTTAAATATTAAGATTTGTATCTGGAAAAAAAACCATTATTGTTCTAAAAAAATGAAATGTTAATGCAATATTCACTCGCAAAAAAGTATTATTCCTACAATCCCCCAAAATATGTTTCGGCATTAAATAACCCATGAAGGGTTGGTAAACCGTAAAACGCATATCAGTTACTCAATTACTATATATATATATATATATATATATATATACTAGCAGTAGAGTCCGGCGTTGCCCGGGGATGTAACAGTAAGAGATAGATCAAGTATCGACCATCATAAAGACTGAAAAATAAAATTGACAAAGATTATTGTTTAAGGTTGACGGACACGCATGTCTTAATTTAGTTTTTTTTTTTTTTTTTTTTTTTTACGAATTGGTCAAACCCAAACTCAAACAAAAACATTGTTTTCAATCGTTATGAGTCTATCGATTGAATAGAATTTTATTATAAACAATTGTCTTGTAAATGGAATTTTTAAAGCATTCTGAATGTAAAAATAAAGAAAAAAGTGTGCAAAACAATAAGAAACACTACCTGCCAAAAAAGTGAAGTTTTGTTGAAATTGGTTGAAAAATGTAGGAAATCTGATCCCATATATAAACGAACAAACACTCACACAAATAACCTGGGTTTTATAATAAGTATAACTCGATATGAGTTGTCCCCCTTTCATTCTGGCGACAGAATTTTGTTTTATTGTGTTTTCAAATTGATTTTGTGCAAAAACAATTGTGTTTTTCCAATTTTGGGCGCTGTCAGAACCACCGCAAGGTAAATTTTACGTAGTCCTGTGAAGTTTTGTTGAAATCGATTGAAAAATGTACGAAATCCGATCCAATATATAAACGTACAGACACACACACACACACACAACCTGGGTTTTATAATAAGTAAGATGTGTGTGTGTGTGTGTGTGTGTGTGTTATACCAGAACATAACTATTCTATTGTAAATAGACTCTCCCACATATAATAAGTAGTAACAGTAGCAGTCGCCAGGGGGGGGGGTCAGTGAGTTGGTGAGTCAGTCGATGTCGGACATTAAAGTATCAACCACCACAACTAGATTGCTGCGTCATTAACTATTATTTCAAGTTCCTAACGTTTTGTACGTCGAAACTTTTTTTTGGGACCGACTTAGTACGAATACAAGCCTCCATTGTGAAAACTACTCTACAACAATGCGTGTATGTGAAAATCCAGATATAAAATATATCTGTAAAGGCAATATAAATAAAAGACAAAATGAAACTTCTTTACCAACGCGTTTCGTCCCCTGAGGAACTTTATAAAAGTAAATGTAGAAATTTTATTTTGTAGCTTGTATTTGTTCACAGAAAGAAAAGTAGAGAAAAAAATATCGTTTTCAAATTTTCCATTTGAGAATACTCTAAAATATTCTTAAGGCTAGTTGAGTAAGGAAAGGTAAACTATGGAGCTCGATAACTTATGTAATTTATTTCTTAACGATATTTTCCTTCATTTTTCTTCTATGTATAAATACAAGTTACAAAATAAATTTTCCACACTTACCTTGATAAAGTTCCTCAGGGAACGAGGCATGTTCATAATGAAAAGTTCTCCTTTTGTCGTATTTATTATAAAAAGATGGATACTGCGGTCATCTTCGAGCGGTGACAGTCTGTTTGATTCTTGAGCACAAACTTCAGGCCATGGTGACCTGAAGATTGCGTTCATGCATGAAACAGACTGTCGCTACTCGGTGTTGACCGCAGTATCCACCTTTATATTTACATACGCAATTTACGGCTGTTTCCATGAATTCTGATGCTTTGATATTTACATGTTGTATGTAAGATTCTTCCATATTTTTTTTGTTGCGTTTGGTTTTATTGTGTCTTGGTCACCACTGCAAAGGGATTAATATTATTGACAGAAATTAAAATGTATAAAACGAACAACGATAACAACAATAAAAACTTGAGACACGTGTTGAGATAAATAACAAGAATTTGTATTTTCTTTTTGTGATGTGAATTACAGAATATTTGTATGGCGTGTGTAAAAATGTTCTCAGTGTCTGATTTGTTTAAAAGTCAGTGCTTACTTGGTTTGGTTCTGAGAATTTCATTTGTGAGGATGATGTTTGAAATCGTCTGTTTTTGATCTTCACGGAGCACTGGCTAGACATGTGTCAAATGGTCCCTCCACGTGACGGAAAGGTCATTTTTAAAATCACCGAGTTAGGATGATGACATATCCTTCTTTTCTTTTATCACTGATGACAAGGTTATTTTTAGAATGATGAGATATCATCGTCAATTTGGACCATAACAGCCACTTCTACTTAGAAACATAGCATACCTTAAAAATATTATTATGATATATATATGTATGTGTGTGTGTGTGTGTGTGTGTGTGTGTGTGTGTGTGTGTGTGTGTGTGTGGATTGTGTATTTAGGCAGCAATGCTTCATTCATGTATGTTTCATTAAAAACGATAGACAAGGTAATACGGTTAAAAGTTAACAATATTAACTACGAACACGGTCACAATGTTCCAACCGTGTTCAGAAAATAAAACATCTCTATGACACACTAAAAACATACACATAACGCACACAATCAATAAAACTGAAATAATAGAACCATCCTTGATAATGGCTAAAAGTATGGTCGAAACTATAGAACATTTGGACAGCTTCGACACACTCTGTGTCTAAAAAAGGAAGTACATGTTCGAACACAAGAAAAATTAAATAAAAAGCTTAACCTTGTCTGTCGTTTTTAATGAAACATGCATATATATATATATATATATATATATATATATATATGAAGCATATTTTCATTTAAACATGTTTTGCTGAATAATATTGACATAATGTGTCTACTCCTTTTTATATTGAACCTTTCAAGTTGTCTAATTAGTTTTTTTTTTTATATTGAGATGAAATCTATCAAGGAAGGCGCTGTGGGTTTTTTTTTTAACCCAAGTACTTTCGACCTTTTCTAAGATCATTTTCAGCGGTAAATTACAAAGACAGACATTGTATTGTAACTGCGATAAACTGAAAAACACACTTAAACTATGTGCTTGTGTCGTTATGGTATGCAGGCAGCTAGTATTCAGTCAAACAAATTTGATTAAAATGAAATCGATATAGTCTATTTGTTTAATTTTTATTATATTTTTCCAATTTTCTAAATATAAAAATAAATTAAACAGACATACATTGTCAGTTGTTTGTTTTTTTTTAAATCAAACTTGTCTGTGTGTGTGTCTGTGTGTGTGTGTTTGTATATATATATATATATATATATATATATATATATATATATATATATATATATATATATATGTGGGATGTAGAGAGAGTGGGATAGAGAGGGAGAGACAAAGAGAAGGATAAAATGAGAGGACAGGCGTGTGTGTATATAATCTCATCTCATTCTATCTCTCTCTCTCTGTGTATCTATCTCTTTATATATACAGTGTAACCCGGATATAAGAGAGTTGTCGGGACCGGAGAAGAAGTCTCTTATATCCGGGTTTGGTCTATTTTATATACATTAACACAGGCTCTAATTTGGGACCAGAGAAAATCTCTCTTATATCCGGGTCTCATATCCGGGTTACACTGTATATATATAACGGTTGATTAACTGATTGATTTGTTTATTTAAATATATATATATATACAAACAAATCAGTAAATTATTTGTTTATATAAATATGTTAAACAAATCAATCATTTAAACAGCAAGCCTGAAAAAACAGGCCTCCTGAATCTCAATAATTTTGCTTAAAAAAAGTTCAAATTAATAATTCTCAAAGCATAATAACACCAAATACTGATTTCGTTTTTAAACGTGTTTTTAAATCAAAGTTATTTATTTATCTTTCACACATACTTGGGTTCAGCGTACATTTTTTTTCTAAGTTACAACCAACCTTAGTTCATCTTTGGTTCAAGCAGCGGTTCGCATCTGTGTCCAATTGTTGAGCTGAGTGATTTCGTATAGTTCCTCTTAAAATAACACGCGTACTATTATCTTTTTTTGATAGTAGCAGTAGTTAAAAAGGTTCAGGCTCAAAGGAAGATTGATCTGAGAACTAAAGGTGGAAAAAATTGAGGTTTGAATTTAAATATGGGAGCTCATTACCATTTAATAAAAAGAGGAAGGGAGCAAATATACGATGAACACCCAATATTGTTTGTGTAAGTAAAAATATTCGATGTTCATCATTCCTTTTTAGTAGTAGTAATGGTAGTAGCAGAAGTAGTACTAGATGAGTCGTGTAGTTGTATTGTCACAATAATTTTTTAAATGTGGTTTTTATCCATTATTTGCGATTAAGTTCATGTTTACTAGCCGAGCTACAATAAAGGAAAAAAATTAATTACGTATAATTTTAAAAATGCCCGAACCCTAGAAATTGAAAAGAACTAAAACCATTTTTATTTTTGAAACTCAAATCTGTTTTTTTAATTGTATTATTATTTTTTAAAATCAAAGTTTTTAAATATAATATTCAGTAAATTTAATCGCCCCAAAAAAGAAACACGAAAATAATAATGCAATATAAACTGATGAAGGCGAGTTATTGGAAAATGATTTCTCCCTTAATACTGCCATCTATCGATGTTGCGGTTTCCATAGCAACTGTGAAAAGTGCTCTGGTAATGTTAAAAATTGTATTGATAGCAGCAAACAGATGATTATCACCAACAAGGCTTTCTTTCTTCTACGAGAAGTGTGGGTTTACGATTGGAAACTCAAGTGCCATGTATGTGAAAAAGATAGTGTAGGAACCATGGACAAATAACCACGGTGGGTGGCCTGGATATAAATAATATTGTGTGTTTGCGTAGCAACCCCTCTTTTATACACGTTTCATTAAAGACGACTGATAAGACACTGTGATTAAGCATTTTATCAAATTTTTCTTACATTCGTACCAGTATTTTCTGTTCTGGACAAATAGTATTATTATAAAAGATGTTTATATATTCTGTGTATCCCAGCGCTATCGACTAACCTTTATCAAAGATGTTTTTGTTTAACTGAATATGTGTTTTATATATATATATATATATATGTATATATATATATATATATATATACGGATGCTGATGTTTTTAAAATTTCCTAACACGATCAGCACGTTGTGAATGAACACGGTCACCGCGTGACCGGATTTTAAAAACCATCCCTATCCCATTATTTTTTTCTATTTTTGTCGTGTAAAACTCTGGCGTACAATAACGAGTAGTAATTTAAATCAGATTTTTTTTTTTATATAAGGAATTATTATTATTATTTTCTTAGATTTCTGTCATAAAAAAGAAAAAAAGGAAATAATAATAATAATAATAATAATAATAATAATTCCTTGCATACAAAACTCTGATTTAAATTACTACTCGTTATTGTAGAATTATATATATATGTTTTTTTTTTAATTTCCGAACACGATCATCACGTTGTGGATGAACACGGTCATGAGATATTATTATTATTATTATTATTATTATTATTGTTGTTGTTGTTGTTGTTGTTTTTGATGTTGTTATTATACGACTTGTTGTTCAAGAGACGCATGACCTAGTGGAATAACTCCGATGACATATTTGGTTCTCTAGTAATTGTAAGTTCAATCCCCGGGTCTGGTAGAGCTGAAAAGTGACATATTCTGTGACAGAAACTGGTATGAAATATCTACTAAGCATGTAATTGAAAATTAAAACAGTCTGTGTCAGTGGTTAAAACAAAGGGTTTGTTTCGAAAATCCAAGCAAATTGCCCAGTATAATGACAGAGATGTCAAGAAAGCCGGAAGGTTACAACTGCCGAAACGCTGTGAGTATAACAACTAGGAGAAGAATTTTACTTCGATCAGATCTGACAGGAGACGTGAGTTATGACATGGTTTTAAGCCGAATAGAAATTATGTGAAAAAGACAGAAGAAGAAGAATGAAGGATTGGAAAATTTTACGCTCTTGCCAGGTTTGCCAAGACGCAAGTGGCGCTGTTAAACAGCTAGAAAACGGGACACTTCCTGTTTTCTTTTTCTTCTCTTTTCTTAATACAGTGTAACCCGGATATAAGAGACCCGGATATAAGAGAAACCCGGATATAAGAGAGATTTTCTCTGGTCCAAAATTAGAGCCTGTGTTAATGTATATAAAATAGACCAAACCCGGATATAAGAGAGACCCGGATATAAGAGACTTCTCCGGTCCCGACAACTCTCTTATATCCGGGTTACACTGTAGCATGAAGTAGAAGTAGCAGCAGCACGGGTCTTGTTCCCAACATGGGAATATCATTCCTCTGAGTTACTGAACTCTTTCACACACACACACACACACACACACATACACACACGCACACACACAGAGGTGTAACACTCACACTTACAGATACACACAATTCCTAATAATTACTAACTTTTAATGTCTTGTCCCTTTTCAGTTATATTTAAATGCATACTAGCGTATTTTCTCCCCTTAATTGTTTATCAGTCAATTGTTATATAAAAAATACATACAAATATCGACTTGTTAAAATTTATTCCATTGACCGGAGGTGGAAGTTGGTTCGAGTAAAGAGACAAATTAGACACAGGTTTGGAGAAATGACCAAAGATTTACTTTCATTTCCAAGATATGAACATATCTTGTATATCGTACAGTTTAGCGTTTGAATGTACAGTGCTACCTGATGTGTAATGAGAGCGTGAAAAAGAAGTATGCTTAAACCAGCTGACTGCTTGTTGGATATGCGTGTCGTATTGATAGCAGAGCCCGTTTTCTTTCTGTGTTCGCAAGTGAACGTTCTACCAGACTAATGGTCGGACGGTTAGTCAGTCGTGCTCTCAGGTAGCCTCTGTAGTTAGTATGTGTGCGAGATCTCTCTATCTCTCTCTGATCTCTCTTTCTCTCTCTGCCTGTGCTGCTTTTCTTATAGACTATATAAGGGAAACACACGGGTATAGTTGTAGACATCTGTGGCAAGCGAGAGTTGCGTCAATAACGGCCAGCAGTTTGGTATATTTGTATTTGTTTTAAAATTTGATTTGAGTAGAGTACGGCGTCTGTGAGACTTGGCTAGACGAAAATCAGTGTGTAGTTAGAGATATATGTTTTCTAATAATTTTATAAATTCAACTTTAATTTATCTCTAATTATGTGTAAATTGTGTTTCTCTGCAACACCATCATCAATCACTATGACCGAATATTCCCTCAGGAATTTCCCGGGCCTTGAGCGCCTATTTGGGACTTAAACTCAATCTAGATCTCAAGTGGTCTAGATTATCGTACATAAGGTCCTTCGGTAAAGATGCAAGAAAAATGATCGGTTCTCTGTGCCGCTCCAGTAAGTACCTGGCTCCTTGTTCTATCAGCTACCCTTACAAGTGCCAGTTCAAGCCTAAAATGGAGTATTACTGTCATATTTGGGAAGGAGCTGCCCAATCCTCACATTTCAGTCTCGATAGAGTCTAAAAGCGTCTCCGTGTCCTTGTGAGTGACAAATTATTTTCAACCCTGCAACCCCTTTAATATCAGTCCTCCAATATGCCAATGAATGCTGGACAATCTCCTCTAACATGAAAACAAGACTTGAAGGAACAGAAATGTGGTTCTACAGAAGGATGATGAGAATACCAAGGAGCGAAAATGTGCAACGCCAAAGTTCCAGTTAAAATGGAAACAAAAAGGACACTTACACTTAACATCAGAAAGAGACAGTTGACGTTTCTAGTGCAGATAATGAGGAAAAATAACTTGGAGAATTTACCACTCACAGGATGTCTCAATGGCAAGAGGGACTGAGGAAACCTAAGTATAACCTACCTAACAAGCTCATGCTTAGTAGAACAGGGTTTAGGAGAGATAGCAAAAAGACAAACTATATTAAAGAACTACAAAAGAAAGGAAATTGTGGAGAACCATGATCGCCAACATCCTGAAAGGACATGGCACATAGAAAAAGAATTGGGGATTTTTTATTACTATATTAATTGTGATAAAGTATTAAATTCGCGTTGAAGAGAAACCTCGTTAAAGTTTTTTAAATGCAACCTTTCCAAGAAAAAGCGCTTTAACAAAAAAAGAAAAAAAAAAGAAAAGAGCAATAAATAAATAAAATAAAATAAAATAGCTAATTGCGTGTAGTTGTTTATCTAATTTCTGGGACACATAATGAGAAAAGAAGACTTGGAAAATTTGCCACTGACAGGACACACTGAAAGCAAGAGGGAGACATTACCTAATGAACTTGTGCAGATGGACAGCAAAACATATACTAATAAAAAATTATTAGCATATACTAATCAAAAATTAGTAATAATAATGCTTCATCCAAGAAATTCGTACAACATAAGATCTATTTACAATGTATTTCTATAAATAAACAGCATGCACCGGAAATAAAACGACTTCAACGCTGTGATAAAAAAAAGCAACAAAAATAAGATGAAAGAACAACTAGTAAAAAAAATTGATAATAATGATAATGCTTCAACGAAGAAATTCAGGCAACTTAAGACTATTTATGTCTATCTATCAGAAAGTATACAGAGCCCTGTGCATACTACCTCCGAATCCCCTGACTCAGTTGAACTAAGCCTCATTGGGGGTACGTGGTAATGCTTTGTGACTCTCGTTAGTTTATCGACATTTTTTCTCCCTACATTTATATACGTTACAAATTAAACACAACACAACTGACTAATTTGAAAGGATGAAAGATTTTCGCGGTTTTAACCTCATTCTGGTTTTTATTTTTTTCATCTAAATCCTTGAATTTGTTTTGCTCAGGCTAAGTCTCGAAAAAACACGATATAAAATTCACTATTTTTATCTATAACTAGCAGTAGAGGCTGTAACAGTAAGAGATAGATCAAGTATCGACCATCATAGAGACTGAAAAATAAAATTGACAAAGATTATTGTTTAAGGTTGACGGACACGCATGTCTTAATTAGTTTTTTTTTTTTTTTTTTTTTTTTTAATTGGTTAAACCCAAACTCAAACAAAAACATTGTTTTTCTACCGATTGAATAGAATTTTATTATAAACAATTGTCTTGTAAATGGAATTTTTAAAGCTTTCTGAATGTAAAAATAAAGAAAAAAGTGTGCAAAACAATAAGAAACACTACCTGCCAAAAAAAGTGATGTTTTGTTGAAATCGGTTGAAAAATGTAGGAAATCCGATCCCATATGTAAACGAACGCACACACACACACACAAACAAACAACCTGGGTTTTATAATAAGTATAACTCGATATAAGTTGTCCCCCTTTCATTCACGCGATGCCTCTTAATCGTGTTTTCAAATTGATTTCGTGCAAAAACAATTGTGTTTTTCCAATTTTTGGCGCTGTCAGAACCACCACAAGGTAATTTTACGTAGTCCTGTGAAGTTTTGTTGAAATCGGTTGAAAAATGTAGGAAATCCGATCCCATATATAAACGAACACACACACACACACACAACTTGGGTTTTATAATAAGTAAGATATCGAATGCATTTTTAACTTTTAAACAGAAGAAATCTCAAGTTTACATTAAAAATTCCCGCAAAACATTGTTGATTTGTTTAAGATGAAATGATCTATTCTGACATGTCTTTAATTTGTATTTAGATACATTGTATTTATTTTTAATTTTTCTAATTGAATTGGTCACCAATCTTGTATATGTTCAATTATTGTAGATAATAAGGTTAGAATAAAATTTGTATTTTATATGAAATGTAGTAGTGTGGGGGAGGCCCGTATCATAAATTGAATCAAAATCTTTTTCTTTATACTATCATCCATTTTAACAACATTTACACTCTGCATTCCTTTGCATTTTGTTAGAGTCCAAAAGTGTTTATGCGTCCTTGTGGGTGATGAATTATTTTCTACCTTTCAACCCCTTTCTCAGAGACGAAGTGTTGCAAACCTCTCGCTGCTTCATCACCATTTCTATCGAAAGTGCTCAGACGAACTACATTCCTTCGTTCATTAGGTCTAACCTTTACGGCTAATACCCGCTATGCTACGGACATTGTAGCGAACCACCCACATTCCCTTCATATTCCATTGGTGAGATATAAGTTCAACTCGAGAAGCTTCTTTCTACGAATCACTGCTTTGTAGAACTGACTCCCAAGAGGATGCTTCCCCGATCACTACAATTTTAACCTTTTCAAATCTATGGCTAACCGTTATCTTCTAAGAAATTCAGATAATTTAAGAATACTACGTCTATTTACAATCGATTTCTGTTTTTTCGACCATTAAGTCATGGAACGGAAATAAATAAAACGAACGTGGCTGTAAAAAAACAATAAAAATATGATGAAAGAAAAACTAGTCGAAAATTGAAAATAATGACAATGTTTCTTGTAAGGAATTTGGACGACTTCAGACTAATATCTATTTCAAACACATTTTTATTTCTACAACTATTAAATAAGCAGAATGGATTGGAAGAAAAAGTACCTGAAAGTTGGGACAAAAAAAAGCAACAAAAATAAGAGTAAATAAAAATTAGTTGAAAATAAATAATTATGGCGATTTCAATTTTCTATTGCCATTGTATCTTAAAATTTTTTATCACAAACTGTCTTGAGGAAAGATTTCTATCTCTTTACTATCGTCTTCTATTTTAACATTTACCCTCTGCATTTTATCATGAAATTATTATTGACAAGATTTTATGAAAAATAATTAATAATTGCCAACAGTTATTTTAATATTTTTTTTTACATTTTATGTGCCTTTTCCAGAATTGATGACACCAGGAAAACATGATTTTACACTTAAATATGAATTGTTTGAGGCGAAAATAGAAGTTAATGATCTGCGGAAATATTTTGAAATAAAAATCTCCTAATATAAATATTTTTTTATTGCAAATGATTTACTATATAACACAGATAAATTTAAACTTGTAGGCAAGTAAAAATATCAGTTAAAAAGACAGGGGAAATTTCTAGGACATATAATGAGAAAAGGGGGTTGCCAAATTTGACACTCACAGGGTATATTGAAGGCAAAGATTGGAAAAGGGAAACAGCGACTAACATAACTAAAGGACTTGTGCAAATGCACAGTAGAACGTGGACATAGAGGACTTACATTGCTTAGTGCTACAAGAAATAGGAAGTTGTGGAGAGCCATGGTCACCCACATCCTGAAGGCGTACGGTATATAATAATAATAATAATAATAAGAAGAAGAAGAAGAAGAAGAAGAAGAAGAATAACAGCATTTGAATACAAAACTGTTGAATATTTTCATTTTATTTGTTATAATAATTTAAAAATGGACGATGAATCAGTTGATGCTCCAATGAAACATGTTTTAATTAAAATATTGACATTTTTTTTCGAGGCAATCAAGAATGGATGCTTTTCTATATTTCCTTTTTTTGTGTGTCTGCCTGATGCTTCGTGAGGTTTCGGGAATCGAATTGTTCCACAGGGTGGAGTGACTGGCCCCACCCCTAAGCTACGTACTCTGTTGAAGGGTTGATTTTCTATTGCGATTTTCTTTCTAGTAGATGACCAAGTGTTCCTAAGTTCTGGGTATGACGATAAACAACATCCGTCATTGAAGGTTTTGAGAAGCTTAATTGCTGTTGTTCCCCGGTCAACCCTGACCCGGGGGTGATAGTACTTGTTAGGGTCCCAGCTATAGGAAATTAGTGAACTCCAAACAAAAACAAAACACTATAAAAGTATAAAATACATTTTAAAGTAAAAATACCAGCAATACATATAAAAAATTTACTAACAATACATTTTCTGAAGTTGAAGGCACGTAATTGCGTTCAAAATATATTTAGTTGAAGCCATAAAATTGTGTTCAAAATATTTAGATCTCGGAATGAAATATCTCATAGAAGTTGATATGCCGATAAACAAAATCAACCAACCAAACAATCAACATGAAAGAACTCTTTCATGATACTGGTACATACAATATCCTACAATTTCTTAAATCAAACATTATTTCAAAATATAGCTTCAACAGAACTATAAACATAAAACCCACATATCACTGCCTATAGTAATTATATCCACACAAACATGTATATGCACAAAAGCTATGTATCATTTACCATGTATTCAACTGTGAAAGCAGAATAACGTATATCATATTTTTATTACTTCATAGGTCCCAGGAAAATTAAATTTCGGCATTAAATGACCCATAAGGAGTTGATATGCTGTTAAACAAACAAATCAAATCAAGCACGTGTTCCTACGCTAATTCGTTCCATCTACAACAGTTTGAGAATTCAGAGTTCTCCTTCTCCTAGGCTGGTTGCCAAACTAAGGCTGAATAGCTGAGAGGATAAAATGAATTCATTACTTCTCGAAAGTAAATGTAACGAACTCTGCCGGAATTCGAACTTGATTCGTCGATTTCGCGTTCAGAGTCGTTAACCATTACACCAGTCACACTTCCTGGTTTTCAATATTATTTCATTTTGGAGACATTGATTCTTTAACAAGAAAACTTTTCCACATCATATTAGTTCAGAGGCTGTCTATATTTCTAAGATGAGGTATTATGTACATTATTTACATTATTCGGACTATTGTCCTCATCTTTGTCGCCATATTTATCACAGCGTTTCGGCACAGTGGATAAAGGCGTTGGTTAGATCCAGTGACAGGACCCAAAGAGTGTGAGTTCAATACCCGGTTAAGGCAGTGGAGAACTTTCAGAGGGAAATTAACAGGAGATAACTGATAACTGACATCCATCAAACATGGCATGTGGAACTAGAACAGTCTACCCCAGTGTGCGAAATAAAGGGTTCAGTTCGAAATTCCAACCACCTGAAGAAGACCGGAGCGTACAACGGCCGAAACGTTGTGATAGATATGGCGACAAAGATGAGGACAATAGTCCGAATAATGTAAATAATGTCATATTAGTTGTTGCAAAATTTCTTTCTTCAGCGCTAAATTCTCAAAAATTCTGAATGAGTATCAATGATGAATTAAAATAATTTATTTTATTATTAAAATATTGGGTTGGAACATTGGGTTTTTCAATAGGTAGTGTTTGAACACATGATTTCATTTCACACGTGACTGAAGTTTATAATATATTTACACACACACACACACATGTTCTGAAAAGTGACATTTCAACATGCCTATACGATTCGTGTGAAGATGAGGAATTTTAACTGTTTGTATATTAGAAAGAAAATAGAAGAATATGAGGTGCATTTTCGTTATTTTACGTTTTTTATTTCGACAAAGGAAAAAATACGCTATAAAAACAGCAAAAAGACATGTGCCGTTTATGAAAATGGTGCCATATCTGAGAGCACTGGTCATGAGTAGTTCGCTAGGTTTAGAAGTAGAAATTTTGATGTGTCAGGCCGAAAACCTTCCAGCAGGCCTGCTGTTGTTAATGATGATCAGACAGAAACGCTGATTAAAAATAATCCAGTTCACACAACACGGGACATCGCAGAGATACTCCACATATCTTATATGAACGTTGTAATGCAAAACTCGTGGCAAGTGAATCGCCCCGATATTAGAGTGACGCACGATTCAAATTAAAAACATTTAATGGGCTACATTTCCATCTACGAATTACAAAAATGTGGGACGAAAAAAGTCATGGAGAAAACAAAATGAGACACCATTAACCACACCCAAAACCAGTCTACATCCGAAAAAAAGTGATGCTGTATATCTGGTGGGACTGGAAGGGTACTGTGTTTTAGGAGCACTTTCCGAAAAATCAGCCTTTGTATTCGGACAAGTATTTTTTTTACTAATATTCACCCAGCAGGAAACCCAAGAGCCATTCAAGGTAGCGGGTTACTGTGTGGTGTTGTATGAGCGTAAGGAAGGGCAAAAAGTGAAGTTCTTGTGGGTATGCAGGAAAGACAAGCCTAACTCTCGACTTGAAGAGGTCAAGATTTAATTAAGGAATAATATGTCAGAGTTCAATCAGAGACATTAGAAGTATAGTGTAGACGTAGACTTTAGAAGGAACTGGAAACCCATTACTAAACAGGAAACAAGGGATAAACCTCTACTCTTGTTCAAAAGACCGGGGAGAAGTGTGAACATGGCGATAGGCGAACCTATCTACTCTTTCCTCTTAACTGGACCAGTTGAAGGCAGCCCCACTCACCTAACTTTGCACCTTCAGATTGCCAATTATATCGAACTATACAAAATTCTTTTAAGTAGGAAGAAATTCAATTCTCTGGAAGCTTCTTAACACACAAGGACCAGAAAGATGCCCAATTCTGGGAGGATGCAATGATGAATCTGCTTCAAAGATGATAAAAGATAATGGAACAAAATGGAATATACATAGCTGAATAAATCTGTGTTTCAATATCTAAATATGTCTTCGAAATTCTCTATACCCAATAGATGCGTCATTTTTAAAAATTGTTTTAAAGATTTCAGCATATTGACCTTTTGTACTAGAAGGGCACAAAACGTTGAAAACTGTTTTGTAACTTCGGTTGAAAGCATCAACTTAGGTTTACCAATTATTTCGATCCCTATAAAATTTTCTTAATGGAACGCACTTCATTTCTCTGGAAGTCTGTAAAAAATACTTAAAACAGTTTATCACCCTGAATGATGCCAAGTTCTGAGAATATGAATTCATGAAGTTGCCTAAAAAAAGGAAACATTCAGAAAAATATTGTACCCAGTTGGACCGATGAAAGGTAGTTTTGTAGCATACCTACGGACGATAATGGGTATGTCCCCATTCACATAAATACAGTAGTAAATACTGTATGTTGGTCTCGAGTTGGGGATTCATTGTGGAATTCACTTGACTACTACTTCTACACGCCGCTGGCGAATCTTATTATTATTATTATCTTGTTCTTGTCCTAAGTATTATCGTTCATTACCAACCTTCGTTTGATTATTCTATTCAGTAACCTTCCCTAGGTTACAAGCGGTAGCAATCAGTAAATCGTGTCCAAAATTGGCCAATCAGAAAAGTGTAGTCTTCTACCAGGACAACGCAAGAGAGCCAGTAGAAATTGGTACAGCTTATCTGGAATGTCTTACTACACTGAACTTAGCTCTTATTTCGATCCCTACAAAATTCCTTTCATGGGAAGAATTCCAATTCGACAGCCATTTGTAAAAACCACTTAGATAGGTTCACACACAGAAAGATGCCAAGTTCTGGGAGGATGGAATAATGAAGTTGCCTCAAAGATAACAGAATTGAGTGGAATAAAAAAATTTTATGTGGTTGAATAAATCAATGTACAAATATCTAAATATTGTCTTTCAAAATCACTGAAAAACTCTACCAACTTTTGTTCCGATCCAATATATATATATCTTTGTGCTGTGTCGTTCAAGACTTGGCTGAACAAAGCTCTCTAAAACTTTATACTCCCTGTAGCTCTCAGCAATGTATGTATTTTTATTATTACTCCCAATCCTTGTTGCGTCCTGGATATAACAATAAACTTCATCCAGAAACAACGCCTCTGATCACGAGATTGGGGGTATTGAGGAGCGTGGAACCACCTCTTAATTGCTGGTGTTCCCAGATCCACCCTGATTTGGGATGGTAGCACCTATTAGTGTCCCAGCTATAGGCAAATAGTGAACTCGCAAAGAAAAGTCATCAGTATATTTTTATAGAAAAATGACCAACAATACATTTTTATAGCAAAATGACAATCAATGTAACACACACACACACACACATATATATATATATATATTATAAATTAATTGATTTAAAATATTTTTTTCGCTACACAGTTCTAACCATGTTTCAAAAATGGAAGCTAAAAACTCCGAATTTAATTTTGTAATTAAATTAAAGACATTAGTTCCATTTCATCCTCAAGCGAATTTCGGAGTAACTTTTAAAATTACTGGGTTTTAAAGACACAGCTAAAATCATAATTCATGTTTCCAAGGTTACAGAGAAATCCATTTTAACCAGACAAGGAGTGTTTGCGTGTTCATTATCGCTGTATTTAGATGTATCAGTTATTAGTTACGTTTTGGTAGGGGTATCTTTATATATGTATGAATATATATATATAAAATACATTTTATATATATATATATATATATATAAACTATATAAAAATACATTTTATAGAAAACTGTACAAACTATATATCTAAAAATATATCTAAAAGCATAACTTTATCCTGAAAGTATAAAATTATTTACATTGCAATTTGAGCAGGAACTATTGTCGTAATATTCAAAATGTATTAATTGAAATAGCCGAAATATAAAGATTACAGTGGCATGTTTAAAAAGTCAAGCAAAAGGACACCCAAAATAAAACAAGAAATTTGTTTGAAGTCGTAGAAAACAGATCAGGATTTATAAAAAGTAAATATTCAGCAAAAATCGTTATTGTTTTATCTTTTATTAAATTAAAAAAAAAATCCTTCAATCTCGTATATTCTCAAAAACAGATTTTGCAACAGGTCGTAGTCAGTCAACTAAAATGCCAACTCTATAATAATCTACACAAAGCGACCCCCACCCGCCGCCTCCTAAAGCGTCAAAAGATCAAAAGACTCGCCGGAAACTGAAACTACATGGCACCTTTTAGAAGTCAATACGTTTGTACATTTTTCGTCTTTTGTAAACTGCGACCAATTTACTACGCATCGTCTCTCTATATAGCAAATACATGCTGAATAATGGGACTGTTTTACTATGAAAAAATACATTCACAAAAATCAAGATATACATAAGTGGAAACTTTGCTGTAAAAATATGTCAATATAGTTATTTTAAAACCACAATTAGCGGAATTTTACTGACTATATTAATTTATGACTATTTTCCAATGCCGCTATATAGCAGTAGTAGTCGGTTTATGCTGAATGATTTTTTTTTTGTATTTCTGTTTTTTTTTCTATATTGAATCAAATTCATATTTAGTCGTTTATATTTCTGAAATAAAATATTTTTGTGATATTGAAACGAAATAGTATTTTTTTTTAGAATTATCCTCTTAATTACAGGAGTAAGGGAATTTATTTGAATTTATCAATAAAACAAAAATTAATTAAAATAAATTATTGGAGCAAAAGAAGAATATAAGGAAAATGCAATTATTTAAGAAAAAGTGACTGTTTTAAAATAACATTTAAATCAGAATATTGAAATATAAAAACTCTCTTGTTTGAGTGAGTTTTAAAAATAAATTATATATTTTTGGGGCCTGTAGCGTTTAAAAATGTAAATTAGTTTCCATTCATTTATTTATTTTCATTGATAAAAACACCGTGTCTCTTAGACCTTGGTTATTTGGTTAATTTATTTATTGTTGAAAATTTCACGGCCGAGGAATTCATTATTTTTAGTAGCCTAATCGCAAAGTTAGAATTTTATCGACAAAAATGACTCCTTGTTTATTCATGATTTAGTAGACTACTATAACAAATGAACGAGTACTCACTGTGTAGTGTAGTTAGAAAAAATGTTTACACATTTTTGTAGATTTTAATAACAATCGACTGAATTTTTCTATTGTTACGAAACAAAATCCGCTAAAAATATCACGAAAGGTTACAAAAACTACAATCAACAATAAATTACTACTACTCCTAAAAAATATCTTAAATAAATATGGTACTATTTTCTGAATTATATTTTAGCAGAACTGTTTCTCTCGGGCAATGACAATTAAATGGAAAAAGCACAAGTTACCCATTTGGCCCATTAACACATTTTATTAAAAGAAGAAGATAATGATTGTCACTCACCATGACGACTACTACTAAATGGTAAATTTGTAAGCAGAATAATTCTAGGTTGCCGTTCCAGTACTTCGTGTAATAGAAATTTTGGTTCATCGTTTATTTAAGTCGCCTTTGAATTCACTATGAATTCGATTGTCATTTTGGTTAAAAAAAATAGTAATGCTAATGCACATAACTCTGTACACTTACTGTAGGTAACATCTGATCTTTTAGTTTTTGTAACAAATTACCTAATTACCACTTCTTAATTAAACTAATCTCATTTATCATTACAGTTACTAATAATCCCCAAAGAGGATAATACTGTCGGCATGTATGTAGTGACTATAATTTTTTTTTAGAAAAGACGTTATTAATTCTTTTCCCAAAGGAACCAAAGATATATGGGCAAGGTTCGTTCGAACCCTTGGCAATGGAACTACACATTGTCGAATTAATAATGTCTTGTAATAATATTCAATAAATTAATAATTTTGAAATAAAATATATTCAAAGTGATAAGCTTTGCTTGGAACGATAAGTTTAGTTAGTATATTATTGAATTATATTGGCTCAATCCTCGAACCTACTGATGAAAAAAACGACTTTTTTTTTTATTAGTAGATTCGAGATCTACAAGCATTTTTTTTAGAATCCAGTCTTGTAGTGCAAGTTCATGCATATTTGCATTTAGTTTTTCTTTGGAGTTAAAAAGAAAAAAAAAGGAAATAAAAAATTTGAATCGAAGATTTCAAAGAATTTTGGGAAAAATGCTTTCCCTACAAATTTTCGTAAAGTGAAAGTAACATTTTTTACTACTATTAGCCGCTAGCGTAAATTATTATTTTTTTACTAATCAGATAACTACCTAACTAACAATTAGTCAACACTTACTTATTTGCTTAAAAGAGGTTCCGATTTTGGTTATCAGATTTCATAAATCATTAACTGCAAGTTTAAGCTTTGAGCGAATCTTTCTCTCCAGAAAAATTGCAACTTTACTGTTTTACAGTTTCAGTCTCTTTGTAAAATTGTAAATGTACATGAAATTTTTACCACATGAAATCGATTAAATGTAACAATAAATAAAAAAACTAAAACTAAAACGAGCACTTGCAGAAAAAAGCTACTGTTAGAGAATTATTTTGGAAATTAATAGAGGTTCTATTAATTAATTAATTACGATTATTATTGAATTATTTAAGGAGACTGCAGCCACTATAACGCCGAGTAGAGAGGTTATAATTCTTTCTGTTCCTTGTTCGTTTTGTTTTTCATCTTAGATGTTGTAGTTCTTTTATTAAAGAGAAAGAGTGTTGTTGCCACGGTAACCGCCTCCTTTTTCTCCTACTTCAATTAGAATTCTGCCTCCTTTTCGCCAATGGATTACAAATCTATCCTCGTCGAACTCCTACTTTCATTATAAACCAACACTTTCCTCTTCGTGCTATATTTTTACCTCCTACTCAAAATCTATCTCCCCCCCTTTTTTTTTAATTAAAAGTGTACCTCATCCTCCGGGGGTTAGTATCACACTCGTACAGTAAAGACGTTATTCTGTTTAATCAACCGTCTTATTAAATATCGTTGATTTGAGTTTGAGCTCATGTGTTGGCATCTAGTCTATGGATAATTCGCCGTAAATCAATTTCTTCATAACCTACTCAGACCCAGGAAAACAATAGTAGAAATCTTTCTTCTCCTCCTCCTCCTCCTTCCATTGTAATGTACCTCCTCCTCTGAACGGTAGTTCACTCCTCCTCCTCCGTCTATTGCTAGTCTATATTCTCCTCTTTAATTATTACTTTACCTCCCACTACCACCAACATTGGTCGGCGTCTCAAAGAAACCGGAAGTAGCTCCCTGGAAGATGGCGGATGTATGTAAGATGTAGGAGGAGTGTATCGCGTTGTTTTTGCCATGCATGGCTTGTATGTAGGCCAATGGATTTACATACCACTTATTATTAAAGGTAAGGATCACCTGTAAATTTCTACTCGTGACTCCTGTAAGTAAATTTATCTTTTGAAACAAAGGCACTAAATAGAATAATTGCGATATAAAATACGGGGTTTCGACACCTTTTAGTGTGAAAGGAAGACGAGTGTGAAATGAAATGTAAGGAATATAAATGTGTTTCTTTAGCTTACGTTTGGCTTTGTAGGCATCCTTCTGTTTCAAGAAAAAAAAAACGATTGACTTTTAGATTGAAGGATTCTTAATTATATTTTTTTGTTATTTATGCGTTATGATCCATTTTCTCATTATTCATAACAATTATTGTCTGCCTTTTCAAAGTCAGTGCTTTGTATTATTATTATTAGTAGTAGTAGTAAACTCAACCCTTCATTCATTCGTTTGTTACAAAAAATATTTTTTACTTGTTATATATTTTCTTTTGCTGATTATCACTTGTGTTAATGATTAATTTAAACTTTCTTTTCGGTGATCATATGGGATAACTGAAAAAAATCTGATGTCTTTAATTGAACATAATTAATTCTATATCAGCTCATTGTAAAAAGATCAATCATTTTTTTTTAATTATCGAAATTGTCTTTATTTAATTATTTTTTTATTATTTACTCTAAGATTTGTTAAATTGTGTATTTTTATTTTCCTATCTACAGAAACCGGCTATTTTCTACATAAAATAATTAGATTTCTGATAGTGAATATTGGCAATATTCCATTCTTTAATTATGGATTGCATCACATTTTAAATTTAAATGGATCATTGACTTTAAAAAAAAATAAAATTTCTTAATTTTTTTTTCCATAGCAATTAAAAAAAATAAAAAAAATACAAACATTCATCTGTTTTCAGTTTGTGCCAAATCTGACGTTTCTTTTATTTTCAAAAGAATTTTACTTTTTCTCTAGTTCCTGATTTTTTAGGGTGCAAGAAAACTTAAAAAGGGATTTTTTAAAATTGTTTATGAATCCTCTTTTAAAGTTTAAACTTTAACTCCAAATTTTACCGACCGGGACAATGCTTTTTTTTTTCTTTGTAATGACCAATTATTCGTGTATCGATCATTTTCATCGGAAAGTTCTTGAAGGGATACCACTTCTATTATTGTTATAGAAATTTCCACAAGAATTGGAATTGTTGATTTTCTTTCCTTGTTTCATATTATGAATGTAACCTAAAAGCTTCGAGCAGCATCAGAATCTTAAAAATGAAAAAAAATAACAATCAAACAAAAAAACTTAATAATTTTAATACTGAATAAATGTCTGGACTGGAGGTGTGCTTAGTATGTAATAAATGTGGTAAGTTGTACTAAAAAGAAAAGTAGAAGGTAGTTTTCCGCGATTTTTAAAACCGTTTTTTTTCTTTCTTTTCAACTGTCCAATTCCATAAGATTATCAGTAATATTAATTTTAAAGTAAGTTTTATATGAAATGTGAAGCATGTGAAATTAAAAAAAAGAATTGATATATTTAAGATTTTATTGGAAAAACATTTGCAGTTTCGCAAATTCACGTTTTATTTTTGAGGTGCTGGGTACTTGCATGGAATTTAAAGAAAATTGAAAAAAATGCTATATAAATTCATTGTTGTGATTTTAAATTTTTTATTTTATATCCACATGAATTGACTATTCAAGTTCATCAATAAAAATAAGTGCAGTTTTGTAAGTCTTCAAATATTAAAAATTCTCGGTTAGTTAATAAAAGGAATTATTGAAAATTATTTTGAAATTAATTTTTTGATGTTTGTGTACTTTGTGTTGGAACAACAATTAAATGAGAAAATGAAATAACTGCTAAATACACAAAGATGTATTTTTGTCTTGTTTACAATGAAAATCATTGTTATTAACTTTTATGTTGCATGACAATTGAAACAATCGTTTTTGTCAGATGAACATTTTCATCACCAATAATGGTGTCATCTTGGTGCAGATTTCTAAGAACGGCTTTAAAATTCTGGATTTCCTCATCTCTTCCTTCTCGCATGTGTGAAACAAAAAGCCAATTCTCTTTTATATTTATTTCAAACGTTTTTCATTGCGTCATCCTTACATTAAAAAGTTTCAGTCCAAAAAAATGTATATATATATATTTTTAAATGATAAATAAAATCATTTAAATTTTAAATTTGACAAAATTAGGGGCACCTTATTTTTGTGAGGAGTGCTTTTTTTTCCCCCTCTCAGTTCGGTGGAAAAAGAGATCGTCTGGAATATCTTTAATATTTTTTTCTAGTAGGAAATTTTTTTTACGTAATTTTAGAAAATTTAAGTTAACCTTCAAATAAAAGTTTTTATTGCTGGCAGATGGCAAAATAAGTAAATAAATTAAACGATCGTACAAATGCTCGAACTTTTAAATAATTATTTAAAAACCATCATTTTTTTTTAAATTACATTTTTTAGAATCTTAAATTTATTGAAAATACAAATTAACAATGGTGTTTTGTCTGTAAAAAGAAAGAATTTCTATGCAAAATTTTGCTATTTCTCGTCATAGTGAAAAGTGTGTCCCCTTTTGGTCGATTGCTTCTCTAAGAGACATCTTTCATTTCAAATTGTAAATGGTGACTTTTTTTTCTCTCTATTCTGTTAACAATGGTATTCATTAGCTTGGGGTAGTTTTATTTAGTTTTATCCAGAGCGGAGCATGTATTTCGTTTGATTGTCCACGGGAATCATTTGAATAAAAAAAAGGGGGTCCTTTATGCACTACCATTGTGTCAATATGGCTACTGCGCGAGGAAGAGCAATGCATTCTCTTCTTCAGTTCATATTTTGAATAATGAGAAGAAAAGATAAAAGAAAAACACGAAGATTTATATTTTAAGTTGAGATGAGCAAAGAAAAAAGGAATGATTTCCTTTGGGAAGCAGGTTTTAAATTTCGTGTAGATAGGCGCATTTTTAGCTTCTTTTTTTTATCTTTATTTTTCCTCTTTTCTTTAGTAGTAACCGCCTGGGTAAATCTTTTTCTACGTTTTCTCTTTCACTCTGGTCGCTACCATTTATTTTCCAAGTTGCCCTGCTACTGTGTCATGTTGAGAACGAACTAGGAATGTGATGCTTCTGCTTCCACTACTCTTGAAAGTGCTTACTACTGCTTGTCGAAAGGACAGCTTCGCCTTTTCTATCTCTTCTTACCTCTTTTTCAGAGGTTTCAATTTTAGTCTTCAGTATCTCTCTAAAGCAGACTCTTTCTTGAAACCACCTCACCCATTTCACTTCCCTTAGGTTTGCATTTCATTTTTACAGACACTACGCGCTGTTATAAGTCTATCAATTATTAATACTATCTATCTATCAGTTTCTAAAATTATTTTTGGATTCCTTGCCTTTTTTTTTTTTTTTTTTTTTCAACCTCCAAAACGAGTTCTTTTAGGGTTTATCACTCAAACAAGTCACCCATTGCATAAAAAACCCTCATAGATCTTTTAAAATTCTGATCATTGACTTTAGGTTATTGCAATATTTTAAGGGTTTAATTGGGAATTCTTCTTGGAATGTGATTAAGTTTGTTTATAAATTTACAATTGTTAGCTTTTGAACTTAATTATCAGAAAAAAAATCCCAATTTTACACAATTGAATGTTATGTTTCTATCTTGTTTCAAAATCCTTATCAATTTCAGATGAAAAATCCCTCCCCGTTATTTTATCTATAAATATATTCTCATTCAGTACTGTATTATTCAGCTTCATTCATCAACTCCACATGGATGGCTGAGTATTGGTACCACCATTATTTCTTTAAAAAATGTATTTTGCTTTTATTAAAAATTAAGGAATTGTTCTACAGGGCTAACGTTTTATCATCCTTGTACTTTTAGTTATGAATTTCTTTATCTTTAATTCACATAGTGTAATTTTTTTTTACATTGAGTCCCCTGTAACTTGTTTCAAGATCTGTTTTTGAGGTTTTGTAGACTTTTAAAATGAGGCCCCACATAGAAACTGGTTGGCTGAAATGAAAAATAAATTATCTTAATTTATTTTAAAGGCAAGCACTTGTTTGAAACTTTTTAAATGATTATGTCTCTCTTCAGATAAAATTACACCTTTCCTAATCGTATTTTTTAAAAATAATTTTTCTTTTCCGTATCATCCCATATAAATTCCATCCTCTGTTGTACACCTTCTTTCTGCAAGTAATAAACTTAAACAGATTATTATCGCTACAATTTATTCAAAATTATTTTTTAATTCTGTGTTGATCATATTTGCAATATTTCATATTGTGCATTTAACATTTTTGTGTTCTATGAATTGGATTTTTACAGAAAAAGGCACACACAGAAAAAAAACTGCATCTTTTTATTGATTTGTGCGTTTTTTTTTTTTTTTTTTTTTTAAGATTTAGATTCTTAAATTCGTATCGTTTTCTATGGTTTGAAAATTTGCAAACTCAGCAGTTATATTGTAATCATTGCATTTAGTGTACATCCCGAACCCCATATAGGCATTCATAGGCTGGATCCAATACACTTAACTTTTAAGGTTACTGATTTCTTTCAGTGATTGTATGTAAGAAGATACATACCAAGATTGCGTGTAGTATTTTCTCGTGGTGATTTTTAAAATTAAAAACTTCATTAATAACTGTCTGTAAAAAGAAAAATAATCTTTCTTTATCAATTTGAAATTGAAGCTACGTTATTATTATTTACACACATGTGGACTATTGTCCTCATCTATTTTTTTTTTTTTTTTTAACAAAGATGAGGACAATCTGTGTTCTTCAGGTATATAATCTGTGTTTAACAACAACAAAAAGAAAAGCCATTCTTTCTTTCAGGTTTTTACTCTTGAAGAAGGCTGTATAGAATGGATTCTGAAACAGTAATAACCATAAAAATAGCAAAACTAAAAAATGAGTATTGAGTTTTTCAAACAAGCTTTAAGTTAAAAAACTACACATTTTTTTTAAAATCTAAATTATGCTATATTTAATTATATGGAAAATGACCTATTTTTTTTAAATAAAAATTGTTAAGAATGATTGAACAACATATATTCTGCTGTTGTTGTGAATTGATTTGTTTGGAGCCGTTTTTTCCTCAATTTTGTCATGTCTAAAACAAAAAAACAATCACTCAATGTATATAATGGTTAAGTAGCAATGTTTATTGTTTTGTTCAAGAAAACAATCAGATTTAAAAGATGCAAACAACGGCTTATTCAAAAATTCTTTTTCAATTCAAAAAAAAAAAAAAAAAAATGGTTGTGCCTTCAACTCAACAAGTCCCCGGATACTTTTAGAAAAGTTTAAATTTGCTTGGAAGTTAAAAACAATTTTTTATTAATTAATCTCATTTTATTTATTTTTATTTATTTTTTATTGTTGTTAATTTATTAATTCCCACATCTCAGGAATTCAGACAAAAATAATTTTCATATTTTGTACTTTTCTCCATTTTGTCATTTAATTGACTATTTTTTGTTTCATTCATATAAACAAGTAGATTCCATCAATTTTAATTATTCAGTAAATAATTTCCTTTTTGTTATCTGGCAATACATATGGATGGATTGATACTTTTGCCTAGAATTAGTGCATACTAACAACAGCCTTTTGGATTTAAAGTGTTGTATCTGTTCCAATTTCACTCTGGCATGTTCTAACTTTCCTTCAGTTCACAGTGTAACATAGTGTGAAAAGAAACGAGGGTAGCAGAGTTCTAGGGAATTCATTCTATGACAGCACGTCCCTCACTGGTTGGTGGAAACCAGCGACAGCCTGACAGTGGTTGTGGGGATTGAGCAATTTTTTGTCCTCGACCTTTATTTATGCGTAGGCACCTTGCATTTAAAACAAACCATGTGTCACACCCTTCAGATTGCTGTTGTTACCCAACACTTCTATTAAGGATCAAACACATGACTACAGTATCTGTGCACTGAGAAAAGCATTACACATGTACACGTGTTTTATCTTTTAATGCTAGCTTCAGGCTATGCCTTTTTCTCTTTTTCACTCTTTCTCTGTCAATGGTAAAGTGAGATAAAGTAAAACTAAAGTATATTGGTTGAGAAGGTGAAACTCTTGTCCTCTCTAATTTTAAGTTGGGTTTTAATAAGAGATGAGAAAGTGTTTCACAAGAGGAATTATAAAAGAAAGACTATATTTAAATTGCAATGTAGAAAGACTTTTTAAGAACTTGATTATATGTAATAATAGTAGAAGCAGAAGCATTTTTGAGCAGGGTTTCACCTCCACTCAAGTGTCATTTAAAGCAGTTTATGCTGGTGCAAGAAGGGTGGGCAGGGGCTTTCAAATAAAATAAGTTCCTATCCCTGCTTTATGTCCCAAATCATTTATATATATTTTTTTATTTAGTATCCAAATTAACACAAAAAACAAGGGATCTTTTTTGTTAATTCACCCAAAAATAAAAAGAACATGTATCTATTAAAATTCATACCAAGTTCTCCCAGAACGAGATCCTTTCATTGCATTCCAGTTGGGTTGACTTTTGTGATCATCCAAAATGTGGTGATTCTTGTGCGCTATTTCTAAGTGTAGGGTCTACATTTACGCTAACCCTAGTAAACAAACCAAAAATGGATTATTTTTTCTTTATTTTTTAAATTGTAAGAGATTCCCTATAAGTACCTCAAATATCATCTGCACTTATGGAATGTTAACAACTCCCTGATTTTTTTGGTAATTTTTCATTCTGGAAGTAGTTGTTGCAATGTAAGCTAAACAAATTTTGACTTAAAATTTATTTGGGGTGAATTAACAAAAAAGATCCAAAACAAGGAATGTAAAACACATTTTAAACTTTTAATTGAGAAAAAGCAAGTGGCCAGTGCAATTAAATGGTTCTATTGGTAATATTCTCATACAAAATTTTCATGTCTCCACAAAAACCACTGCTTTGTAGAACAGATTCCCACAATGATGCTCCTTCGAATAACCTTAACTTCAAGGGTCAGTAATTACTTATCCTCCATCCCCACATAATTCTCACTTTCTACTCCTTACTCTTACATTCATATTACATATTCAGTAACTCATTACCTTGAGTGGCTCTTGAGCCATGTATTGGGTGAACATGAGTATAAAAGAAAAAAAGTAAAACATACTTTTTAATAGTGAATCTGCCAATTTTGACTTTAAGATTTAATTTAAATTTTATTAAAATCAAGTGTTGTAAGAGATTTTGAATTGAAGGAATGCATATGAGCCTTGAAGGTTAAGAATTGTTGAGTCAAATGTTATGAACTTGTTGAAATTGTCTTATTTATCTTTTATGATACATTTCCAGTAGTATTGCCTTAAAATTGGGACAGTAGAGTGCTGTTCTCGACTACTTTGTTGTTTGTTCATTCATAATTGACCTCATTATTAGCATTGTTTGTCATGCAGTTGCAAGCACTCACCATACAAGAAATAGATACTATTTTTTGGTTTTATGGCCAGTTTACCTCAGAACATTGTCTTTCTTCTATAATGAATTTGCAGTTGTCATTTTAGATTTAGCTACATTGAAATAGTAAATTTTTTTTTTTTTTTTTTTTTTTTTTTAAATGTTCCTTTCAAAGCATGTTCATTTTTATTATTACCTTTTAAACAAAATCCACTTAGACTAATCAAGAAAAGTAATTCCGGATATTACACATGTTTTATTGAGCAAGCAGCCAATTTTATTTTTAGAAACACTTGTAAAAATATATTTCTATCTTTTTTCTTTGTTCCTTTACAAAGATTATATCAAATAAGATAGAATATTCTGTGTAGGAACCTCCATTTGATTTTTAACAAAGTTCTATGCATGAATATCATGGACTGGCCATGTGAGCAAAGGTTGTTTTAGAGAAAATGGAAACAAAAAACACACTTATACTTAGCATCTAAAAGAGTTGAAATTTCTAGAGCACATAATGAGGAAAGATGGCTTGGAAAATTTGATACTCACAGGATAGATTGAAGGCAGGTGGGACAGAGGAAAACAATGTATAATCTATTTAGTCAGCTTGAGTAAATGGATGGTGGAGCAAGGTTTAGGAATGATGAGAAAAAAAATTTAAGATCTACAAAGGAGAGGAAATTGTGGAGAGCTGTGATCCCCAATGTCCTGAAGGGATATGGCACATAGATGATTCATAGTTATTTCATTATAAACAACTGGAGAGTTTATTGAATTTTTATTTGTGTATACCATGGGCTTACCATGTAAGAAATTAAAGTTTCAGAGAAAATGGTAACAAAAAGTTATTTAACTTAATATCATCAGAGAGACAAAATTTACAAAGAGCTGCAAAAGAGAGGAAATTGTGGAGAGCCATGATTGCCAATGTCCTGAAGGTACATGGCACATTAGTTATGTGCCATTCATGGTACACTCTTAAGCGATCATGTATTTTTCAATACATGACTGACGAGGCAGATTTTTTCCTGCAGAAGGTTGCCATTTCTTTCTGTGGTAGACCAGTTGCCATCCAAGGCTATAGAACCTGGTCTGTCCTGCTATTTACTCATAACTGAGGGTGGGGAGAAGAGCATTCATAGCTTTCCCAAGGGTATTATCATGTAAGTGAATGTAATAGATTTTGACTGGAATTCAAACTTGGCTCTCCGATTCCTCAATCCATGCCGCTATCCACTACTTCAGCGTATGATTCATTTAATTATAAATTGATCTTCAGTAAAGAAATGTTTCTATTTGGGAATATTGTTTTAACCACAGTAAAGTGAATTTTCTATCTGTGGTTGAATGAGGATTTTGATATTATTATTTGTTTCATGAAATAGATTTGTTTTGTCAAAAGAGTCACAAGAATTAGATGTTATGCCCGACATAAAATGAAGTATTTAGAACTTTGCAGCATTTATTTGCCTTTTTTCCAGTGATAGCTTGGAGTTTGTAAAGAAATTATTGATGCAGTTGCTTATGTAAATGCTTAAGTCATGAAATGAATCCTTACCAGAAGTGTGAGAGAAAGAAACAGCATAGAACTTATAGTTAAATGATGCAACCTTACTGCACTTAAATTTTTTAAGTCTAAGTATAAAAGAAGAAAGCTTATTAGAACAATTACCATAAAAATATTTATAGAAAAGGAAGAGGGAAGCTACATTATAGTGATGGCAATATGACTAATCTTGAGATGCCAGGTCGGGACCAATAACCTTGCAGTTTCTTATTTGGAATTTATCGAGAATCTCTAAATACATGGCAGAATCACCAGACCAGATATGGCAGCAATATTCGATGCATGTATGAATGGTAGACTTATAAATGTGTAAGATGTTTAAGATTGATTCTGTTGGGGGAAAAATTATCTAGCACGAAACAGTGGACCGACTTCTCTAGCGGCATGAGTTTCTTTGTCATTATTTTGGAAGTGTAAAAATGTTAGAAAATAATGCATAATGAGGAACTTAAAAATTAATATCTATTATTACTTACTTTGAAATTTTTCAAAAGAAATTAGATAAATGTAGCATATAGAATTGTCAAACTATATATGGCAACTGCATTGCAAGTTGATATTAATCTCGGTAATTTGTCTCAATGATTATAAGTTTACAGTGTAAAACATCTCACACACTTGCTCTCACACACACACATAATGAACCAAGGAATGGATTGCTTTAAAATGATTTTTTTCTCATATAAATGTACAATAATCCTGAAGTGTTAAACTTATGTCATCTTGAATACATGAAGATAATTTAATAAAGTATAATCAATTTTTATTTTTATTTTATCTATAATTGTATTAATCCATATATGTTTTTAAAAAAAGTGTGTGTGTGTCTCTCTCTCTAATATATATATATATATATATATATATATATATATATATATATATATATATATATTTGACCTATTCTTAGACTGATCCTTTCCAGTTCTCTAATCAGTTTCTTGATGTTAAGATGAAATTCATCAAGGGAGGTGCCGTACTTTGGTTAATGAAAACTATGGTGCCTTCCTTGATGAATTTCATCTTAACATCAAGAAACTGATTAGACACTTGAAAAGACTCAGTCTAAAAATAGGTAGACACAATATGTCTATATTATTTGCTGAAACTTTTTTGAATGAAGATATGCTGCTTAATACATACATACATACATACACTTTATTGTATCTATTGGCCTGTGCATTTAAGATTTTAATAAAGAAAATGTGGTCCACAGTTGGGACCTTTGTCCCCATTTGTAGGCAAAACTACTCTTTGATTCAGTGTGCTTTGTGGCTGAATGTTAAAGCACACTGGATCAAATGGTAGTGTTTTGCCTACAAAGGGGGATGCAGGTTTGATCCCCTGCTGGGAATATGCATTTTGCTTTGCTAAGATTTTCTCTAATGTACTCAGGCTTATAGACAATACACACTGTTCAATAAGTAAAAAATGGGGCATTTATTTCAAATATGAAGTATCCACTATAATGATACTGATTTTAAAATAATTCTTTAGGGGTAGTTGTGTGTGTGTGTGTGTGTGTGTGTGTGTGAGAGCAAAATTATGTTGTACTTCTCAGTGTGTGGGTACAATAGCCTGATATTAGGTATAATTGCCAATAATTTCAAAGGTTGTCGTTGACAGGAAAGAAGAAAGCCAAAAGTGTGTCCAACAAGTGAGAAAAGAAACTATTAGCATAGAACTTATGTATTATTAAAATCAAAACTGTTTACAGTGGAACAATAGATCTAAACTACTTCAATCAGATAAAAAAATAAACTAGATCAGATAAAAAAATTGGGACTCGAGATTCTTCAAAATTTGATATCTACCTTAACCCTACTCCCACTTTTTTGTAGTTTCATTTCTGTGACATAATATTTCAAATTTAATGGATTTTTTTAAAAAGATTTTGGTAGAAAAAATTTTAAAGAACTATACAAAGTTGTATACAAAATATTAACATGTTTCTTTAGAGCTTGTAGGTGATGAATTATTTTCCAACTTCCAACACTTTTCCCACACATAGAAATGTCACAAGTCTCTTGCTACTGTCATCATGTTCTGGTGAGCTACATTCATTACTTCCACTAGTTCTGAACATCGCAGCTAACACCCACCTCACCACATAGACTAGGACGAATCATCACCATTCCCTTTGTATTCCATTAGTAAGAAGGAAAATCCACTCAAACAGCTTCTTCCCCAAGAACCGTTACTTTGTCAAATAGACTACCAAGGGAATACTTCTGCAATCACTGTAATCTTAACCTCTACAAGTCAAAGGGTCAATCATCAATTATCGCAATAACTTCATTCAGTAACCCTCTATCTTGGGGGCTTTTGGGTTTTGTATTGCGGGGATCTGTAAGGAAGGAAAAAAAAATCAAGAAATTCTCTAATTATATGTGAATTCCTGAAGATGAAGAATTGGTTTTTGTAGAGATCAGTATGTGATTCAAATGTACCGTTTGTTGAACAATTTCCATTAACCATTTGCCTATTAACATGACTTTCAAACTACTGGATTAAATCAAAATAGTTTCCCAAGGTTAACTGTAGGGATTAGTTGTGATTAGATTTTTTTTTTTTTTAAGATTAATTAATTAGTTAATTAATGAATTATCTTGGTTAAATACACTAATAAATGTAACACTAACGGCTGTGAAATTTAGAATCAAGTCATTTACTGGGTAGGTTAGGCACTTCAATGTGATATAATTGGTTAGCAAGCTTGTCTTGTTGGATCAGTTATGACTGAATAATAAGTTTGGTTTTTACTGGATGTCCCATATTTTCAGCCTTGTCCCACATCTAAACTATGCTTAGAAAATCACCATACAGATCCACCTCGACATACATATATTAGAGCCCCTCTTTTTTTTTTTGCTTGTACATATATACATGTTATTTATATACACCTGTGCATACATACCTATATATATATATATATATATATATATATATATATATATATATATATATATATATATATATATATATATATATATATATATATGCATCATAGATCCTATTTTTTTATATATAACTGTTTACACATACTTATACATACAACTATTTCTTATAGATAGGTAATCTATCTTCATTCAAACATGTTTGGTTGAATAATCTGGACATATGTCTATTTTTCTTCTGATCCTCTCAAATTCTCTTATCGAATTCTTAATGTTGATATTAAATTCATTAATGAAGGTGCTGTAGTTTTTTCTTTTCTTTTATTTGCATATTTATTTTTCCAAGTACTTTCACTCTCATCCAAGATCATCTACTAGGGTGAATTACAAAAAAAAAAATCACCACTATCAGTTACATTAATTGTTTGTCTTAGCAATTTACTCACGGAAATCATCCTGCATGAGATTGAAAGTACTGGGGGGGGGATAACTATGGTGCCTTCCTTAATGAATTTAATATCAACATTAAGAAGTTAAGAGAATTCGAGAGGATCACAATAAAATAGACATATGTCCAGATTGTTCCATCAAATATGCTTGAAAAAAAAATATATATATATATATATATATATATATATATATATATATATATATACCTGTACAATTTTGTTTTTCTTTCATTTTAACCTGAACACGTCAAAGAGAATGAAAAACATCATTAATAAAAATTTTCCATTTACTGCTGAGTAGGTGAGACTTGTTAATTCTTTTGAATGGTAATCTACTCATCGAGAAACACATCAATTTAATTTGGAGTAGCAACTTCTGATAATATACTAAGTCAGAAAATCAACCATTTCCCGAACACTACGTTAGTTAAAAAAAAAAATGATGAAGAGGTGCTTGCTTTGGGGATGTCGAGTATTTTTACACTGTTTCTTCATGAGATAAATTACCAATGCAGATGTATCGTTAGAAGTGTTCAACTAATTCAGAAAGCAGAAGGTAACTTCAAAAGTGCTTCTCTATTTGCCTCAACAAATAAAGTAATTCCATCTTGTAGTTTATGACCCTCAGTTGAATATCTTGACAAATTCCTCATGGTGATTACTTATTTAGGTGGTATGCTCTGGCCTTCATCAGGTGATATACATATCTCATTTGAGGAAGTCCGCTGTGTACAATGGCCGAAACATTGTGGATATGGCAATAAAGATGAGAACAATAGTCCAAACAATGGAAATAGTGTAAATTATCTTTTTTCTGTTTGACACAACGGCTATCTTGCACCCATAAGGCAAGGTGCAGTGGGCTGCTTTACAGCTGGATTTTCTCTTGGTAGCAATGTTAATGTTTCTTCTCTTTCATAGGCAGTTTTGATTATTGTAAGCTGTAATCACCTCCAGAGGTGACCAAGATGTGATCTAACATCTGAGATACCAGAAACTTTGGATGCTTTTGAGACACATTCTGTCCTGAGTAATGGCTATACTGTTTCAGTCATGCACGAAAATTTTGCCTTTTCGAAGAGACTCTGGTTCAACTTGAAGCATACTGCACAATTGGCAACCCTGATCCATCATACACTGTAAGGTCAAAGTATCCTCAGCAAGAAAGTGCAGTGTTGTTTGCAGGTTCTTTACATATATGATACCATGATCCAATTTCAATGTGTCTATAAAAATGAAAAACATGTGATTTTTACATAAACTATGTTCAGTCTATTTAGTATTAGCCACTGTTTTTTAACCTTTTGCATTGTGTAGGTGACTATTTTTACCAAACAGAATGTTAGTCCTGCCAATACAAGTTGAATTTGAACTTCTTTGTTGTGTAGTCATATCCTTCTATGGCAACACCTAAAACAATCTTGACTGAAATTGAGAGCCAGGCTACTGCAATTTCAAATATATAGAACTGATATATGAAATAGTATATATTGAGGGGATTCCGTATACAGTAAAAGTTAAGTAATATTTATAAATGATGCAGAGTGCTAAATGTTAAAACTATTGACTCTTTAGCTTTAAATCTGTTGGTTTCATCTCACTGATTAAATTTTATCATTAATTTTCATGAACAGACTGTCATATTAAAAAATAATGCCAATGTTGGAAATTGATATTTTACTGATAATTCTCATAAATAAATTTATATAAATAAAAATATTTTTGTTAATTGGAATCTTACAATTTCCCAAGAATATGAATTTGATCAAGTAAATGCAGCAATCCATTGACATCAAAGTTAGTCATATTTATTATTGTTCTTTTGTTTAAAAAAAAAACAAAAAAAAAACAGAAACTGAAGCCCCTAAGCATGAAAGAAAACTTGAGTTGACATTGTGAATAATATAATTATTAAGAACCAGTTTTTTTTTCTCAGTCTTTCCTTTCAGTCTACAAATAAGATTAAATACAATGGATCATACGTTTCCTTTTGATGTTTTTTTTTTTTTAAGTTGATAAAGACTAATGGATTATTCTGCTCTCTTCTTTTTTTTTTTTTTTTTTTATTTAGAACTGTTTACTAATGAATCTTTTTATAATTCCTTTACAGGAATTGGATAAGTGATCTCTATTTTTCCTGATGCTATTTGTTAAGGTCTTTTATTTGTTTGTCTTAAAAACATGGGCTAATTTTTGTTTCTAGATAGTTATTTGCAAATGGATGCATACATATATAGTTATATATATATATATATATATATATATCTCACTCTAGTGGTTTCCCAGTGTTTTAAAAGCATTAGCTGATAGATTTTTATGAATTTTGATATTAGCAAATAGATTTCAGTTTTTGTGCATGTTAACCAAATTTGTTTCTTAATTTCTTTTAACTTTGAAGAGGTTTCTAGTATTTTTTTACTTTTGGCTTGAGATACTTTTTTTTCTTTGTGATTACAATTACTTTTTTTTTTTTTTTTTTTTAAATTTTTGTGTCTATGTTAATTTAGTGAATTACTTTGGTAATTACTTAATATTTTAATTACCTTTTGTGTTTAATAGTAAAATTTTCCTTTGTTTATGTTTCACAAGAAAATGTAAGAAACGTGCAACTATTCCAACAATTATGAGACAATGATGGCATAAGTTACAGTAGTTTTATTTTTCTTTCAAGTTGAATCTGCAAAAATGTTACTTCAAGTTTAATGCTATGAATTTCTTTAATAGTTTTCACACTGATGAAAAACTTGTTTATTTAATCCTTTCTTGAACTGTAAATTTGTATGCTTTGAAAAATGTTATAAACCAGACATTATGTTCTGAGGTAAGCAAATAAGTTATGATCTTGAATGAAAATAAGTCCTTTTTATTAACTTAAAAACTATGTACCAATATAAAATGATTAACTTATCATTTTCAACATGGTTCAATTCTTTGACCAAATCAGCAATTGCGACTGCTGTCGTCTGGACATTGTGTACTGCGTGATTATAGTGTTTCCCCAAATTTACTTGATATTTAGTCTGGAAGTGTTTTGTCATTTTATTGTAGAAATTGATTAAATTGAATTTTACCTATGAGAGCTACAGATTTCCTAAAGGTGAATGTCTACTTAAAAATTTCAGATGTGTTCATTACAATAAATATACATTTAATGTGACTTAAGATATAACTGAAATAAATGTTAAACTTAGAAATATGTTTAATTTTGCATGGAATAATTTCCATAGGGTAAGCAATGCTTACCTTGTTTGTTAAGGATACATGCCACTATTTAGGTGCTTCATAATCCATATCCTCCTGGCATCAGTTTAAATGGACACGTTTTTTTTCTCTCCTATATACTGTGACCATTTTACTTTAAGTTCATATTTTGATTTCTTAAAAAAAGATGAAAATTGGGGAACTTTTCACATTTATCATTTATAATTTATACTTTATTTACACTATTTATATGCAGACTGTTGTCTTCATCTTTGTTGTTGCTATCACACTATTTCGGCTGTTGTCCCCTCAGACTTTCATCAGGTATATGTCAATCTGGGTAATCTACAGGGAATTGCGAACTGAATTCTTTATTTAATCTATGGATGTTCTCATTCCATTTTCCATATTTAGGGATATCTCTACAGAGAATTGTTCCACAGAACAATAGACTATTTAAACATGGATTAAAGTTTTGGTTTGTAAATTTGGTGACATGGTAACTGTGAGTTCAATTCCTAGGCTGGGCAGTGTGTATTTGAACTCAGTGGAAATAGGGCAAGCAATAACTGAGTAATACTAAAAATAAGAACTAAATGAGATATCCCTAGACAGTGGAACAAGAACAGTCTACTCCTGTAGATTTATTAAAGGGTTCAGTTTAGAATTCCATGTAGGTTACCTAGATCACCATTAACCTGATGAAGGCCAGAGGGCACAATGGTTGAAACATTGTGATAACATCAGCAAAGATGAAGACAATAGTCTGCATGTAAATAGAGTAAATAATAATTCTTTATCCTAGAAACTTATACAAAAATAAAAACGTGTTGGTCGCCAACATAATAAGGAGAGGGAGCCTATCTTTTATCCTCTCCATGAACGTCTATTTATGTAGTTATTGAGAAAAGTGGTTTCAGTTTTTCATCCAATATTTTTTTTTTCTTTTCATTGTTGTTCATTCTGCACAACAGCTGTTAGGATCAAATTAACTCTGGGAAAGTGAAGAGAAAAGAGAAATCCTGAAAGTTGTGTTGATAAATAAAGAGAAACAACTACTAAAATAGTGATCTTGCCCAGCCACAGCTGGGTTAATTAGATCGGAATAATTGATAAGGGAGAAGAAAATTAGCAGTGTTTCACTGTGTTTCTAGCCTTTACCCCCTGCCAATTTATATGAGCATAATTGATGGTGTGTGTGTGTGTGTGACACAAACGTTAAAAATATTATTAACAAAAAAAAACAAAAAAAAAAACTTCTTTTTCTGACTGGAAATATTATGCCTTCATTGGCTGCAAGTATTTGATTGATATTATCTATAACCTTTTGCTAACATTGCATTTTCATCAGGTTTGCCCTTTATGAAACCGTACCGTTTTTATTTGTTTGCATTTTGAGTGAATAATTTTGGATAAATCAATGTAATATAGGAATGCAATAGGTCTCTTCATTAAACCAATGCAGTTTGTGTAAAGTTACTTGATAACTTTAATTAAAGAGTTGATATTTTTTTTGTATTTCATTTCATTACATACCAAATCAAACTGCATGATAGCATTTCATCATAAAAATTCAGGATGTGGAATTAGTAAATACTAAGCACTTCAAATACCTTGGCATAGGGATTGGTTATAACAAATTTAGTATAGGAGGAAAGTAAATTGAACATAGAATAGGCTGTGTCAACAGTAGTTTCACCCAACAACATAAATTGCTACAAAACTAAAACCTCAACCTAAAAACTTGAGTCATCTTCTTAAATATCTTTGTCACATAGAGACTTTCATATGGATGTTCAAAAATATCGAAACTGTCAGCTGTATACAACCACTCCTTAAGATTAATGGTGAAAAAAGGCTTTGAGCCTGAGGATCTTGACAAGATCATCCCCCCTTTTAAATATTGTGAATCAATGCTACAGAATCACAAAGAACTGTACCAAATAACAGAAACCACATCACTTGAAGACTACCAACAGCAGCAATAACTAAGATGGATAGCATATGTAACTCAAGAAAATAATGACATAATCAAGACATTGACATTCCATGTTGCTTTAAATAAAAGGTTAGGAATATACTGGAAAGAGCAATAACAGCTAAAGGTCTTGAGAAACCTGTTCTCCTGAAAAGTTAAAATTTTAGTACTGCACTACTGGCAGCTTGGTCAATGAATGCCAAATGTTTTTTTGTAGGGAAACTGCTAATATTACTATTACCATTGTATTTCTTGTTCTAAGCAAGTAAATTACATGACGTCACTATTACCCTTCTGAGGACTTGAAATTACAAGAAAGATGGCAAAATGCTGGTCAATAATGAATGGTACAATAGATATTCTACATCAATGGGAGGATGAGTCAGACTCATATAAGTTGTACATTTTAGTGAGAATGCACCTTTTGACCTTCAATAAAGAGATGATGATATGTGACTGACATGATCAATTTCACCTCCCCATCTACAATGCAGACTATTGAATTTCAGATCCATCCACTTATTTCAAATAATGCTAACAATAATTTCCTCTGCAAAGAATTAAATAGGTTTTATATTCAGTGAGATTTTAAATGGGGCATTTGTAAGGTAGATTACAAATGAAATGTTTTCTGTGTCGAATAGAGATGATAATGCTGACATTTTAGCCAAAATATTCGTTCAAAAAATTTACTCTTGATTGAAGTCTAACATATTTGAGTTGTTTTATTCTCTCGTAATACAATTGATTACAGTTTTTGGCAAAATCCCTAATTGCATGATGAATGATAGATGCCCCACCTCTCTCTCTCTTTGTCTTATGTATTGTCAAGAAGTCAGTTGGGTAGTGTGTTTTTAATATAAAGAATTTTCATAAAATGTTAGGTTTTTATATAAAAGTTGTCCCAATGCTTGGATTCTATTTCTCTTTCAGTTATCATCTTTAAGAAGAAGTGAAATTGAAGTTGTAACAGAATAATTTTAAAGTCAAATATTTTTCATATGTTTGTATTTTGGAAATCTTAAAGAAAATGTGCTTTCAAGAATTTTCTTTATTCAGAATTCTCCAGTGTGCAGGTTGACAATCCATACTGTTTAAAATAATAACAGGTCGTCTATTTCAAACATGGGTATTCACTAAAATAATGTCTGAATATAAATATCAGATTAAAAATAAATCTTTTTATAGAGTAGCACAGGACACAGTGAGTGCTGGTGATAATAAACTGTGTTCGTTATAAAATAAGAGCTAAAATTTATATTTATTATTAATGTATATTAAAATATACATCCATTATTAGTAATATATATATATATATATATATATATATATATATAAAAATGGCATATGGCCAAGTGGTTACAATGTTCACTTTCTAACCATGGTCGATTTGTCAGGAATCTGGAAGGAAACTTTTTAATATTATTGACTTGGGTAAGCGATCCCAGTGTGTGTCACCTTTGAAAAGTGCCTGATAACTAAACCACGGGTTGAGTCAAGCCTTGTGAGTGAAATTAGGTTGACACATCTATTTAGGAACTGTCGATGGTTGGGCTATCATGAAGTCCTAAGTCATCGTGACTGAGGGTTTGAATGTATTGGCCTTGTTTAGACTGTTGATCATGCCAGATGATGTGCTCTTTCCCAGAAACTGTAACTAAGGTATGCTCAGTACAATTGTAGATTGGCTATGTGGGTGTTGAACAGACAAAATATAACATCATATTATATATATATATATATATATATATATATATATATATATATATATATATATTTTTTTTTTTTTTTTTTTTTAATACAAATATAAAAATTTCACTTAGGTAATTGATGTTATATCTAGCACTTTGATTCCAAAGGTTTTGTAAAGAAACCTTTTTTTAATCCTTTGGTCCACTTGTCTGGAGGTATCAGCAATTGGCTGCTGATTTATTTTTTTTTTTTTTTTTTTTTTTTAAATTTTTCTCCATTTTTGTTATTTTTATCATTCATTCATTTATTCACTTACCCTATTTCTATTGTAATTGTGATTCATGGTGACATTCAAGACAAAATAGTGCAAATGTGTGCCAGTTCTTTTTGCACAGGGGATGTTGAGGTTAGTCTGTCCCACCTCTCAGAAACTCCTATGCCCAGACTGGCGACTAGCCTGATAGTCACTTGACACAAGTGGGTTGGAGAGAAGTGTTCCTTTTCACTGGTTAGGTTGGGAAACACTTCCAACTATCCTCACACAGTTATTTTTATACTGTTAAAAAATAGTTTATGTGGCATTTATTATCTGATCTGTTGGAACCAGTTAAAACCATTATCCTTTTGGTTCCATAGCTATTATTATTTACTAAGCTTAGTTTGTTACAAAAGATACTTACTTCTCTCGAGTAATCATCAACCAATCTTAGCAAATCATAGCTATTACTCACTTTTATGAGAACTTATTTTAGTATTAGAAAGGTTAAAAAGGATCTATGATCACCCATGTCCTGAAGGAATATGACATATAGAAGAAAAATTGCTTTGAGTTTTATTGCCTATATTTATATCAGAATTCTTTAATGTTATAAGCACACTCATCAGCTTGTTGCAGAAGGCATGGTTTTCAGTGATAAGCTTTTAGACTCCTACTCTGTGATATTGATAATTAGAACTGTATAATAGAACTCATTATATAATGTGATATTGATTCAGGCTTGTATGATTATCATCTTCTAGGTTTCTATTGCACTCTTAATATGACAGACTTTAAATACATACTCTCTGGTTTGGTGCCAAGATCACTCAGTAATGTATTGACCTTTTGGTATGTTAGGGTTTACTGAGGTTAACATTGGAACTTTACAACAGGAAAAGATAACCGCTTTCTCAACAAGCAAGGGATATTGTAGCCAGTCTTCTGCAGGCATTTGATTTTCACTCATTACAGCAAACTGATTCAGTTTTGAAAAAAATGTCTATTTTTGTCTTTCTTATTTTACTAAAAGTGCATTTGACTTGCTTTTCTTGAAGCTTTTAGTCTAAAGTATTATTTACCCAAATTTTGTCTACAAATTTTATCTATATTACATTTAAAGATAAATTCAACTGTAAGTTAAACATTTCCTAGTTGTTTGGGTGCTTTGTTTATGGTTTATCAACACCTCATGGGTGATTTCAAACAGATATTTCCTAGTATCATTGAAACTAGATGTAAGCCCAAATGTTCAGCATATTTAGAAATTTAAATGTGTGTTTTTATGAATTTTTTTCTTTTTTATACAAATTTAGCATATTCGACATCTTATAAGACTGCACCCCCCCCCACCAAAAAAAAAATTCTTATAATAAAAAATAGGCTTCAACTTCAATAACCCACAAAGAGTTGATAAATCATAAAAACAAATTGGTCAATCCTAAATTTACATTTACTGTGTTATGCTAGACAATTTTTCTCACTAGAATCTATCTTGTACCTATCATCTATTTGTCAGTGCATTAAATATTGTTGTCAAATCTTAATTGGTGCTTCTTAGCAGTAGCTTATTCACTGCCAGGCAAGACAATAAAGCCACTAAGACACAAGGGGCTACTGAGTGAAAGAAAAAGAAAAGATTAAGGAGAGAGAACAATAAAAGAATGGGAATTAGAAAGATAGAAGATAACAATTGATATTGCATTTAAATTTTTGAATATCAAGGTTGACTGTAAAGTAAGAAGTACGAGTAATACAACTTATTACAAGAAGTACGAGTAATACAACTTATTACAAGAAGTACGAGTAATACAACTTATTACAAATTAATTCTAGTCATTTCAAGTGAAAGATGAGACTTTGTTGCCAATTGATTAGTGTGCTTAAATTCATAAAGTCAAGGTACCATAAGAGAAAAGCTAATCAGAAGAATTACCACGAAAATGTTTATAGAAAAGGCATAGGGGACCTATGCTAGGGCAGTGAGAAAGTGACTGAAGCTGAGATGTCATGTTAGGGCCAATAACATTGCAGATTCTTCTTGGTAATTTATTAAGAATCTCTAGATACATAGCAGAACACCAGACCAGATGTGTCATCAATATTCAATGCATGGCTGAATAGTAGACTTATAAATGTGCACAATAGATTCTGGCAAGGAAAATTGTCTCACGTGATGCAGTGAATCAACTTTGTGAGCAGCAGACCGAGCAATTGCTTCATCATAATCTTTTCACTTCATTTCAGAAAAAAAAAAAAAAAAATATTCGCTTGAGAAGTTGCAAGAAGTCAATCTCCTGGAGGTTAGCATTAGCCATTTTGATGGAAGGCAAAAAGGTTCTTTAGGATGATTAAAAGAGAGGTTTTACTTTGAAGTCATTAGAATTAATAAGCCACTTAACAACAGATTGAAGATAATTTTTGAGCTTGGCTGCCCATTTGACTGTATCAAACCAATCTGACTTACCATTAAGATATCATAAATGGTGGCCTCATCAGCATAGATACTGAGTTGAGTACTGATTACACCAGGAAGGTCATTGATGAAAATGATGCAGCTAATTAATCATCCTAAACTATATTTTTTTCTTCAATATATCTAACAGCCCTTTTCATATAGGCATCTTGAGCTTGACCAAAAATTGGTACTAAATTTGCTAAATCTTGCTAGCTCAATTAGCAACTGAGTTATGACCATTCAAAGTCAGATTTTCTGTCTTGAGCAAAATGATCTAGAGCAGCATCCATCCAAGATCACTTTCATTTTGCAATTTGATAACGATTGAATTGTCAAAAAAAAACAAAAAACAAAAACAACAAAATAAAAATAAACCCAGTATTGACATTGTTGATAATGCACCCCAGAGCCATCTTTGCATTGTATATTGGGTGATAAAAGGAAAATATAGATTATTTCAATCTATTGTAAGATTTGTATGTTCATCCCTTTTTTTTTTTTTTTTTTTTTTTTAAAGGATAGTTTCTTATTTATTGATTTGTATGTATACTAAATTTTGAATGCATTTTTTTCTGCCTCAATAAATTAGAATAATTTTGATATCTATATCCTCCTAAGGACTTTGGAGATCCCGATCTTGTGTAGCTTCCTTTCCTATCAATGAAGCTGTGCATCACTGCCTGATGTATTGAAGGTTTTCTGGATTTGAAGTAAGTTTTATCTTTCCTCTTAGAGCAGGGGTTCTCAACTAGGGGTAATTTCAGAGTTTCACAAGTTTCTTATCTTCATAAGGATTAAATTGATTTAAATACCCTGATCTTTTTTTAAACATTTTCTTTATTGAAGTTTGCTTCAGTTTATTTAATAATTAGTTATGAATTAAAACAAATTACTGTACATGCATTCAAGTATTAAAATCTATCAACATTTTCTATTGCTATTAAATTTATAAAAGTCCTCTATAAAAATAATTCATGTCTAATATGGAAAATAATGAAGATTTTCAATAATATATGCATATTTGGAGTGAGCCTTTTGAGTCGGACAATTTTGGAAAATGAGTGAATGTCATTGACATATGATGAAAAGGGTGCATTGGGCAAGAAAGGTGTGAGAACTACTGTCTTAGAGTATCTCAAACTCTTCAAATGATTATAATCGAATGATCAAATGAGAATTAATGCTTATCTCCAACAGGACATTGAACTTGGAATTTTTCCAGCCTCATGTGAAATAATCTAATGAATTAAAAACAAACTGAAATGAATATTGACATTTCTGTAATTACTAATATGAATCTTGATAGATTAATGGTTAAGTGTAGCAAATGGAATCTGTGAGTTCAAATTCCTGTGTCCCAAATTCCAAATATTTGTGTTCACTTTATGCCAATTATGTTCTTAGCAAAAGACAAATCTCTTCTTCCCTATTTTCTTATAGACAAAATAGCAAAACAGACCGGCCTTTCTAGCTTTTGTTGCTGTCCAAAATAGGATGACAACTCTAAATCCAAATAATGAAAAGGCAATCAGCAACAACTATCTTTTCTCAGAACAATACTAACAATACACAGTTTACAGACATTAAAGAATTCTTATCTTTAAAAGACAAGTGTTTTTTTTTTCCTTTTTTAATTGATTTTGATATGTTCAGTATATACTTTATATTTCCTTTGGGAAGTAATGGGTTTAAGCATAATTATTAATCTGACATAAATATTTAAAGATAGTTGTAATTATGATGGTGCTCTCTTTTTACTCCTGTATTGTAAGCAAAGTTTACTCTTTTGTAGCAACCAGTCTGAGAGAAGGAAAACTCTGAATTCCAAACCATGTGGAGGCAACAAGAAACCACTCTACTATCTTTTCCAATAAGTCATGACAATTCACTGATATTAAAAAGAATCCATTAAGAGTCATAAACTGTATAAAGTGACATGGCATTAAAAAAACAAAGCATTTCAACTTTTATTTGGTTTGTTTTTCTTTTCTGAACTAGGTTGATTGAGGTAAAAAATAAATAAATACATAAAAAAATTAGTGACTGGTTAAAAAGTAGCATATCATTTTGAATGAAGCCATGTATGGAAAGTTGAAATTGCTGTGATATCTTCTCAGGAAAAAAAAGTAGGTGAATTAAAAATAACTGACCTAATCTATAAGCTCAGTAAAACTATTCATGCTTCAGTTCTGTATATTATCATTTTTCATTGTGAAAATGTCATTTTTTGCCTGTCCTGTATTTGGCACTTGTGCATATATATATATATATATATATATATATATATATATATATATATATATATATATATATATCCCTTATTTGTTCCCTTGTTACTACTCCCCAGTAAAATTGGAAAGTGCAAATGAACCCGCAGTTAACAATATGGAAAATAATCAGCAAGAAGAGTTCAAATTTCAGCTGATACAGTTTGTGCTCACTTTACACCAATGCCCTCTGTAAAGGCAGGAATCCATCTCTTATCCATATTATAGTCTTGACAAAATCCAAAGAATCCTGCAATGTTATTGATTCTGATCTAGCATCTTGGCTTCAATCACTTTCCAACCACTATAACATACCTTCCCTCTGTCTTTTCTATAAATATTTTCATAGACAGTTGTTCTGATGAGCTTTACTCTTTGGTACCTCAACATCACAAATTTAAGTGCAGTTCTAGATTGGCAGTTAGGTCCCATCATTTTACTGTTGAAATTGTTAGATGTAACTGAAGTTATATTCTGATAGTTTCTTCTCTTGCACTCCTCTTCCATCTTCTTGTCAACTATGATTTTCGAGAATGTAAATGCAATGCCAACTGTCATCTTGTCTTTTTTTTAATCCTGTACTTTTATTGTCCTCTCTATTTTCAATAAATGTTCTTTTCAGTTTCTTTAAATTTTGGTAATCTCTTGGCTTTATTGCTTTGCTTAGCGTGAAATGATTTACAAGAAAAAAAAAAGGTGCAGAAATGGTTAACAGTACAGAAAATAAAATCAACAAGCAGAGTTCAAATTTCAGCTGAGGCAGTTTATATTCACTTTACACTAATACCTTTGGAAAAAGAATTTCTTTTTACCTTTCCGAGCAATGGGTGGAAATAGCAAGGCAGACTGGGCTCTGTTGCTTTGGTTGACTGCCATTTTAGGCAAAGGATAAATCTGAATTCAAAAGCACGGAGAAGATAATGAGAAATCACATTACCATCTTCTTTAGGAGCAACATGATAATGCACATTTTTTTCAGATATTAAAGAAACTGTGGAGAGCTTTGATGACTTGTAAAGGAAGATAGTTGACTATTCCCAATGTTAAAGAGACTGTACTCATGACAAAAAGCTAAAAGTTATCATTGCTTGGGATCACAAAAAAAAAAAAATCTCTAAAAAATATGGGCTTCTGTCTCCAAAGAAGGAAGGGTTTCTGGCACTTTATATTAAATCAATTTTCATCTGCACTGTTGCAGAAGATTTAACTGAAAATTATGGTAAGGTTTTTCATAAAACTTCACTTATTAGTTATTTAAAACCAGAACATTTATAGATTGTTTATTAATTAATAAATATATTGAGCTTTGTTTTGATGTAATTACTCTTAGGAGAAACCAAATTTGTTTTGTGAATATAGGTGTAAATATTTACTTTCATCATCTATTGTCATCTTATCAATGTTATCAAATAATTCTTATGCTATGGTTTTTATATATATATATATATATATATATATATATAATGTAGTGTATGTGTGTGTATTAATGTATATATATATATATATATATATATATATATATATATATATATATATATATAGTGTGTGTTTATGTGTGTATATATGTGTGTGTGAGTAAAAACTTATTCCAAATGGAAAAAGTTATGACTCGTTTCATTCTAAAGACAAAATAAGCCTCATGACACCTGCAGCCAATTCCCTTAGTCTTTTAACAAGTCACATTGAATTGACATTTAGGAATGACTCTGGTTTGACTACCTCAGCATTTTCTTTAAAGCTAGTTGAAGACTGTTGAAATTGGCTGATTTTTTTTATTACCCTAACATTACATTTCAACTGAAGAATACCAAATGTTATATGAAGGCTGTAGTAGCTAAACCCCAGGGCAAGTTTGAAATCCCTAGCTACCAAATTTTGCTTGTTTAATGCAACTGTAGAAAAGAACACATAAACGTGCATAGACAAAATTCCATGATGTCAGTTCATTATGGGTATATTAGTTAGAAAAGACGTCCTGAGAGCTTTTTTTTAAAAAAAATTTTATCAAGGAACCCATATTGGGATTACAAATGAATGATTTAATTTTAACCCTGCCTACTTTATATATTTTCCTTGTTAATTACAGAAAAAAATGTTTAAAGATGGGCTTTTTCAGGCTTCTTATTATTACCACCAGATTTTTTTTTCCTAAGCAATTTTACTCTGAAAAGAATATTAATTAAATATTTGATTTCCTTATTAACCTTTATTTCTCTGGATGTGACTTCATTTGCAGTACAGAAAGTTTGCCAGCTATTGAAAGTGACTTTGATTCCAGAACAATAGTGTTTGAATTTCATAGTTGTGTTGTCATATCCTGTTATGGCAACAGAAAACAACTTTGAGTGAAATTAACAATAAGGATACTGCAATTGAGAGGCCTTGAGAAAATAATGCAGTGGGAAAGGAAGTAATATTAATAATGCAGAGTGCTAAAGGTTTTAATACAGCAATCTTAACATTTGGGGCAGATACATTTATTACAGATTCAGTTCACTAAATTAACAGCTAAAGTAGTTTTTTTATTCTATTCATTACAAATAATGGAGCTAACATGTTTGAATTTTGAGTCATTAAAATGTTCTTCAAAACTGTTGTATTTCAAATGTATGATTTGAAATGGTAGTACCTTTTGTTTCTGATCACTGTGGGAATCACTGAAAAAACATGTCCCTCTCCAAATTTATAGACAAACTGTACAGATGCATACTGGGATTTCCTCTTAGCCAATAAGGTAGACCACTTCTCTCTCATATCCACCATATTTTTGTTCTTTCTTGTCTTAAAGAGAACACAGCGATCACCTGTCTGTATCCCTTTTGTGTGTTAACACCATTCTTAGTTCATGAACTTTTTGCCTTATTACTGTTGTTTTGCCTGTTTTTGTCCTGAATATATTGGTTGCTTAGTATTATTGTTACTCTGTAATTTTTTTCCTTTGTTAACATTTATTGCAAACTTTGTCAATTCTGTATGTTGGGCATTTTTGTCAATTACTTTTAACCATGGCCAATTACTCTACAGATTGTTAAATACTTTGTTTATTTTTCATGGAATTTTTTTCAAGAACTTTATATTGGCAAATGATTTCATATACAGCATTTTTTATTTTATTTTTTTTTTATTTATTATACCTGAAGCAAGGCAATAAAGCCACGAAATTGTAAGAGGTTACTGTGTAAAAGAATGAGAAAAAGAAAAATACATTAAAGAGATAGAACAACAAATGATCTTGAATTAAGATGATACAGTATTGATTGACATTTTTGAAGCGCAAAGTTAACTCAAAGGCATGAAACTCAGAGTTCCACAAATGAGAAGTGCAAGAGAAGAAACTGTTAGCATTAGTATTAGAAATGATAATAATTAAAAACCAATACTGGTTTTCTTGAAATGCTTGTAACTTTGCTCTTTAAGAAACTGCTATAAATAAAATAAAAAAAAATAAACTGAACAGAATGTCTTGCTAGGTTGCAATAAGGAAGGGAATACTCTTTCGTTGTTTTTCTTTTTTTTATTATTTTCTAACAGCTTTTTTACTTAAACCTCTTTGCTTTTAACAAATTGTGTTGAGGGTTTTTTTTCTCCCCCTAAAGAAGATTGGCTATTTGTTAACTAGGATGTTTTGAACTTCAGCTTGAGGATAAATGTATAATTTAAATTAATTGCATCTTTATTGTAAAAATGTAACAACAAATGTGCTTGACCAAATAAAAACAAATTTTTTTTTTTCTTTTTTAGTATACTAGTTTATGAGAGTGGTATCCTCCACCTACCTTAGTCTAATATGACTAAGGTAGGTGGAGGAGGCATGGGTTCTAGCAACTATCAGACCTAAACATAACATGAAATATTGGAAAAGTAAATTTATACATTTTTTTTTCTCCTTGAGAATTTACAAAATAAATATTAAACACTATTTATTAGATTGTTTATTTAGGAGAATAATTTTATATTTACAACATTCTAAAAAATAATACAATTGTAAAACTAATGCAATATTTATAATTTATCAATTTATAAAGAAATAAATATGAAAATGATTTTATTTGTAAATTTATAAACATTTATTAAAATATGTGAAGCAACTACAAGGAAATTCTTATTTACCATTTTATAAAGTTTGAGTCAATTGGTGATTAACTGATGTTTTGCCAACCATTCCAATAAACAATCTAAAAGAAACAAATTTTAAAATTTTAATCATCACTTTTTAAAACAAACATTGTCAAGGAGTAAAGGCTTTTTAAAATAATAGTGGTGTCAAAGAAAAAACAGTCCTTCTAGCACTTTTTTTTTTTTTTTTTTTTTTTTTTTTTTTTTTTGAGAGCATGAATGTCCAAGATTACTTGTAAGCTTTTCAATATGGTTCTTATAATAGCAGGTGTATATCCATGTCAGAAAATTGTAGCAATGGCATTTGATTAAATTACAGCAAATTCTTGAAATGTCAAAAATACAGAAAGAATATATAAATAATCTACAATTTGTATTCGGATCAAATTGTTTATATGTGAAGAGATAAATTATCAAATACACCAAAATCATGTGACAAGGATGTATTTTTTTCACTGGATTAACCTGTACAGATAATTGATTTAAGGGCATTAGAGAACCTGCTAGAATTTATTATTGGCCAATGTAACTAACAACATATGCTCTATAGATGGCATTGGGTTGATAGCAGATTCAAAAGGAAAGATGAATGGAATATTAGACAAGGTAGAAGAAAGACTGTTGCCAAGAAGGGGAGTGAAAAATAAGGGCTGACTGTTGCCAAGAAGGGGAGTGAAAAATAAGGGCTGACTGTTGCCAAGAAGGGGAGGGAAAAATAAGGACTGACTGTTGACAAGAATGGATGCATGGTGGTGAGCAAAAGGAACAGTCTAATATGTGAATTTCATAATGAAATTAAACTCTGAACAGTGTAATAGTAGATGATAGAAAGTATATCACAGAAATTCAAAGATACATAAGGAATAATTAAAAAAATACGTTTTGGAAACTGAGTAAGATACTAACAGATTGAAAAATAATATTAGAAATAGAAGAGTGGACTTCTATATGTCTTTCCTTTGATCTGCTTGTAAAAACTAGGCAATTTTGTCACAAATTAACAAAGGCTTCAAGATGTGGTTCTAGCAATGAATATTGCGAATACCATGGCCAGAGCATGTGATAAAGTAGGAAGTACTAAGGAGGATAGAAAATAGAAAGAAATTGTTGCTAACAATCAGAAAGCTAAAACATTTGGGACACAACAAGGAAAGAAAGCTTGGTGAATTTAACACACACAGGACACTTTGAAAGTAACAGGAAAAACTCAACTAATAGATAGGTTTATACAAATGGACAGAACAAGTACCAGAAAGCGAAAGGAGTTATAAAAACATGACTTGAAGTTGTGGAGAGCCATGTCCCTTCAGGATATGAGTTCAAACATGCAATCAACATATTGAAAAATTATATTTCAGTTTACATAAAAATTATTTCTTAAATTGACAGTTCAGTTTCATCTCAGCAAATTTATATATCTGTGGACTAACGAGAAATTGGTTTGGTTTTAGTAGTTGTAATGATATTTACACAAATGTCATTTTGGAATCTTCATATGATTGATTTTATTAATTCTGATTTTACTTTGCTTTTTTTTTTTTTTTTAAATTCTGTTAAAGGAAATCACTTTAAGGGTGGCTAGACATTTGACACTTTCATTGAAACTTTTTAAAAATAATTTTTGTTTGTTTAATTTTGTGCATAAAAGAAGCCAAATTTTACTCTTGATTTTTATCGGTTCCATTTGTTGTCTTGTCAGCAGATGTTAAATTGACACAAGTAGAATTGCTATAAAGTGGTAATTGCAGGCAAATATCAATACCACGGGTTACAATCTGGGGAAAAAAAAGAAACATTTTTAAAGATTCTTCTTAATTTTAAAAGCATACTTCTGATTAATTGATAATCTCATAGATAATCTCCTCTTACATTAGAAGTCTTAATCTAAGATGAAACTCCAAATACAAAAGCAGTCTTAATATTTGACTTTTGTTTAATTTGGAGGTTGTAGAATAAATTGCTGAGTAATGAGTTAAATTTGTACTTTTGTAAGAAGTCATTAAGTTCTTATAGCTTAGTGGTAAAGAATCTGGGCATTTATTTAAAGAGGCTGCTCTGAAGCAAGACACACTTGAGTTTGAACCTCACCAATAGTCTATCATTTATTTCTCATCCATGCAAATCTACCTACAGCCATATAAGTAATGATATGAATAAAAAGCAGCTAAAAAATCCAAGATGAAAGGTAAATATTCGTCTAATATGACTAATAAGAGTTGCCGGTTTCTCTTTTATGGCATGACTTCCTGATGTCATCAGTTCTCAGCTTTGTATCTATTGACATAACACAACAATTTATTCTTGTCTTAATAGTAAGTCTGACTGGTATGATAAAGTCAAATTGGCAGCTGATCTCACAAATAAACTACAATCTGTAATTAACTGGAGCAATGAATGACTTGTTAATTTTAACATCTCCAAAATGAAACTGCTTTCTTTTAATTATCCGAAAGAACACCCCTTTGTCTACATTGATGACATATCTATATACTCCTGTCTTAATAGTTTATCATTCATTTCTCATTCATGAAATCTACTCATGGCCATAGAAGTAATGAACTGAATAGAAAGGAACTAAAAATTCAAGATGAAAGTCAATTTTGGTCAGAAATTAATAATAGTTGATAGCACTTGATCTAAAAAAAAAACAAAAAAAAAACACAAATTATTTTATATAAACAATACGACAAAATTCTTGGGGGTAAAAGACTTTCAAGAAATGCACTCCCAATTTTTTTCCTTTTCTTTTAATTATGTCTCTTCCGGACATAGTCAAACATGGCTCTCCATAGATTGCTTTTTCTTAAAAGATTTTAATGATTCCTTTTAATTTCAAAAGCATATTTCAGATTAATTAATAATCTCATCTCCTATATTAAGTCTAAGATGAAACCCCAGATACAAAAGCAATCTTAATATTAGTTTACTGTGGATTATGGTTCTCCACAGACATTTATTTTCTTCATTATATGTAAATTGTTATGACTATTTCCCTGTTTTCTGCATGGTTTTGAATTTTGACTATTTCTAGACAGACTGCCATTCAAGGATGGATATCCCAGATTACACTATAGCTAAGGATGGGGGAGAAGAGATGATTAATACTTTTCCCTTGGGTATTTGTATTTAATACAGTATCATTTTTTTTTTTAAATCTGGATTATGGTCACTCATGCTGAACTACTAATACATTAATTTTCCTAACTTTGTTCTGGTATATAAAATTTATATCATTTTCTTCCCCTCTCTCATATATATATATATATATATATATATATATATATATATATATATATATACACACACCAGACAATGAATGTCTATTATGTTTGAATATTTTTTTATGCTGTTCCTCAATCTAAGCTTTCGACTCACATGAGACATCATCAGAGTGGTCATATAGACATTACAACAGATGCTCACCATCAAACTAAAGCCACTGTACATAGCTTAGAATAGTTCATGATCAAACATAGACATTCGTTGTCCATTATGTTTAACAATATGTTTGAATAATGATTTGCTACCCCAATACATGCCCCCCTATACACACACACACACACACACACACACACACACACACACACACACACACGTGTGTGTGTGTGTAAGAAATTTGGTCCACTGTGTTGTACTAGACAATTTTTCTCCCCAGAATCTATTTTTTTTTTAGCCATGCTTAGAATATTGCTGCCATATGTTGTCTGGTGCTCCTGCTATTTATCTAGAGCTACTTGATAAAATACAATGAAGACTTGGCAATATTATCGGCCTTGATCTGCTGTCTTGGCTTCAGTTACTTTCCCCACTGCCTTTGCCCTTTCTATAAATACTTTCATGGTAATTGTTTCGATGTGTTCTTCGCTATGGTACATAGACTTTATGAATTTAAATGCAGTACTAGACTGGCAATGAGGTTTCACTAATTTACAGTTGAGTTGGCGAGATTTAACAGTAAATTCTTTGCTAACAGTTTCTTTTCTTACTCGTGGAACTCCCTTCCAGATCAATGCTTTTCAGTCAACTTTAATCTGCAGAATTTAAATGCAATGCCAATTGCTATCTACTGTCCTTGTGATTGTTGTTTTGTTTTTATTCTCGCTCCTTAGCAATGTTTCTATTTATAACTCAACACCTAGTAACCCCTTGTCTCAGTGACTTTACTGCTTTGCATAGGGTGAACCTGATTTTATATATATATATATATATATGACAATTGGAAGCAAGAAGCCTAGATATGGTAATATCTGATTACTATTCAATAATCAGTGATGCTGGCAAATGCTTTGCCAGGCATCATAAAGGTTGATAGAATATTTGTATAATGACTGAAGTGACATTATTATTGGTTGGTGGTCAAGCAAGTAAATGGAGCTTGACAGATATTGTCTGTAGGGTGATGAAGACAATCAATGCTTTCACATTGATTCTATGATTCATTGTTGGAAACACAGTGCTTAAATGGCTGCCACTGCTGCCTTCACAACCTTCCATACATGCCAGATGTCTGACTTCAAAGACAATTTCTGTCATAAAATTCATTTTTTTCATTTAGATTAATTCATTAACCCCATTTGATTATATTTATTTTGTAGTTGTTTTATTTCTGTTTTTAATATAAACTTTTTTCTCTCTCTATTCTTACCCTCATACAGAATGGGCCTCCATAGTTAATATATATTGATGCATGCATAAAACCATCATTTCTATTGATTGTGAGCATATTAATTCCTCTAGTTAGGATTTGTTTGGCCTTTGCAGTTGAATAATATAGAATATTTTGTCTATGCTGATGATGATTATGAATTAATCACATGGTGCATGTCTTTTTTTTTTTTCTTCTTGTATTTGTATAAAGAAGTGATTTTTTTTTTTTTTTTTTGTAATTAATGGTGGTGATCTTGTGTAGCAAAATCCAACCATTTTTATGTATTTTTTTTTAACAAGACTTATTTTTAATTAAGAACAACCAAAGCAATCACACATTCTTCATTTATTGCTACAAGATTTGCTCCAAAATTAAGGCTTATTTTAAATCAGCCCACAGCATCAGAGGGGTGGTAGCTTCTGTTAGGGTCCCATCTATGGGCAAATAGTGATCCTCCCCCCCCAAAAAAAATTATGTAAGTATAAAAATACATATTAATAGCAAAAATGCCAGCAATACATATTCATAGCAAAATGACCAACAATACATTTTATCTCTAGTTGATAGGGTGCAGTTCCATATAAAATATTTAGATTTCAACATTAAATAACCCATAGAGGTGTTGATATGCCACTAAACAAAATCAACCAAACAACAATAGCTATTTATAGTAAAATTATCAGCAGTACCTATTTATAGCATAATTACCAGCAATACATTTTAGCTGTATTTGAAGTCATGCAATTGTGTTCAAAATATTTAGATTTAGGCATTAAGTAATCCATAGTGCTTGATATGCTGCTAAACAAAATCAATAAACCACAACATTAGAGGTGAATGTTGGTGCTATGGCAGCAGAAGATGAACCTTCCTGTCAATATCCATAATTTTTTTTTGCCTTGTTATAGATAGTAGTCTGGTAAAATGGCATCTGATATGAAAGCACATACCAAGAAGGGTGTCATTAAATTTCTTTTTGCAGAAAAAATTGCACCCATTGATATTAATTGATACTTACTGGACATTTATGGAAACCAAACACTGGATGCAAGCATAGTTTGGATGTTGAGTAAAGTTTCAGTAGTGGCATGTGTGAGACAAGCTGTCAACCCACAAAGTGAAGAACACTCCTGAAAATGCTTAGTAAATCTGGGCTGGTGTTACTCTGTCCTCAGTGTCCAGCTTTAACAGTTTAAAAGTGATTATGTGACCTTGTGGATGAATTTCCACTCTGCAACCCTTTTCTCACAGACAAAATATTGCAAGCTTATCACTATTCCATTTTTATTACTATGATAAATATTCAAACCATCTACATCCCTTATTTCTACTAGCTGAGACTGTCACAGCTCGGATCTGCCATGCCAAATACACAGCATGAAATCATTCTTGTTCTCTTTGTATTCCATTGGTAAGGAGGAAGTGGCACTCAGACAGCTTCTTCCCCAGAGGAACAAACTATACTTCCCTGACCATTACAGTCTTAACCTCCTCAAGTCTAGGGTCAACCGATATATATCCCATATATTTTCTAGTAATATGCATCTCTTCCTCCATCGGTAACTGTTTACCTCCAGTGGCTCTGGGGCCTTACATTGGGTGAACAAAAAAAATGTTAACTAATTAGAAAAATAGTGTATTGTAGTTGAGAACCTGTCCTGTTTCTGTTGTAATTTATGAAACCAAATAGGAGGCATTATTCTCAGAGCAGAGCATTTCAATGTGGTATTATAGTTAACAAACTTTCCTTGCTAGGTCAATTACAACCTCACTGGGTGCTCCAGACTTTCAGCCTTGTGCATTGCTTTAAAGAAAATGAAATTAAGGAAAGTTTTAAGAAACAGGAAAATTTCATTAAAAACAAATAACCCACAAAAGGTTGATAAGCAATAAAAAAACAAATCAAACAATGAATAGACATAAGCTGCCTTTGTCTCATTTGTAGCAAAAAAAAAAAGAATTAAGAATTGGGCCTTGATTTGTAGTTGATAGTAATTGTATGTATAACCTGCCTTGTTCCAGGGAAATAGCAATGAATTTTGTAAATCCATGAAACTGAAGTGATATAGATATCAAAGATCTCTTGAGTCTATGTATTCCATCAAACTGATATGGAATTTGAGATCATTCCTCAAAACCATATCTAACTTGATTTCAAATGTGTTTCAATTGAAAACCCAGCCTAGTAAATGAAAATGTATATTACTCATCAGATGCTTATCCCCAGTTACAGAAGTTTGGTTATGAATGATGACATCCTGGATAACGTTTTACTCAAATACATTAGACTTATTTGAAATGCAGAAGCTCACATATCTGTCTTATATGAAAGAGCTCCCTTGTGATAGTTTCACAAGAATTTGGTATTCTCAAAGCAAAAGACTCGTTAGGAATAAAAAGAAAAAAAGAATTGAACGCATTATCAAGATAGGTAAAGATATTTAATTTTTCAAATCGAGTAAGATAAGACTCGTACAATATCTTTTACAGATATCTTGTAATTTGAACATATTCTAAGGCTATACATTTCTTGTGGCATATTTCCATTACTGATAGCTTGATAAATTTGGTGAGGAGGCCATAAAAATACCAAATGCAAAAGGATTTTATATATATATATATATATATATATATATAATCTCAGATACTGTAGGATCTCACCATCTTCAATTTCACTTCTTCAAAGTTGGCGCAATCACAAAATCTTTCATGTTCAAAACTTTTATTAAGCTAAAAATACTTCAACAAGTCCAGCTCCCAAGCCAGAGAAGAGGCAAAAGTGGATAACTGGCATCCTATAACCAGCTATTTCAGGTAGAAGGAAAACCCTGATTTTTAAATCTCTGCTGCCTTGCAAGTCATATCCAAACATGGAAATGGCTATGGAAGTAAATCCAGATGGAAAAACCAGTGTGGAGCTCTGAAGGCAGTTGGATGTCAACACTGACAACTTTGCCTTTCCTCTATTTTTCAATTCAGTTTTCTTTCACCTAGACTGGCTACCATTCACTGCTCTGTCTGCTCTGCTATTTAACTTCTATCTGGAGTGAGAAGAGATAGACTCTTGCTTTTCCCCAAGAGGATTTGTGTGAAAGTGAATCCAGCCGGTGAGATCAGGATTTGAACTTGGCTGGCCAGTTCTACTTTTCATAATGATAACCACTACACTACCCACATAGCATGTAGTTCTCAAGAATAAAAAAAAGTCTGCTGGAAAATTTTGCAACCACCTAATGTCACTATCAGTGAAAGAGATTTACTGTATATACTCGTGTATCATGTGACTTTTGAAGACGTAATTTTAAAGCTAATTTTAAGGGGCTCACATCATACACCAGATATATAATTAGTGTATGTACTGCTGGTCCTGTCTACGCTGTTGACTAAACTATATATCTATTTACTGTAGTCAAAAAGTCCAGCTGTATTTAAAATAAACATGATTTTGATAAAACTAATGTTTTACTTAACTGTATCCAATAATAAATACATGTAATATTTACCTACTAGTATTAAATATACATCTTTTCCATTATTTACATTTATGTTTAGGTGTTTCTTGTTCGGTTGTTTGTGACTGTACACGTTTACACAATGAGTATAGCATTACTAACGATACTTTTATCATTCTCTTTTACTTTTTTAACTTATTTAACTAGAAAATGAAATAAAGAGATAGAGGAAAGGGGGCCAATCTATTGTAATACGGTCTCTCAAAAAAGGAACTCACATGATACACAAGGTACACAAAATTATTTTTTATAAGTGAAAATTTTGGGGTTGCATGATACGCGAGATTGTATGTTACACAAGTATCTATGGTATATTTGCAATCTGATGAAAATTTAAAAGAAAAAGAAAATGGTTATTTTGACAATCTAGGAGTTGATGTTCTACAATACTTCAAATAATAAGTTAGGAAGGAAACCCCCATCAATACCAGAAAGAAACCTATTTTCATTAAAAATTGTTTTAAGAGAAATATTTTATAAATTTCAACCAACAGTAGTACTAGCTGCTCAGTAAATGAATGCTGAATGTTCCCTTATAAGGAAACGGCTATTAGAATTACCATGTTTATATGCCCTAATAAATGTTTTAATCAAAAGGTCCAAATTGTGTTAGATGTGACATTTCTTTCAATAATAGTTTATTTCTATTCAGACCAGAAGACTCCTCTTTCTTGCTATAGTACTCTCATTTCATTCTACTCTCTGGTATTCTTCAGGTTTCTCTTTTCCTCAGGAACCTTCTTGAAATTTTGAACCAAATCCTTTATTCTGTTCACAGGAGCTAGATTGTTCTTAATCTACATTTCCTGCTCCATGTATGTATGTATGTATGTATGTTTCTAAAATATGGACCAATTTTCCATTTCAAATTTTCCTTAATTCCATTTCAGGTTTTAAGGAATTAGCTTTTTTCATTTCATTTCAGTATAGAACCTCATTTTTCAGTATAGATTTGTTTTTGCTTTATTATTGTACTTAGTGAGAAAGTGTAACAATAAATGTTATTAAAACAAGAAAATGAAAATGAAAAATTTTGCTGGCTGTAATATTCACCCATTGGATAAGTTGCTTCAGCTTAATCTAACTTGATGAGTTTCTAGGACACCACTTGCAAAGAAATCTACAATCCTAAATAAGAATTAAGTTTGGTCACTTTATTGAAATTATTAAATAAAATTAAAAAAAAAAAATAGGTCTATTTCATAGAATTTGGCTTTCTGAAATCATCATCATGTGATACAAAAAAGAAAAGGATAAAACAAACATTTTTTTCGCCCCTCCCCAACTACCAGCACCTTTTTATTTTATTTTATTAAATCAATTTAATTTCATAAAACTTGGTTCCTGAATACTGTAAACTCTAGGGAGACAGTAGGTAAGGGGAATGTATTAAAACATTACCAACTTTATCTTTTGATGTCTGTTGGATTAGTGAATTAGGAAATCAAACTTAGTAACAAATTAAAATGGTTGATGAAAAATCTAATTGGTAGAAAAAATTCCATTTCAAGTAGACCATTCCATTTTTCCATTTTCACAGAAAATAAAATGTACCCCTCCTTCTCTCATCTTTAAATATAATACGTTACACACATACACACACACACGTAACAATTGAGGGGCTGTGTACAAAATTTTTACATTAGCAACACAGAAGTCAGACCCCCCCCCATTCACGTCTGTCCACATGCAAAAAGCTACCGTGCTGAAAACTACAAAGAGACTACCCCAAACAATGGTGACACAGTTGTAAGAAAGAACTAAATTCTATCTCTTGTAACCCCCTCCTCCATTACTACTAAAAACATGCATACTACACCTACTGACTCTTTTTACACAAATAATGACCAACCTGCCCAAATTCAAGTTGTATTTGTTTTTGCAAAGGAAAAATAGAAACATAACACCATTTCACCGTTTCTCACATATTCACATAAATTATATTTATTTATTTCTTCCTAATTGGCCCTAAAATGCAAATAAAATACAGTTAAATTTAAAAAACAAATATTCAGCATGACTAATGTTGCCAGAACTCATGTCTGTCTCATAATTTTTATTTAACTAAAGTTCTTTTTTTCTTTTCAAAATTTGGGCAGGTGGATCGTCATTATTTTACCCACTTCCCTTAAATTGTTATACAGAAAAATAAATTGTACTTGGATTAAACAAAAATTACTTCAAATATAATACATGTTACTTATACATTCCTTTTTGATGGTATGATTACATATATATATATATATATATATATATATATATATATAAAATACAGGAATCTGTCGATTAGTGTGGCTAAATTGTACATCAGTAACTATCAAAAAATCAATTTTCAATTACTATGGTTAAACTGAAGAATGTTTTATTGCACTAATCAATCTTGACATTGTCATAAATCATAGATTTTGTACTCCATATATTGTCACTGTGGTTTACTGTTTTTATTTTTTAGTTTTCTGTCTGTAAATTTCTAGTGTTTATATTGAAGACATTATTGGCAGAAACTCTGTTAAATTTGATATACTTTAACTTGTATAAGTTACATATAATTTACTAGCATTAATAGATAGCTTATTAAAAAAACAAATAAAACACAGATTGATAAAAGATAGTGAAGTGTTTTATATTGAATCAATATCTTGATATTGTGTTCAGTATTTACAGAGATTGCTTCACTTGACCGCATTGTCTACTGGAATTTTGACAAAATAGTCTTTATTTTTGTTATGTATCTGGCACATGTTGGTTACATTGTTTTCATGTCTATATGGATCATCTTAGAGTCACATTTGTCCAATTTCCTGCTAATGCATTTGAAGATTTAGTTTTACTCCTTTTTTGTGGTCATGTCTGTGTTGGCCAGATTTAAAAAAAATAGTTATTCAACTGAAATTCGTATATGTTTTTATGATCTGAACAAGGAAACGGTTCAAGTGGAGAAGTTCTTAACTTTTTATTGGTTTTATCGTAAAAGGATATTAAGAGTGGATTTTTGAATTGACTGTTGTTTTTTTTAGAGAGGAAAAGGTTTGGGATGGGAAAAGCATTTGTCGATGTGAGTTTTTATGATTTTATCTCTCTCTCTCATATATATATATATATATATATATAGAACAGTTTTGAAAGAAAAGATATATGACAAATTGGAAAAAGTTTTTGTGATGAGTTTCATCTCTTGTGTCTTCATCATCACAGCAACGTAAATAAACCCAGTCTGATGAATTCCTAATGGATGAGATGTGTCACAAAAACTTTTTCCAATTTGTCATATCTTTTCTTTCACACACACACGTATATGTAAAGTGTGTGTGTGTGTATATATATATATATAATTAGAGTTGGTCGGTTTGGTATTTTATGTTTCGGTATTGGTTAGTAATTTTTTTTTTCCCTTTGATATCGCAGTTTTTGATTTGGTTTTTCGGTTTTTAAATTAGTGTTTCTGCTTTCTAAGGAAGCCATTCATTTTCTTGTGTAATGATAGCATTTCCAGTCAATATCTCATTTTGTTTGAGATTGATAGATTTGAAATCTAGTTTGTTCAACTTGCAAATTCTCATGTATTTCTTGTCCAGTCTTGAAAATAAAATATTTCTATGTGCCTTTATTCATTAAATTATTTTTTTACAGTGAGTTAAAAAAAAAAACAAAGAGTATTTTGTTTTGAGCAGCTGAAAATGCGAAATATGATTACCCCACCTCCTGACTAAATTTTAACACATTACTTTGTTTAGCAAAATCAACGTGACCAATCTAGTTTCCCTGAGAGCTATAATCTCCAGCTATTCAAGTGTAATGTCAATCGACATCTCCAGTTGCCTTGATCTATCCACTACCCTTCTCCTCATACCCTCTTCTATCACTCCTATCTGATCTCGCTCTATATTTTATGTAACCCCCTTGTCCCCTAGTGGCTTCTCACCTTGCTTGGGGTGAAACGCTTAAAAATGTATCAAATGTAAACAAATGACGTCATACATTATGAAATGGACAAAGTCCGACAATTATGAGCAGTTATGAATGTACGTGAGAGATTCATGGAAGATTGAAGTTTATAAGCAGTAAGTTTGACCTTGCCAATCGAACGATCCTTTGTGGTCAAGCGGTTAGGCATGTCAAGCTAAATGACGGTTCCGTATAGGATGCAGGTTTGAATCCTGTCAAAGGACGAATATTTTCTATGAAAATTTCTCGGACATTCAGGCCGGTAAATGTTATTTAATACTGTTTATTATAAACAGAGCATTTACTAAAATACTTGTATCTATAAAAAGAATGTTAAACATAAAAATGTCTTATATATATATATATATATATATATATATATATATATATATATATATATTTTGAGGTATGCTTTATTTATGGGTTAAAGTGCTCAATATCAAGGATAGTGTATGTAAATATAAAAGTGAACATTGAGCAGTGACTATCTGTTTTATGCTTAAATGCAATCTTCAGGCTATGAAGAAGCATGAGATAGACTGTTGCCACTGGGTGTTGAGTTCAATGTCCACTTTTACATATCCACTTCTTCAATATTGTGCTTTGCTACCATAGGCCTGCATATGACTTTACAAACCTGTCTTGTTCCTGCATAACATTTTACATACATGACCCATGAAAGTTTTGGAAGTGACTGTCTCCTCATACACGCATGTGTCGTGGCAGACCTGCAAATTTTATTAAGAAACTGACATGCAGGAAAGACATCCACATAGTCAACATCAGACTGCTAATTTTCATGCAATCTTAGATGATTAGCGAATCCAGTATTGTGACACTTTAACGGTTGAAAGATAGATTGATAAACATACTGAGAGTCGAGACCAGATTTTAGTAAATTCAGAGGGCTTTTTCTTTTCTTCTCTGGATAAATGCAAAGGGGAAGAATAGACATCTGATTTTTCCAACAAAAAAACATATGGCTGAAGTTGACAACTGACTATGAAATCGAGACACTATTCAAGGTTATGGAATTATCTGCTGGCCAAAATCCAGTAGGGAAAAGTCCAATGAAGTTGTTCTGGAAACAAAGACCGAGTTAAAGAATTGTTTTTCTTTCCTTATCACTTGTCAAATGAAGAAGCAGTGTAAAAGCTGAAATGGAGATACTATTATTTTTAAAATCCATGTTATGGAATTATCTGCTGGCCATAACCTGGTAAGGAAAGCCAGTGAAAAGGCGATATTTAGGGGTTTTTGGAGGCAAAGACAAAGCTGGAAATTTTTTTTTTTATATCACTTGTCAAAAAAAAAAAAGGAAGGTAAGATGTGAATCTCTGAAGTGATGAAACTTCTTTAGATAAGGGTCAAGGTGCCACAAGAAGAGGCTGTCAGGGGAACAGTTGGTGAGTGTCCAGTTGAGAAGGCAGAAAGGTCGAGGAATTCCATTGATGAAAATTACTTAAAATTGATAATGCAGTTTAGAGATCAGATTGACCTAATATACAAAATATATGTTGAGGGGATTCCATATACTGTAAAAGAGGAAGTAATATTTATAAATGATGCTAAATGTTAATAAATAAACATCTACTCAAATATGGATATCCATTAAAAATAATGTTTAAGCAATAAATTTTTAAAAAAATCAATGCGGATGTAATTTCCATAAACTCTGGGGTAGGGCAAGATAATTAAACAATTTTATTTAGTATAATACTTGGTCAAGTTAAATGAAAGTTAAAAAAATATCATGTATAGATTTTGTAGAATATCTAAAGTTGTGAATTGACCCATGAATTATAATTAAATTTTCTGCCTGACTTGTTTTCTCTTTGGACTTATTTTTTTTGATTTGACTTCTTCAAAATGTTTTATTTAATGTCTCTAAGCACTTCTATTAAAGCATGCTAGTATCATTTCCTATTTGATCTTGAAGATTAGCCAAATTGTATCTAATAAAAAAACCTATTTGTCATTAAATTATTTGTATTTCAATTTTTTCTTGGAATCACCTATCAATTTACTGTATGTAGGACAATATGGCTAGAAAGTGTAATTTCTTTTTCTCTCTGTGCCATATCCCTTCAGGATGTAGGTTATTATGGCTCTTCACAGGTTCCTGTCTTTTGATACTCTTTTATGACCTTGCTTTATCTTTGGGGTACTTGTTTCTTCATTTAATCAAACTTGTCAAGTAGGTTAAGGCAACCTTGTTCTTTTAAGTCACAAAAAATAATGCTGATTAATTCCTTTTGAGATATATTCTATTTTCAAATGATGGGTTTGAATGTAAATTCTTTCAATCTAGTCATGGACATTTCAGATTGACTTCATTTTCTGTTCACAATATTTTCTCAATCAGTTTAAAAATTGATGATATATCTTTACAAGGATGATCACTGATGGATGATTTTTGCGTTAACATCTGAAAAATATTTGTATGATAGCATTTTTAATAACTTCATTTCAAATTTGTTTTTTTGATATTTAATCTGCTGTTTATATATTTAAAGACTTTAAATGTTTACATTAATGGTAAATGTCTTTCAGAAATAAAATTAAAAAAGATATTCTATCTGAATGACTTTGATTCTTTTTATTTTAAATCCAATTTAAAATTGTTATTCAAGTAAAACTAATTCCTGTGAAATTTTGAAGAGATTTTTTTGTATCACCTGACATTCTGCCTATGAACTTTTCTGGCATGGGGTGCAGGGGCTCCTTGTTCTAAATTCCTTATTCCTCTAAATTGCACCTTCACCCTTACTGCCTTTCCCCTTGCATACATTATCTTCAACTATTCTATGGCCTCATAGCCTATTTTATTGTCTCTGTGCATAGCATTGTTAACTGGGTTAGGACAATTCAGAACAAGAGGAAGGGGGAGAAAAAGAACTCCGATTATGTCATCTACTCATGACTGGGTTCCTACATTTGCAATGCAGCCTTTTTTTTTTTTTTTTTTTTGCTACACTTGCAGAAATCTACATTTTATCCTCTTTATCACAGTCGTACCAATGATTAACAGAGTATAAAATTATTTTGATGATATAGAACTAAAGAAAATTTCACTTTTTTTTTTTTTTAATATTAAAGAAAATAAAATCAGTTTTGAAAGTATAAACTTATGATCTAAGAAATTGTAGAAATATTTCTTTTATTTTCATAATTAAATGCAAATAGAATATTAAAAATTGTATAAGTTTATTAAAACTTACATTACCAGAATCCTTGACAAAGACTCAACATGTTTTATTTCTGTTTACTTATGTATTTGCATATTCTCAACCTGCATTTACAGCTTTATATATATATATATATATATGAAGAAAAATAGACTGAAAAAAAAACAAACAAAAATCCTAATATGCGATTATGCTGTTTTAATGTTTAATGTTGACTTCAGACGTTTCGGTCTAATAGACCATCTTCAGGACATATTCATAAAACATAATTAACATAGACCATATACAATTCAACATGAAAAAGACAATGGACATAAAAGCAATACCAATCCAAACAGATAACTGAAATCTTTTATAAGATCAGCGTTCCGTTTAAATATGATCACCAACATTTTTATTACTTCAAGCATTATTATAGTTGGCTACTTTGTATTTGAAATAGGAACTCCATTTTTATTTATTAAACAGTGTGTATTATGAAGGTATACATATTTTTTGTTACTCTATTGACAGCAAAAATGCATAATTTTTCTTAATATTAAGTAAACTCAAACACCATTGATGAGTTTGTTCGTTCCTTCTGTCTCCCATGATCTTCAATAGTTCTTTATTCCCCAAACCAGTATTGTTTCTTCTACTAATCCAAATATATTTTAGTCAGTCTCACTTGATTCTGTTTTCTCTAACTCAGAAGACTACAATAATTAACAGATCTTCTCTCCTCCTCCAAATATTTTGCAGTCTTCTATCCTGGACTGATTCTATCACAATTTGCTGTTTGCCATATGTACATCCTTTTTTTTTAATATTAATTTCATTTCTTTAACTAAGTTGGCTATGGTTTCTATATTTTCTATCTAAAATGTAAGAAATTGCATTGATTGTTATATGATCAAGTTAATAAATCTTACTTCAAGTCTGTATTGAATGAATGACTCTTTGAGAAATATTAAGTGCTATTTGTCCTGTAGAAAAAATTATTATTAATATAGTGAATCAAATCTTGCTTTTAAAATTGAAAATAAGCTATTTGATTATTAATAATCAATAAGTTTAGAATACCAGCTGGTTTTAAAAAAAATATTTTATAAATATGACACTGACTCAATAACTGCTGCCTTACATCTAGTTAGTAGCTGGATATTGATCTGAAATTTTCACTGCATAAGGTTTAATCTATGTGATTAATGGAGCATCATTGGACTAAAACGTGCAGTGGCAAGAAAAGCAATTACTGTATATTCTCGTGTAATGTATGATCTTGCATATTGTACAACCCCTAAATTTTCACTAATGATTTTATCATGTATCTTGCGTATCATGTGAGTTCCTTTTTTAGAGACACCAAATTACAATAGACTAACCTCTTTTCCTTTATCTCTTTATCCAATCGTTTAGTTAAATAAGTTAAAAAAGTAAAAGAGAACGATGAAAGCGTCATTAGTAACACTATACTCATTTCATCATGTACAGCCATAAACAACCAAATGATAAACAACTAAACATCTTTATAAATGAAAACAATGAAAATGATGCATATTCACTATGTTTGTATTTTATAATATGATACTAATATGTGAATATTATGTGCATTATTATTGGATAAAGTAAAGTAAAACATCAGTTTTATCAAAATCATGTTTATCTTAAATACAGCTGTACTATTTGACTACAGTAAATGGATATAGTTTGGTCAATGGCATAGCCAGGGACAGCAGTACATATGCGAATTTTATATCTTGTGTAATGATGTAACTCCCTTAAAATTAGCTTAAAAATTACATCTTGAAAAGTCACATGATGTGCGAGTATATACGGTATGTTGAAAATGGTGTGTGTGTGTGTGTGTGTGTGTGTGTGTGTGTGTATATACATGTATGTATGTATGTATGTATGTGTGTATGTATGTATATATATATATATATATATATATATATATATATATATATATATATAACTCACTAGGTTATGTACTTAGTGTTTTTTTTTTTCCTGTAAAATCAGTTTACTTCTGTCTATATATTTGAGATGAGGTATTGTAACTATTTACACTAACCTAATCATTATTGTCATATTCATGATGTTTCTGACACATGGCCCAATGGATAAAAGCATTGGTTGAAGTAATCCAAAATCTTCCGGATGTCTCAGTATCAGTTATCTCCCTTTAACTCAACTCTCCAATTGGCCATAGCAGAAGTGAACGAAAAAACTTGGACAGTTGAGTTACTAAAGGGAAATAACTGAAAATTGAGATATCCAGGAAAGGCTTGGCACGTGGAATTAGAACACTCTATTCCCATGGACTAAATAACGGTTTTGGTTCAAAATTCCAATGTATACCACCTGAAGAAGGCTGGATTGTACAACTGCTGAAATGTGAATATGACAATAAACTAGATATACTTCTTTTTTTTTTTTAAACTAAGATCTCTGTTTTCTCATTACTAACCTCTCTCCAAAATATTAAGCAGTTATACTTTTCCGGTTTAGTGTATTAGCTTTTCTCATATATATATATATATATATATATATATATATATATATATATATGTGTGTGTGTGCTAAAGAGTTTTAAATGGCAAATCTTTATTTTCTGGTACTTGAGCAGTTCATATCACAGTGCATGCATATTTCTATAATAGTATTAGAAACAATATTTTATACTTAAAAATATTGTATTGAATTGCATGTTTATATCACAGAAGAGATTTGTTGTTACACACTATTGTTGTTGTAAATTGATTTTACAAGTAAAATATATAGTAGTGTAGTCTTAGATTTGACTGGGTTATGGTGAGTGCAGCTTTTCTGCTAAATCCTCGCCTTCTTCAGACTAAAGTAATGGTTTTGTTGATTGAATTATGTGTGAGAGGAGGAGATGTAAAAATGCAGGTGCATCGGTTAAAATTATGGCTCAGCAGGAAACCCTGGGCATGTTGGAATGCTTAAATTTAATTTTTTTTTAAACAGAATTTTTTCGATTTTGTCATTCATTTGCCTGACAAAGTTTAGATACATAGAAATTTATACATCATATTTTTATATATATATATATATATATATATATATATATATATATATATATATATATATATATATATATATATATAAAAAAGCAAATTGCAGCCATCATATATATGCCATTGCTTGATTGATTCTCAAATATATATAGGCAGTACAGATTTGTTTTTTTTTTAAAGTCCTGCTAGAGACTTACACTCTCCTGTGCAGAGGTGACAATTTTAGATGCCTCTTGCAGTTGGTGTTACAGTAATATTTTTGTGAACTTTCATATGATGTTTTAGTCCACTAAATGAAATGCATTCTTTTTTACACTCACTAAAAGTAGAAATGCCACATAACTTGTAGCGAATGACTCTGTGACTTTTTTGGTAATGTTTCAGGCCCTCCCTACTTAGATGCAACTACATTCATTACGTATTAGATTCAACTCTGTGCCAATATACTCAAAGTGATTAACATGGAGACCATTATGAATATCTCTCTTGCATTTTTTTTCATGCTTGACATGTTTCTTTCAAAGTCCTCTCTTAGCATTTTACACTACCTTACTCTATGAATGATCTTGGGCAAGGTTTCCACAGACATTTTTCAAAATGGTGTTGTCCTTCTCCAATGTGTTCTTGGTGTAATCTTTATAACTCAATTTTGGTAGTCCTGAGTATGATGATAAACTACATCCAGCAGCAAGTGTTCTGATTGGGAGATTTTGAAGAGTATGGAACCACCTCTTAATTACTGTTGTTTCCAGATCCACTCTGACCCAGGGTGGTTGCACATGCTATGGGCAAATAGTTAACCCTCAAACTGGGGTGAAAATACTATATAAGTACAAAACAGATTTTTATAGTAAAAAATTACCAGCAATACTCTCAACAAAAATCCTCTTTACAAAAATACTTCAATGATCTACAAACTGATTTCTTACAAAGAATACCTATTCTCTTCATACAAATCTAACCTAAAAATCTTGTTGGCATTAAATAACCCATTGAGGTGCTATAAAACAAAAACCATCAATTTTTGTTTATGTACTGAGGTTTTTTCCCTTACTGTACAGAAACTGGTTGGGGATCCTGTCGTTCTTCATCCTGACCACATGACCACTCATTTGTGAAACACACACACAGATACCAATATTTTTTTTTTTTAATATCTTTAGTTTGTCATGTTTACATGAGTTATAGAGTTTATATTGGCCTAGTGAACTGAAGTTTCATTGAACTGTAAAAATTTACTTCCGAGTCATAAGTCATGTGGAGCAAATATACAGTAGTTTTTATAGGCTGTTGTATTGTATCCTTCCTATTGGTTAATTCTGTTCATTGCTATGACTGTATTCGTCTTTCCTGCTTTTTCTACATTGTCTCATGTGCATTCATCTTTAAACTCTAGCAACATTTTACTTGCTATTATAATGGATTCTATTGATCTTTTCATACTGAGATTTGTAGCTAAGCTCTCGTGTTTCATAGAATTGGATTTGTGCAATGACAGCCTTGTCTCTCTAGTCACTTATTGGTCTAATTATTCATGATGGGATTGGTAATTTTAGTAACTTTCCTAAGATTTAGTCTTATTGCATTAGATATTTTTTGTATGAAATCATTGAGCCAGTTGATATATTCCCAAAACCATTTCTGTGTTTCTCTTAATATGAAAATATAGATTGTACATATTGATATGTCAGTTTATTTTTATAAAAAATTTCTTGTATAAGAACAAAAAGAAAAAAATCACTGATAAAGACAAGTATGAATAAGTAAAAATTAGTGTCAAATAAATCTTTTAATTAAAAATTTTTTTTTTTTTTTTTTTTTTTGAAAATTTTTCATTTTCAACTAAAAAATGTAAGAATTTTTATTACTCTTTCTTTGGAAGATAGCCTTGCAAAGAAAAAAAAGAAACTTACTGAAGCAGTTTGTTCCTGATGTAAATAAGTTTGTACCATTAGGTTTTGGCACAGTGTTTTGACCCCAGTTTGGGTGTTAACTATTTACCCATAGCTAGGACCCTAACAGGTGCTACCACCCCGGGTCAAGATGAACCTGGGAACAACAGCAATTAAGAGGTGATTCCGTGCTCCTAAAAACCTGCTGCCGGATATAGTTTATCATTATACCTAGGACTATCAAAATTGAGCTAAAAAGGAGACAACTGGATGATTTGTTTTTGGTTTTTAAGGAAAATTTTTCAACCTCCTGTTCCTTTCTGAACTTAAAACCATCCTTTTCATTAATTTTGCATTTTTGACCTTTTCACTGATTTTCCAATATGTTTATTGCACATTGAGAGCAATTCCATGACCCAGTATTCTGTTTATTAACATCCCCTCCCTTTTGTATTAGGCAACTAAAAATACATGCTTTGGCATATTATAAATATAATTGGTATAACTCAGTAAAATGGGTGTTGTTTGAATTGATGTATTGCCATTGTCTGCTTTTGTGTCTTTTATCTATGGCATTCTTTACAATAGAATGTCAGGATTTTTTTCTTTAAATTTTCTTAAAATATATATATATATATATATATATATATATATATATATATATATATAAATGAGATTTTGGCTTATGGCCATATCATATTGAAATACTGGTTCTTGTAGACCACTGAAGTTAAGCAATGTTGAGCCTAGTCAGTATCCAGTTGAGTGTAAGCTTGGATGTACAGGTGGTGTAATGGCTTGGAATTGGGAATTGGAGAGTCAAGTTCCAATTCCAGTCGCATTCATAATATTCACTTAGGCACAAATACCCTTGGGGAAAGGTATGAATCCACTTCTTCTCCCCACAGCTATGGGTTAATAGGATTTGTATCAGGAAATTATTATCTCCAAAAAATTTTTACAATCAAAAAATCTTTTCTGGATTTAAATAACCTGCAAAAGATTGATAAGCAATAAAAAAACCATTAATGAATGAGCTCTCATATTTTCATAAGTGTTCAATATTCATGATCTGATATTGTCATTTTGTCTTCCTAAACTTCCTTAATCTGAGCAGTTTTTCTGGTTGCATGCCAGTCATGTTTAACCATTAGGTTATTACCAAGTGGGATTACAAGCTCCACTCTCTATTTTTGGTATTTTTATCTCTAGCAGGGAGTGAGGAAGGAGAGATAGATTCATACCTTTCCCAAGGGCATTAGTATAAAGTTGAACACTGTTTCTGTTGGAATTTGAAACTAGCTCAGTAAGAAAGGCAAAGTTGGGTTAGTCTGTTGTGAGAATGAAAATGCTTTGCTCATTTGAGATTTCATTTAGTCTTCTCATTGTTGCTCCCTCTTTCACCCACTGTGTTCTGTGTTGTCTTTCTGCTGTTGCTGCCACAGCATCTTTATTATTGTTTTGTTGGTGATGGCAGGAGAATTTCTATACTTATTTTAAGAACTTTTGGCTAATCTTTTAAAAATTAATATATATATATATATATAATATATATATATATATATATATATATATATATATATATATATATATATAAGGAGGCACGGTGGAGTAGTGGATAGCGGCTTGGATTGAGGAATCGCAGAGCCGAGTTCGAATTCCAGTTGAATCCATTACATTCACTTACGTGCTAATACCCTTGGGAAAGGTATGAATCCTCTTCATCTCCCTCCAGCTATGGGTAAAATAGCAGGACAGACTGGGTTCTATAGCCTTGGATGGCAACTGGTCTAGGAGAAGGACAACTCTGAATTCAAAACCTGCGAAGGGTCATTTGGGAACCTTGTGGCATTCGGTGCACCAGGTTTCTGTATTCGTCTCTCCAAAAAGTGTGGCTGGTCCTGCACGAGGCCTTCACCACTATAATCAAATCTCGTGTGCCGGTGTCGGGATGTTGGTTTCCTGGGGACTTATCGGCCTGACCCTCATACGTCGAACGCGACGGGAGAGTCGATTATATATATATATATATTATTATTATTTACACAGACTTTTATCTCTATCTGTGGTTTTTGTCTGATTTTCTGGCATGAGGAGTTTTCATTATTTACATTCAGACTATTACCCTCATCTATGTTATTGTTATCAACCGATCACTTGTCTGATTTTCTGGTATGATACATTATCATTATTTACACTATTTACATTCAGACTATTGTTCTCATCTTTGTTGCTTTTAACACAACATTTCAGCTGTTGTACCCTCCGGCCTTCTCTGGGTGTATATCAATCTGGGTAACCTATAGGGAATTCCAAGCTGAAACCTTTATTTAATCTAGAGGGGTAAACTGTTCTCGTTCCACTGCTTGTGTCTTGGGATATTGTCTGTTATTTTATTTAGCACTGTTCAGTTATTGCTTGCCAGTTTCCCCTGAGTGCAAGTACACACTGCCCAACCTAGGGATTGAACTCACAACCGCTATATTCTCAAATTCACAAAAGCCATTCTCCCATAGGACAATTTGCGGGAGTAAACTTAGACCTTCAAACCTAACCTTCACTGTTGCTGCTGTAGTTGAAGACTTGCTGTCATTTGTCTTTCTTTCTTTATTAGTGGCTACCATATTGTATTTATTTCTTTGCTAGGCCTACTAAGGAGATCCTCATAGCCTAGTATATGTGCTGATTCTTTCAGACATCTAACTCTCCAGTGTTCTTCCTATCCAGTATTTTCATTTCATTTCACAGGAGCTGATGACTACTCATTTCCCTCCATACATGATCAGCAATGACCAGTTTCATTGTCTCACCTCTCACTCTGACTTTTCAATGTTCCTCCAGTATTACTCTTAGGGCAAAGCTTGTTCTCTTAACATTTGGCTGTTGTGCTCTCCAGCCTTCATCAGGGGATTGTCAGTTTGGACAATGTTCAGGGAATTTTGAACTGAACTGTTCATTCAATCTACCTCTGTAGATTGTTCTCACTGTGCTGTCCATGTTCAGGGATGTAATGTCTCGTTCTACCCGTGTAGATTAAATAAAAAGTTCAGTTTGAAATACCTTGAAGATTTCCTGGTTTAATCCCCTGGTGAATGCTGTAGGTCACAAAAGCTGAAATTTTGTGATAACCAGAACAAAGATGGGAACAAAAGTCTGTATCTAAATAATAACTTATCCTAGAAACACTGGTTCCTGTTTGATTACTAAAATTAAGCAATGTAGAGTCTGGTCACTACCTAGATGGGTAACTGCTTGGAAATACCAGTTGGTGTAATAAACAATGGCTTGGAATTGTTAATTGGTGAGCTGATTTCCTTTTCTGGTTGGGCTCATTATATTCACTTGCACTCAAATACTCTTGGGAAAGGTATGAATTCACCTTTTCTCCTCACATCTATGGGTTAATTAATAAGACTTGTATCACTAAATCATTATTATTTGCAAAAAGAAATTCTTACAATCTAAAAATATTTTCTGGTTTTAAATAACCTGCAAAGGGTTGATAAGCCATAAAAAATGAATGAATTGTCCCAGAAATTCAGATAAAAATGAGGTATTTGTTGTAATATTTCAACTTTGGAATAAGATAAAATTCATTTGAGTACACATCCTCAGGACTAGGCACCTTTTTCTTTTCTTGTGGACAGATACTACGCTTTGATCCTGGTCAGAAGTTAAGATATTTTGAATATCAGTCTGTTCTATTTTCAAGATGAACATTTATTTTCAGTTTAATGTGATTCTATAAAACTTTGTATATAAAATTTTGCAATGTTAATTGCTATTGTCCTCTTGATGATTCTTTTCTCTTCCTGCTCATTATTAATGTTTCTTTTCTTCATTCTTCCACACCCTGTAACCCCTTGTGTTTTAGTGCCTTTACTGTTTTGCATGGGGGTGATACCAATTAAAAAACAAAACAAAAAAACTCAAGCTTATATTGTTTTTGGTAAAGTGGGGAAAAAGATTCTTTTGCATTCTGCTTCATTTGACTTAATTGTCACTGTTGGCATAATTCTGGAATTAAATTGCTTGGGTCAGGAATTTGGAAAATTTCCAGTGTTTCAAGAATAATGTCAAGACTTTTAATAGTGTCAGTGGCATCAAACTGCGGAAAATGTCACATTGGCAAGAAAAATAAAAATGTATATGGGAATAAAACTAATATTTTTTTGGCTTAAGTGATTTTATTATTGTTTCATTTAAGACAAGGTACTTTGAATGGTAGGCAAAAATAATAATGAGCCTAATTAGTTCACAGATAGAATAGATTAAAAAAGAAAAACAAGTCTTTAAATCTTGTAACTGTTGTGTCAGAAACCTACCACCCCTCTTGAAGATGAACTTGTCTGTGTCTGTGAACAAAGACTTTAAATAGTGGCATGTCAGTTGACATGGGGAAGACAGACAGAGAAGTTCTTAGCTGAGCTAGTTATTGACTACTCAGGTGATTTCTGTACCTTTTTACCAACCTTTTTTAAACCTTTTTTATTGTTACGTGTTATCTGGCGTTTGTCTCTACTAACCCCAAATCAACATCATAACAGTAACCTTATTTGTTTCCAAAGCATCTTAAAATCTTTAGCACTTTGTAGGTGATTATTTTTGCCAAGTAAAAAGTTAGTCCTGCCAACGCAAGTTGAATTTGAATTTCTTGGTTGTGTAGTCATATCCTTCTATTGCCACACCTAAAACAATCTTGACTGAAATTGAGAGCCAGGCTACTGCAATTTCAAATATATAGAACTAATATATAAAACACTATATTTAGAATATATTCCATATACAGTAAAAGGGGAAGCAATATTTATAAATGATGCAGAGTGCTAAATGTTAAAATATGGTTATTTTGTTTGTTCATTTATTATTTTTTTTAACTGAATTAGTGGCATGAAACTAAATAAGATCAAATTTCAGTATTAGTATGAAATGAACACAACAAATTTAATGTACCAATCTTGGTTATTTGAGTTTTAAAACAAAATATTTTTCAAATTTTTAGGTGAAATCAGCAATTTGTTTTTTCTAGATTTTCCTGTGCGTAGCAATCATGTATCTTAAATCTTTTTAATTTGTGTATTAAACTTAATTTTTTTCTTGTTTTATATTTTTGTTTTGAATCTATATTGAGAATTTCTTTCCACTTATTATGGCTTGAATATTTGTGTTATTTCCTTTCAGTCTTCTGTATGCAAGTTCTTCACTGTCTGAAAATCAATCTGAGATGGAAAATTTTTATTCTTATTTTTAGAATTGTGTCTGGTTCCACCAAAATGTTTTAGCAACATCTAAAACTTTAGGGTGAATATTAATACTGATAAAGTGAGAATTCTATTGGTTTCGCTACTTTACATATTGGAAAAACGTGCATCCTTTCTTAGAAAAAGGAAATGAAGCAAAAGAAAAATATCTGCCTCTCCATTTCTAAACATTATGTACGAGATGAAAAGAGTTGGAATGGAACAAATTGTTGAAACAATATACTCGACCTTATTGCTTTTTCACTTGGTGAGTATAGCACTGGCCTGGCCTCCTTCTGAAGATAATGATGATTCACTTCTGCAAACAGTGCCAACATCCTTCCTTTGTACAAATACCTGACTCATATTTACCATTGCATTTTCAGTTGCTCACGTCAAGTAGATTGACACACCACTTTTCCTGTGAAAACATTAAAGCTTTCTTTTTGGCCTTTTGCCCTTTGCTAGTTAGATACCAATTATTTGCCTTAAAAGGGAGTCATTTTTATAGACGTTCAATTCTACTCCTGCAGATAGTCATTGGAATTTGACATACAATTCCTCAAATATGTATTTTTAAAAGCTTCATTAGGAACACAAAATAGAAATTTAATTAAATTTGTGATCATATTTTGTCATTGTATTATTACTGGTTTTTGATTGGTAGTATATCAACCTCTGAGTAATTTAATGCCAAAATTTAAATATTTTGTATGCAATTTCATTTTTTTATTTATTTTTAGATAATAATAATTAGCTCATAGATGGGGGAGAGGAAGGGATGTATTTAAAACAAAATCCTGTCAAAGGGCAAGTAGACCTTCTTGTAGGGTCAATAGCTATTTAGCACAATGGGGTTGATAGCTATATATGCAACCAGTGTGGTGATGGCATAAAGCTTCCTAGACTGAAGCCAGTGGCCAGGGCAAAAGAATAGAATCAAGACACATGTTTGTGATAAAGGTGTGCCTTCAAGTTGACGGACATCAAATGTGGTTTGAGCTGGAAAATGATGAGTTCTGCCAGGTATAGCTATCCATTTCACACTTTGCATGAATGAATGCCTCTCTGATTTTCAACCCAGAAATGCTACTGGAACTGTTCAGGTTCTCAACTGCACATTGACTGTATGACCCCCCAAAAAAAAAAAAAACTGGTATGACCTAAACTACATCCAGCAGCAAGTACTCTGATTGGGAGATTTTTAAGAGTGTACCCCCCCCCCTTTAAATTGCTGCTGTCCCCAGGTTCACCCTGAGCCAGGGTGGTAACACCTGTTAGGGTTCCAGGTATAGTTAACCCCCAAACTTGGGTCAAAACACTATGAAAGTGTAAAAATAGGTTTTTATAGTAAAAATACCAGCAATACGTTTTTGAAAAAAAAAAAAAATTATTACCAGCAATACATTTGACTCTTGACAAAAACCCTCTTTACAAAAAATCAATTTCTCTACAAACTGTATATCTGAAAATACATCAATGAAACCAGACTCTTGACAAAAATCCTCTTTACAAAAATATATCAATGAGACCTGATCTACAAAGTGATTTCTTAAGAAGAATAAATGTTCTACTCATATGAATCTATTGTAAAAATCTTGTCAGCATTAAATAACCCGTTGAGGTCGATTATGTTGTAAAACAAACCAAACAGCCACACTCAGTCATGGGACTGATGCTGATAATGAGGTGTATTGATATATAATCTGTGTTACTTAATTCTCGATGTATTGAATACTGAAAACTTAAAAGTATGACCAATTATGAAACTAGTTATATCTTTATACCATTCAAACATTTTTAAGCTGTATAAAGTTTTTTTTTCTTTTTTTTTTTCCATTATATTTCACCCCAAGCAAGGCAATAAAGCCACTAGGATGCTAGAGGTTAATGATTATTAGAGAATTTGAGAAAAAAACTACTATTAAAGAGAGAGGACAATAAAAGAATAAGATAATGGTTGACAGGAAAGCAAAAAGCTGCAAGAGAGTTCCACAAGCAAGAAGTGTGATAGAAGAAACTGTTAACATAGAACTTACGGTTACAGCCAGCCATTTCAACTGTAAAATGAGACCTTGCTGCACTTAAATTCAACATGTCTAGGTACCATAGAAGAAAGTTCATCAGAACACTTACCACGAAAGGCACAGGGAAGCTACATTATGATGGTGGGGAAAGAGCCTGAATTTAATATTAACTCCATGTATCTGATGGATTGCATTTTTCATGGCAAACTATATTTTAGTCAAACTGTTTCTATATTTACAAATACTTGATGACTCCATAATTTTGTGATTTTTTTATATTACAAAAACTCTTTATAATGTGTCAAAATTAAATTTTAAGTTGTTTTTTTAATGCTGTCTTATCTCATTTCCTCTCAGGGCCTCGGCAATTGTGGATCTCTACAATTTCTCGTTGCTCTAAAAAAATTTTTTTTTTTTATCCTTTGTCATCTCTTTTTGTTCCTGTTCTATCATCCATTCATGCAAATTCATTAATGTAGGTTACTTTGTTTTTCATTGCTTCTCTTACTTTCAGATCTTTTTGCTATGGTACCTAAACTTTATGAATTTACATGCAGTACTAGATTGGTGGCAAGGTCTCACCAGTTCAGTGGAATTAGCTAGATGTAACCATATGTTCTTGCAATTTTTGCTTGTAGAACTCTTTAGGTTCCATGCCTTCTAGCCAAGTTTGATCTTCAAAATCTTAAATACAATGTCAATCATTGTTTTGTTGATTACTCTCCTATTGTTCTTGCTCCCTAATAATGTTTCTCTTTTTTTCTTATTCTTTAACATTCAGTAACCCCTTGTTTCTTAGTAGCTTTTACTGCCTTGCATGGAGTTTTATGATTTAAAAAAAAAATTAAATTTCCTAGACCTTCTTTTCTCAGAGTCAAAATTTTAGAATAACATGTCTTTTTGATTGTAAATATGTTATCGGGTACTTCTTGTTTTCTTTAAAACTTCCTTATTGCCCACGTCTATGGTATTCTAAGCATTTGATAGTAGAACCATATCTTTGTTGCTTCAAATCTCTGCTTCATCTGTGAGAAAATTATCCAGCATCTGCTATCATATAGGAGATTAGGCATTACTTAGCTGTCCAGCACTCCGTTCTTTATTTCTTACAATATTTTCTTATCTTTTAATACTTTGCTTAGTTTGTAGAAGACATCTTTCAATATTCCTATGTCTATTTGCATTTCTTTATCATATTTCCTTTATTTTATTTATTTTTAATCATTTCACCCCAAGCAAAGTGGGAATGCCACTAGTACACAGGGAGTGAAAGTGAGAGAGAGAAAAAAAAAAGTAAGTATAGGGAGGATTGAGGAAAGGACAAAAGATGAACAGGATTCAAGAAGATGGTAATTGATGATGCATTTAAACTTTTGAAGATTGCAGTTATTAGAAAAGCAAGTAAACTGAAGTGTAAGAAAAGAAATTGTTGGAGTAGAAGTTGTAGTTGCATTTAAGTATTTCAACAGTTAATGGGTGGGATCTAGTAGCATATTTAAATTCATGTAGAATTCATGTCAGCAGGGAAACAAGTTATTGTATCACAATGTGAAATCCTGCTTGGTAAACTGTATTTGGAATTCAGTTTTTGGAGGAAAAAAAGACAATGATATACAGGGTGCGATGGAAAAATTGTCACCATTTTATATTTTTAATTTCATGCATGCACGTTGTTTGTTTCTGATTTTGTCAAGTGCACAGTATAGTAGGGTCAGTTGGGCACCATCTGTGAGAAAAAGAGCACCATGACGCAATTTGCTCTGCCAGAAATTTGGAAACTGCATGCTGTACTGCTTGGCATTCATGCCAGAAGCTCCAATACCAACATTTCAGAGTGTTTGGGTGTCCATCTGAGGACAGTGCAAAGTATTCAGAAAGAATTGTAGTGTAACAAATTTACTGTGATCATGGAATCTTTAATAAACAGAATCTGGGTTTTAATGTAATTTTCAATAAGTAACAAATTATTTGATTTAAAGTTTTTTTAAATTCTTTCAAAACTTAATTACTGTTTCAGATTTTGTTCAACATTTTTAATAAATATAACATTGACATAATGTACTTATTTCCTTAAAATTTGTTTTTACAAATATTTGTAGTTATTTTTCCTTTTAAGCCCTGAAAAAGAATTAAAACAAAATTACATAAAAAACAAAAAACAAAACTGGTTTGTCAATTTTCTGAGTATGTTGGCCAGTCTATTTTTAAATATTTTGAAACTCTATATAGCAAATGAGATGAAAGTCAGAAGATCACTGCTCGGTCATAGCCACCAAGATCCATTGCTAAAGTGGAAATGGGGAAGATAGACGCTAATATCAAAATTGGAATGGGAGAGAGATGAATAAGTTTAACAAATTTATTTCCTTTAAGGCCTCATACAATTTACAAGTAAAAGATTCTAAACAACTTGTAACCTTGTGTTATAAATATGAAAGAAAAGTAAATGCTATCACTTGCCTACTATATAATTTAGAAATAAAGAAATATTTTTTTTCCAAAAACATCATTCTATGCTCAACTGACTTACTCTCATACAGCGATTCTCCAGGATTAATAATTGCATCATTTTTCATGCTTCACCATTGTCAAAGAAATTTAAATTTTGGAATGCAGTTAAAAGCATATCTCCTCTTCTGGAACAAATTGCCGATAAGTCATATGGATGCCTGTTACCAGCACAGATGCTGAATGTTCACTTTCTCTGTATAAACATTTACTCAATAAACAATGTGAAAATCTTAACTTTGGGAACATCAAGCAACTGGCAATGTTGTATTACAATGGAGATTTATAGAAGAGATTAGAAGATTAGATATTTCCTAAATTAGCAATTTTAAATTTGAGCATTATTTCAACTTGGGATAAGTTGTTTGACTTTATTCAGATATTTATTATTGAGATCCAAGTTATTTGCTATTGATACTTTAAATGTGATTTTTATATTATGAATCAATAATTATATAAATCGATCTAAATACTTTTACTTAAGAAAACAAAAGCAACTTGAATAAGTTTTTAATGAAGGAAGGTCTAGTCATTTTACTTTTTATTTTTACATATAATTTATTTTTGGACTTGGATTTTAACATTTAAAAAAAATTTGTAGATATGTTATTTCTTTATATGCAATAAAAATTAGAATTATGATTTTGTTTTCAGTTTTAATAATTATAGCATAATGTATTGCAAATTTTTCATAAAATACTGTAAAAATGGAAAAAAAATGAAATTTACCAAATGCAGAAATGGAATCAAGGAAAATTTGAAACAGAAAATCAGGACTCTATAGTTGGATGAGCCTAATGATTACAAAGGTACAGCAGCTTGGAAAACTCCCAAATTTGTTGCTGAGGGCCTCAGACTCAACGTGGAAGTCGACATCACATGCCTTGAGGATGTAGTGCTGTCCTGGGTCAAGAGGGTGGCTGCTGGAAGACCCTAAGTTTGGCAGTAGGACTCTGCACCTTGTCACACAAGCAGGAGAAACCAGTCATAGCAGTCAGACAATTTCTGTGACCACATCATCTCTTACATCTGGTCACCTAACTCCTCAGATTCTAACACCCTTGATTATTATGTGTGGGGCAAAGTTAAACAAAAGGCCAACAAAACTTGTAGCACCAAGGATGAACTAAATGGCAGGATTCACCAACTTAAGCAAGGAGACTATCGAGAAGAGTTGTAGGAGATTCTGAAGTTGTCTGGAGGCCGTGGTTGAAGGCAATGTTTTATTTATTTATTTATTGAATAAATTAACTCTTTGGTATTTCAAGATATTTTTGTGTAATTTTGGTAAATATATCTGTTAAAATGAGATGTCAGTGTTATTTTCATTTTTGCATAATTTACATGATATCGTACTCTTTATCATTTGAAATTATTCAGAAGTTTACAAAGAAAAATATAGAAATGTAATTACATTAAAATTATTTTTCTTAATTCAACAAAGAAAAATAAGCTTTTACTGAAAACAGAAATTATATAGACTAAAAAAAAAATGTTCAATTAATTTAAAGATTAATAAAGTTGGAAATTTTTAGATATTAAAATAAAAAAAAAAAAAAACATTCCGTCATCAGTGCTAAGTATTATTGCAGTTTTTTTTTCTATAAAACCAAGTCATATGAATTTTTACTAAAGTTGGATTTGGGTTAATATTTCGGACTAATTTTCATGCTTACTTTATTATTTCCTAAAAGGGGGAATATTTAATACTAACTAAATAGGATTTTCACATTGATTATCTTGTTTTGCATGGAATGCTTGGTAGGTCTACCAACCTTTTAGGCCTCCATTGCAAAATTTTTGTTTCCAATTTGTTTAAATTAAAAAAAAAAAAGAAAAAAAAAAGAAATATTCTGTTGTTTGCATATATGCTTTTTCTGCAAAACTTTCTCTTAACACTCCTTCATCTTAAGTGAAATTCCTGCCATCTGATACATTTTGTTATGTAGCTACAGTTTGGGTTTCTCAAAACTAACAGACTTTTCAGCTGCTTTATAAAAATATGGGGTGTTTTGTTACAAAATGAAATTCTTGTTGGTTCTTTGTAATTTCTCTTCTGTTTACCCAAAATGCTATTGGCTTATTATTTTAGGCAGTCATGAAAAGTATGTGTATTTTGGCACAGGATTAAACTTACATAATACCTGTTATTGTAAGTATAACTTATAAATTTGACTTATTTTTGATCATCATTTACTTTTCACCATGATTAATCCTTTTTCACTATTTTTTTTTTTATTTCATCTTAATTCTATTGCTTTTGCCTATTGTCCAGTTCAAACTCCTCCATGGTCAGAAGCAGAGTTTATCCCTTGTTGCCTGTTTCGGATTGGGTTACCAGTTCCTTCTAAAGTCTCTTCATTATCTTTCACTTTCAGTAGCCTCTTGCGTCTTAGTGACATTATTGCCTTGCTTGGGGAGAATTGATTTAAAAAAAAAACCCAAAAAACCCCAAAATCTAGGATCATTGGTAAGTAGTATAGTGAAGGAAGAATCTGGAAAAAAAAATGTGGATTTTATTAGGCAGTTGTCTTTTTTTTTTTCTTTTTCTTTGCACTTAGTCTGTATTGTAGCTTCTTTTTATGTTTTTTTTATTTAACCCTGCCACTGTCAAAGATATTATGGCTTTATTAGGATGTAAGCATAGTGTAGTGGTTAGGGTCACGGAAAGTGGACTTGGCATACTGAGATTAAGTTCTGATTGAGTTCATTACATTCGCTTTTGCACAAATAACCCTGGTAATGGTAAAAATCTTTCCCTCCCCAGTATGGGTTAAATAATAGGACAGACTAGTCTTGCTTGGCAACCAATTTTGGAGAAAGAAAACTCTGAATTCACAACCAGTTTGACATGGGAATGGTAACCCTCCTTCCACATAAAATCCTACTTACTATAGAAACTACTGCTGCAACACCTACCATTGTGAACTTGTGGCCCTGTACTCTATAGGGGAATCTGATGGCACTTAGTAGAAGGATGCAGTGGAAGGGCATATTGCTGCATGCTCCATCTTTACCTGTTGTAGGAATTATTTTGACTGTATTTTTTTCTCAATATTTGATATATATATTTATTGGAAAATCTTGTTGCAAATAGTTTTGTGTTAAGTGAAATTAGCTAATTAAGTTCAATATTACAAAATGAAAACCCCAGTTAGTTTTTACATATATAAGATATAAGATAATCCAGTGAAAAAAAAAGAAAAAAGAAAAGAGTTTGCTGACAAGTGATTTTGTTCAGAAAGGTCAAATCTAGAAAAGGTCAAGAGTAACATTTCTGAAATATTAAGTCAGAAAAAGTCACATTATTAAATATATTCCCACTTTTCTCTTTGTGTTTTTTTTTTTTTTTTTTTCTCTTCAGAGTAATTCAAGTGCTGGAGCTTCAAATATTTTAACCCATTAAGACTTACTCAGATAGCAAAAAGAGATTAATTTTAAGGCATGTTTGCAGAATAGTGTTTTTTATTTGTGACTATGATGATTTTATATTTGAACAAGATCAATGCATTGAAATCTTAAGATGAAACTAGAATTTTTTTTAATCTAAATTTTGAATTGGATATTGTAGTCTCTAGTAGATTGGTCTGCAGAAAGTATTAAAGCTATTATTTCCTGTGTAGACAGATGGTTGGTAATTTGAAGTGATTCACATTTTTTGTTTTGCTTTCTGTATGGCACAGATATTTGAACATTTTCTTTAAAGCAAAAACTTTGTATTGCTTCTGATAAAAATCAATAAAATTAACACTTGAGTATTTAAGAAAAAATAAGTAAAATAAAAAGCATAACCTATACTTTAAGTATGTTTTGCTTTGCTTTAATATAGTTTATTGATGGTAGATTAGTGCCATATTTTTTATTAGTCTTTGAATGGCTAGAAGAGAACATACAAGGAATAGCATACTTGGGGGGTGGGGAATATTCAGTTTGGTTTTATGAAAATTGACATTGTAAGCAAAGGAAATTTATAACTGTCTATATCTCCGAGATGAGGTATTATGATTATTTATATTATTTGGACTGTTATCCTCATCTTTATTACCATATTTACAATGTTTTGGCCGTTGTATGCTTCAGCCTTCTTCAGGTGATTGGAATTTCAAACTGGACCTTTATTCCATCCATAAACATTTGGAAGAGGCATGGCCCATGGAACTAGAACAATCTACCCCAGTGGGTAAAATAAAGGGTTCAGTTCAAAATTCCAATCACCGGAAGAAGGCTGAAATGTTGTGAATATGGCAATGAAGATGAGGATAACCGTCTGAATAATGTAAATAAATTTATAACTGTTGGGTAAGATGTATGCAAAAGACACATCTCATATTTTCTGTCTGAATTTTTAGGATTTTTTTTTTTTTTTTTTTTTTTAAATAATTTCGCCCCAAGCAAGGCAAAAATATCAGTAGGATATAAGGGGTTACTGGGAGTGAAAGAGAATGAGAAAAATTTAGTGAGGAGAAAGAACAAAGAAAAAAAAAAATTACAGAATTTCGGAAGTCAAATGATGGTGATTGGTGTTGCATTTAGGCTTTTGAAGATTTTAGGTGGCAGGGAAGCAAAAAAATCTAAAGCGAGTTCCCATTGGAGAGAAAAGAGTCTTCTAGAATAGAACATGGATGCATCTATTGAGTTCAACAGTAAAACTGTGAAACCTAGTTGCCAATCTAGTAGCACATTTAAATTCATGCAGTTGATGTAAGGACAAAGAAAGCTCATCAGAACAATTACCATGAAAATATTTATAGAAAAGACAGAGGGAAGCCATGTCACATCAGTGAGAAAGTGACTGGTTGAGATGTCTGGTCAGGATTGATTACATTACAGGCCCTTCTTTGAATTTTGTTAAGAACCTTGAGATAATAGGAACACCATACAAGATACAGCAACAGTATTCAATGCCTGGAAAAATGTTAGATTTATACATGTGCAATAGGGATTTTGGTGAGAAAAATGTTCTGGCACAACATGGAGAACCAATGTTCCTAGTGTAGATTTATCATTATTTACACTATTTACATTCTGATTATTCAACATTTTGGCCATTATGCCTTCCAGCCTTCATCAGGTGTATATCAAGTCAGATAACTTACCTGGAATTTTGAACTGGCACCGTTATTTAATCTATGATGATAGACAGTTCTCGTTTCACTGCCTATTTCTATGGATATCTTGTTTGGTTTTAATTTTTGTAGTACTGCTCAGTAATTGCTTAACAATCAGCAGGGCAGGCAGGTTAGGTTTAAGGCTCCAAGTCCACAGTCCTATGGGGAAAATAGCCTAGTGGATTAAAGTGTTGGTTCATGAATTTGGTGACAGTAATTGTGAGCTCAATCCCCAAGCTGTGTAGATTGTATTTAGACCTGGTGAAAATCTAGATTGATGTACACCTGATGAAGGTTGGAGGGCACAACACCTGAAACATTGTGATGACAGCAACAAAGGTGAGGACAATAGTCCAAACGTAAATAATTCCCATTTATTTTCAAGTAAAATTGCCACTGCTGAGTGTGAATTCTCTAATATTTTTTGTCTTCATTATTAGAAGAAAAATTGACAATGCGAAAGAGGCTAGCTGGTTAAAGATACTTTCTGTCTGTGGAATTACCATTAGGAAAAAATATCAAACTTTAAGTCAGCAGTTCCAGAATTCCACAATAGTCTAATAGTTAAGTACATGGGGAGGGGGGCATATGAGAAAGCTTTAGAGAAAATAGCAACAAAAAGGATGCTCTTCTGAGATATATGATGAGGTACCAGAGTTTGGTGAATTTGACATAAACATTGCATAGAGCCATAATTGCCCATGTCTTGAAGGAACACGATACATAAAAAGAATTTACTTGATGGTCTTCAGCTCAATTTTTGGGTTAGGCAATGGAAGTCATATACTCCCAATCAGTGTGTGGGGAGAACCAATAACAGCATCACAACAACAAATTAAAAGGGGAGTAGATAGTTTTGCCTATTGTCTGGCTCACAATCCTTCTTGGTTTTTGGACAGGAGTAGTGGTGTATCCCTTGTTTCCTGTTTAAGATTGGGTTTCAATATTGAAGTTCTTAAAACAATTGGGTTGTTTGTAAATACTAGTGCTGCCTGCCCTTCTGATCGCTGAGCAATTACTGAGCAGTACTAAAAATAAGAACTAGTTTTGGTGACGGGCCTCATTTGGAGTTTCAGTGCCAAGCCCCCATTTGGAACACAAAAATATCAATATAAAATCACAGCAAACTATTATAGAAGCTGCTATCGAAAAGCCCAGATATGCAAGAGATGTGAGAACCAATTTACGAAGACCATCCAACTAATCTTGAGACTTTTATTATCAGGTCGACAAATATGACCAGTTTCTTTCTTTGTCATTTGACTTTTCAGCTGCTAGATCAGCCCTGTCATAAAGGTTAATCAAAAAAAAAAAAATCTACTTAAAGAATTTAATTGATATTTCCCCTGGCATAAATGGACAAATGAGAACAATCTACTTAAAAAAATTAACCAACACCCGAAGGGTATATTGGTGTTGAAATGTAATCTATGATCACCAAAGTTAAGCTAAATTGAGCCTAGTCAGTACCTAGATGAATGACTGCTTGGAAATATCAGTTGCTGTAAGCTTGGATATGCATGTGATGTAATGGCTAATTGCTTGGTATTGTTAATTGGAGAGCTGAGTTCCAATTTTAGTTGGTTTTGTTATACCCTTAGGAAAGGTATGAATCCACCTCTTGTCCCCCAGCTATGGGTTAATTAGTAATACTTGTATTACTAAATCATTATCTCAGAATTCTTACAATCTAAAAATATATTCTAGCTTTAAATAAATTGCAAAAAGTTGATATATGTATAAAATGAATGAATCGATCAATGTAATGTAATATTAACAACTAAGATTAGGATACTTGATTTGAAGTGTTGAAGCCAAAAATGTTGGTAACTGCTGAAAGATTTTGGTAGTCTCAGGTTTTGAAAAACAAATTATTTTATAATTCTTGGATGTGTCTCAGAAAAATGTTTTTGAAATGACTAATGCAGAGACTGTAGAAGAGTAGTAGCTAATATTTCAATGATTGCTTCTTGGCAGCTGTGTTAAATTACTGATGAAAGAATGTGTTTTTATTGACTCATGATACCTATCCTTAAGATAGTCTGCGGACTATAAGTATGCACTATCTTTTTCATGAGATTTTTTATGGAGTTGAGGAAATGAGCTTTGTATAAATTTGTTATAGTCAAATGACTCATTAAGGAAACTCCACCTGCAAACTAACCAGTAAACTATATAGAATCCCTCTCAAAAATATTCAAAGACCATATACACACACACATACATTTGTGGATAGGTCACACCCTTAGTTTGGGGTTGTCAAAGTGGGTAATTGTGGTTATCTCACAGATAGGTTGTCCTATAATCTGGGGAGTTACATGACCCCTTTTTTTATGTAAATATAACTAATATTTCTTAAATATTTTCAAATATTCACCTTTATTTCAAAACGTTTACTGTTGTAGCATACCTATGGATGATAATTGGTATGTCCCCATTCACATAAATACAGTAGTAAATACTGTATGTTGGTCTGTAGTTGAAGATTCATTGTGGAATTCACTTGACTCACTTCTAGCAGTTGACTACTACTTCTACGTGCCGCTGGCGAATCTTGTGTATGTTGTTCGTGTCCTAAGTATTATCATTCATTACCAACCTTTGTTTAATTATACTATTCAGTAACCTTCCCTTGGTTGCAACACTTGAATATATTAAAACACAAGAAAAGTGTTTATTCATTTATATATAGTCATTAAACTTCATCAGGATTGAAACCCCAAAATTCTTCATAATCATCACTGTTAAACATTCTTTTCATTTGTATTTACTTATCAAGTGTAAGGCTGCTATGTTTAGACAAAAATTTGGATACTGGTAATTGCTTCAGTCCTATAATTACTTGAAAATGATAGTCTTTTGTTGTAAATCAGATAATGAGCAGTTTAGATTGAGCACTTTTATTTGATGTGTAATGTGGTACTGTTGGAAGAGGCAATTGCATAAAATCAAAATGTTGGGAAAAATTCATTTTCTCCCTTGCTCTTGGTCATGTTTGAGCCCAGGCGCCTGGACTACTGATACGCTACAGTCTACTTCACATTTTCTATTTAAAAAAAAAAAAAGTGCTCTCTACAAACACTAGAGCAAAATATTATAATTATTTTCTTTTTAAAAATATGATTCCATCGCAACAAATTTCCGTGTTTCAAAACTGAAACTAAATTTTTAAATTTAATTATAAAAATTAAACTTAAAATCTATAGCCTCGTTCCATTGTCAAGCATTGCTAGGAATAACTTTCTAAGAAATTTCAGTTTTGGAACCTGGAAATTTTCTGTGTCATGATGGAATTATATTTTTAAAAAGAAAATATATATATATTATTAAGTGTGATGGATAAATTGTCAAAATTATGCAAAAATGAAAATAACACTGGCATCTCATTTTAACAGATATATTTACCAAATTTGCACAAAAATATTTTGACATACTAAAGAGTAAATTTATTCAATAAAATCACCATTGCTCTCGAGACGATTTCAGAATCTCCTGTAAATTTTCTGGACGGTCTCCTTGTATAAGTTGGTGAATGCTGCCATAATCCTTGCCTTCAGTTCATCTTCTTTGGTATTACAAGGAGTTTTGTTGGTATTTCACACAACTGTGCCCCACACATAATAATCAAGGGGGTTGCTTGTCTGGGAAGTTAGGTGGCCAGATGTAAGGGATGAGGTGGTTGCAGAAATTGTCTGACAGCAATGACTGGGTTTTCCTGATTGTGTGACAGGGTACAAAGTCCTGTTGCCAGAAATAGGATCTTCCACCCTCTTGACCCAGGGCAGCATTACCTCCTCAAGGCATATGATGTATCCCTCCATGTTGAGTCTGATGCATAATCTCGTCATCACTTGTGATCACTTCAAACACCATGATGTTCACTGGATATATCATCCAACGCCTTCCAAATCCTCTGCACAGTCCTCAGATTGACACCCAAACACTCTGAAATGTTCGTATTGGAGCTTCCAGCATGAATGCCAAGTAGCACTGCATGCTGTTTCCAAATTTCTGGCAAAGTGAATTGTCATGATTCTCTTTTTCTCACAGACTGTGTCCAATTGAATATACCATAAAGTGCAATCAACAAAATCAAAAACAAAATAAAAGCAAAAGGCCAGTAAAACTCCTTGTAACACCAAAGATGAAGTGAAGTCAAGAAACATTCACCAACTTAAAGGAGACCATCCAGAAGAGTTTCAGGAGATTCTGAAGTCATCTGGAGGCAGTGGTTGATGCCAATGACGATTTTATTGAATAAATTTACTCTTTAGTCTTTGAAGATATTGTGTAATTTTGATAAATATATCTGTTAAAATGAGATGTCAATGTTGCCTCCATTTTTACAGCATTTAGACGATAATTTATCCATCGCACCCACTGTGTGTGTGTGCGCACACACTATAGTAGTATTAGATGTAATAATAATTGACAGTGTTTCATGTAAAATATTCAAGTAATACATGAATTATTTGAATTGAAATTTTTATTATATGACTATCATAATGTTTATTGTAATAATACTATGACTGTGGAGAAGTGCTAAAAAGTTCTAGACCAGGCTGAGAAGGGTTGATGTTTTTCTTTTTTTTCTAACCCCAAGACTCCCTCACCCTGAACCTACGATTTGCATGAAATTGGTCCATTGAACATAATAGTTTTGATTATAACATCCCCAAAATGACTCCTTTGTTTTTAATTTATTTTTTTTTTTAAGATTAACAAAGTTTTAATTTTAAGAAATGTGTAACAAAAGTTTAAGAGATAAGAAGTATTTACAGCTAAAACTGGTACTTGTCCTACAAGTAAGAATTTTTATAGGTGTTTAACTTGTTTCTTTTTCTGTGTAGGATAACTTTTCTTTTCACTTCTGTCATCATGGCTTCATTCTCTCAATACATTAGTTGATTTTTATTTTTTCAATTTTTTTTTTTACCTTATTCACTGGCATATACAATCTTTTTCTATGACTATATTGGTTTGTCTTAAAAATGTTTTTTTTTTTTAATTTATTAAACAAATAAGAATTTGATTGGAAATTTTAATTTGATCATTGTTCAAGGATCATCAATGAATATTAAACTTAGTTTCAATTATGAAAATGTTTAATTACCCTTGAAAATGAAAAGTCCTCAAAATAGTCGAACACTTTTTGTGACCTTATTGCATGTCATAGGTTGAAAATTTTCAATCTTTATATATTATAGCATAAAATCATAGAAACTACTAAAAGTGTCTACACTATTTACATTGTTCAGATTGTGGTCCTCATCTTCATTGCCATATTCACAATGTTTTGGCCATTGTACACTCCAGCCTTCTTCAGGTGATTGGAATTTTGAACTGAACCTTTTATTTCATCCATCAAGATAGATTGTTCTAGTTCCACATGCCATGCCACTTCTGGATGTGTCAGTATCAGTTATCCCCCTATACAACAGCTGAAACGTTGTGAATATGGCAACAAAGATGAGGACAACAGTCTGAACCATGTAAATAGTCTAAATTATTACAATACCTCGTCTTAGAAATATAGACAGATACTAAAATTGTACATAAGAAAAACATTTAATTTTAAACATAATTCTGAATTATCATTATTTATGTTATTGACATTAACAATGGCACTAATGATTGGTATTCAATCAGATAAAAGCCAAATTTTCAAATGAAACTTTTTTTGTGGCTGGCAAACAATTGTCACTTGGATGATTAGTTGAGCAACACAAAATTTCTTTGTTTTTTTTGGGTTTTTTTTAAGACTGGTGAACCTGTAATTACAACACAGATCTTTTAGTGCTCATTTCATGTTACATTGGAATGATGCTAATCTGGATAGAAAATCGATATTGCTATAGGTTGAAAATTTCAGGGCCACAAGTTTAAAAGAAAGCTACCTGGAAGAAGTTGGAGTATACAAACTTCTGGGTGATGGAAAACTTTAGAAATCGTCTGCAACAGTGTATAGCAAATAGAGGTTACCATTTGTAGGATGTCATTTTTAAAACCAAATGAATAAAAACTTAGTTTAAGCAACAGGGAAATCATTTTTTTTAATAGCAGTTACTTTGGGGGTTTTTTTTTTTTTATCACATCTGATCTTCTGTAATTAGGAAGAACAATAATAAAGAGAGAAGAATTTATAGATGGTGAATGGACAAAAGATATACTTTGTAGGTCCATTGCCCTTTCACCTTGGGTTAGATGAAGCTAAATTTATGACACTTTTTTCTTTAAGTTTGGTAGGCTTGCTAGTAGTTTATTTCCAAATAATGTATTTCAAGTCCATGATTGTTCATGTGGACCAGATTTTATTTATTAGTTATGCTTTAAGTTAGTTACTCTTGTGAGATTGATATAAAATACACAAACAATTTAAAATTTTTAATTATATTTAATTTGTTCAAGTCAAAATAAGTAGTAATCAAAGTACAATTTTAATGCTCAATATAATTTATGTTCTTTTTTTTTTTGTTCACATAATTTATAACTGATTTAGGATTTTTGACATGTTAGGATTAATATTCAGGTATTAGGCATGTTTTTAGGATCTAAGTTGAGCTTTGGTTTGAGAATGCTTTTATCTAATATGTTCATTTATTGGAACATTTTGTTAGGATTTCTCCAATAACTTTGTTAGATTGATTTTATAACTGTGTTCGTTGTTCGGTCTTTCATCTTTTAATTTAAAAAAAAGAAAAATTTGAAAGTTGTAGTAGATAGCTTAAAGCATGAGGAAAATTGAATAGTGAACAAAGGTGAGGTTGATTGGAGCGATGTTTGATTTGAAAAAGGATGATTTGCACAGAAAAAAGCAAAATGGTGGAAGATAGTTTTAAGATTAGATCTTTAAAAGAAAGCCAATTGACATTCAGCTTGTCTTAACCCTTTAGCATTCAATCTGCCCCGTAAATATTGGCTCTCAATGTTTAACCTGCTGTAACCTACTCCATGTATACTATATCATAATATATAACATCATTGCAAATAATGCAGGAAGTTATGCAAACAGGGAGACTTTGGCCACAGATATTTACAGGGTGGTTGTGAATGTTGTGGAAAAATTAAATAATAATCTTACTTATTATAAAACGCAGATTGTGTGTGTGTGTGTGTCTGTACATTTATATATTGGATCAGATTTCCTACATTTTTCAACCGATTTCAACAAAACTTCACAGGACTACATAAAACTACCTTGCGGTGGTTCTAACAGCGCCAAATATTGGAAAAACACAATTGTTTTTGCACGAAATCAATTTGAAAGCATGGTTAAGTGTATCGTACCCGGCTGGAAGTTACTGCCGGCAACTCAAATGTCTGAATGCCGTTAACTTCCGGTGACTCAGCATTTTTTTTTTTTTTTTTTTTTTTCAGAGAACGATACACAAAAAGTAAACAAATGAAATCTAAACATATACAAGACCTCCTAACTAAAAATAATAACCGGAAACTACTTTAAATACACATGGTGTCCAAATTTTTTTACTGTATTCAATAAGTAAAAATCATAAATTGTAAAAGATTACAGAAAGGCTACTAAATGAATACGATTTGTTAGATCATAATTAATAAACCCAAATAAAGTTAATATTTTTTGTATTAGAAACGACGAGTAGAAAATATATTGAAATCAGAATTCTAATTATGAATCACCACAAGCAAAATATGCAATTTTTTTTTTTACTGTATTCAATAAGTGAAAATCATTTTGGCAGGTAGTGTTTCTTATTGTTTTGCACACTTTTTTCCTTATTTTTACATTCAGAATGCTTTAAAAATTCTATTCAATCGCTAGAGACTCATAACGATTGAAAACAATGTTTTTGTTTGAGTTTGGGTTTGACCAATTCGTAAAAAAAAAAAAAAACTAATTAAGACATGCGTGTTCGTCAACCTTAAACAATAATCTTTGTCAATTTTATTTTTCAGTCTTTATGATGGTCGATACTTGATCTATCTCTTACTGTTACATCCCCGGGCAACGCCGGGCTCTACTGCTAGTAATGAATAATAGAAAAAAAAAAAAAAAAATTTTCATGATGCTAAGAGTAAAGTAACTGGAAATATGATTACTGCACTTGGTTTCACTAAATGCCAGCTAGATGTCACTAGTTAAGTCTATAAAAAAAAAAAAACCCAAAACAAACATTTTCCTGTTTCATTCTCTTCCCCCTACCCCAACATGTAGCACAACGTAGTAATGACGTTCCCGCTGAGAAATATTAGTTTCCCCATTCTACTGATGACTGACTCTCTTTCTAAAGTATTGCATTTGCATGTGTCTTCCAAAACATTAACCTATGAAGTAAATAAACCTTTTCTTTGGTTGTTCCAACTCTGCATGAGGCTGACTTCAACGTGACCATTATTATAATGTTTATACTTACTTACCCTCACTCCTGGGCCAAAAGGAAAACAAACACACCCAAGAAATGGTCTGTAGTAGAAATCAAAGTTTTTTTGCATGTTTCTTCTTTGCTTTGTGGCTATTCCCCTGGGGTCAAGAATGATGGTCTTGTTCTGTTTGCCTCGGTCAGTTGGGTTTTAATGAGACCAATTTTTGCTTGAAAGATCCTTTTGAAGGTGACCAAAAGCTGATCTTACACACTTGAGACAGTATTATATCTCATCTTGAAAGTCAGTGCTAGAAGACAGATGGCTACCAAGATAAGGAAAGTGATTTACATTCTCCAAGATTGTTTTACCAAGTTGGATGTTTGGTTCTGTCTGGAGTGTTTCAGTTGGTGATGATTAATAGGTGATTTTTGCCTTATTTGTCTTTCATATGTGAGCACACATCCACAATATGCAACTTTTTCAATTCCATAGTATATTAAATGCAAAAGGGTTAAAGAGTGCAAATTAAAATTTGTAGTTGAAGTGTTCAGAAAAGGTTGTAATTTTAAAGAATAATTCCTGAAAATAGCATAATAACAGTTAAGGGTTAAATGAATTTATAAGATTGAAATTGTTGCTAATGTAGATAGTTTGAAGACAATTTTGCTAATTTTGAACATACTGCAGTATTTTATATTGCGATATATAAAATGTTATTAATAAAGTCTATAAAATTATGAGTCTTGCTTGATTTGATTTCCTTGATATTTTTTTAATCATTTCACTCTTAGCAAGGTAATAAAGCCACTCAGATGTTACTGATATAGAGAATATGAAAAAAAAAAAAACACTATTAAGGAGCGAGAGAACAATAAAAGAACAATTAAGAAGACAGTAGATAATGATGGACATTGCATTTAAACTTTTGAAGATCAAAGTTGACTGAGAAACTCAAAGAGTTCCACAAGTGAGAAGTGCAAGAGGAGGAGCTGTTAGCATAGAAATTACGGTTACATTGAGCCATTTCAACAGTAAAATGAGATTTTGCTGCCACTCTAGAAACTGTACTTAAATTCATAAAGTTTAGGTACCAGAGAGGAACAATTATCACAAAAGTATTTATAGAAAAGGCACAGGGAAGTTAATTTACTTATGTAAATTAGCACAGTATATAGTTAAACAAAAAGGGAATTTTATATTTTAAATTCTATGCCATGACACAAATGTAAACTTTTATGAATTCATCAACTTTGCTGGAGGATCCTTGATATTTTCTCCTATTTGAAGTAGGAGTTACTGATTTCAGATTTGCTTTTATTTATTTATTTTTTTACTTGTTATTCTTTGACACACTCAAGGGGTTGGCAATCATGGCTCTCCAAAAATGTTCTGTCCTTTGTAGCTCTTAATAAATTTTGTCTTTTTGTTACTGCTCTTAAACCCATTTTCTCAAGTTCACTAAGGTTATATGTTATTTTCCTCTGTCCTGTGTGTATCAAATTTTCCAAGCCTTCTTTCCTCATTATGTACCCTAGAAATTTCAACTGTGTCTTCTTGATGTTAAGTATAAATGTCCTTTTTGTTTCCATTTACTATAAAATTTTGTCATTGCTCACATGTTCAATCCATGTTATTCTCAGTATCCTTTTGTAGAACCATATTTCTGTTGCCTCAAATCTCTTCTTCATCTGTGAGGAGGTTGTCCCACATTCACTGCCATATTGGAGGACTGATATTACATAACAGTTCAGTAGTCTTTCTTTTTTTTTTTTTTTTTTTTTAATGAAATTTTTCTGTTTGTTAATACTTTGCTTAGATGTTGGAAGGCATATTTTGCTATATCTCTGACTTTTGGATTTCAGTGAAGCACTTTCCATCATTTGTTAAAACACTTCCCAGGTATTTAAATTGTTGTACTTGCTGGATTTCAGTATTTGCATGTTGGGCTGTTCCTTTTGCTGACAACCATACATTGTGTCTTCTTGCAATTGATATTTAGTCCTTTCTTCTTGCTTTCCTTTACTACTTTGTAGCTATTAATAATTTTTTTTTTTTTTTGTTATCTCTCCTAAGCCTTGTTTTGTCATCCATTTTCTCAAGCTTTCTAGGTCGCTTATCTATTGTCTTCCTCTGTCCCTCTTGCCTTCAATCTGCCTTGTGAGTTAAATTTTCCAAGCCCTTTCCTTACTATGTGCACCAGAATTTTCAACTCTCTCTTCATGATGTTGACATGCATATTTAATATTATCCCTCTGTATGCTTATTTAATACTTTCAGCTTGAACCTAATTATAGCCAAGCTTATGTATAATAGCAAGAATTCTTTGACTAGTTTTGACTTTGATTTCAAAATTATATGAAATCATTTTGTAATAGGCTGTCAATAAGAAAAAAGAATAAATTTTGTATCTGCTGACATTTTGTTTATGTAGATAACATACCTTTGATACTTCCTCTTCTTCTTACAGCCCTTTCTAGGAAAATAATCTATCTTTCATCTTACATTTCTGGAATGTATCTGCCCATAAATAATGAGCAGCACCTGTGTCCAATTAGCTCCCTGAATTTTGAGCCATAAGGTGTGTCAACATTGTTACCCTATAGTGTGTGCACCATTTTATTTTTTCTTTTAAGATGACTCTAAGAAAGCTGATGAATTTGTTTTGTGGGTTGAAGAAAATATCTTTTAAGGTGATGTATGAAATCTGGGTGCTTTTCCAAAATAACTGTTCATTGTTGTTAAAAACTTAAATTTGAAGTTATTGAAATTATTATCCATATCTCTGGTAGATTCTTGTTTCCAATCAGCATAGAAATCACCCCAAAAATGTATTTGAATGTAAGTGAATATAACAAACCTGACTGGAATTGGAACTCAGCTCTAAGCTTTTAAGTTCTGAGCCATCATCCATTAAATCACCTGCACCTCCACGCTTACAGCACCTGGTATTCACAAGTGGTTACACATCTGGCTACTGACCAAGTTTGGCATAGCTTAAATTATGTGATCGTACCAGAATCAATATTTCAAAGTGATATGGAGAAAAGCCTTTCTGTATGTAAAACATAAATGAGATTTTTTTTCTTTCTATCCAATTATGAACAATACAAAATAAGGAATTCTGAATTCTTTATTCTGTTTTGTCTAGAACTCTGAGAATAGTAATTAACATATCCAATATTGTTATAGACACTCAAATCTGTCTGTTTATAGTTAATTCCTTGTCATAAAGTCAAACATGACCTATAATCACAATAAGTGACTTTCTCCCTATTATCTTTTGTACTTATATGCAAAGTATATATAAGTATGTATAGAATTAATACAAGTAAAAGGTTTGTCACTTAGCTGATTGATATTATCTTCAGCATCCTGACTCCAGAGTTTCATAGATGAACCTGTCTGTCCACTTGTCAGGGATATCAGCAATTGACTCACTTATACATCTCCATTTTTATTCTTTTTTTTATATGAACTTATCATTGCTGCAAGATTTTTTTTTGTAGTGTTTATATGCATTTGCACATACATGTAATGTGTCATCATTATTTGTCCTTTTCTTTGTTGTTTTTTTTTTTTTTTTTAATTTTCTTTTCTCCATTTTGCACTCATTTCTTAACCTTTTTTTGTTGTTATTTGGTTTCTGTTTTTTGTAGACATGTTGTTTTTCATTTTTGAGTCTTAGTCTTTCCTTGAGTTAGAGAAATTGTATTTTGTTTTTATATAAGTATATTCTATACTTAGTCTTATTTTTAAAACAGCTTTCTATTAAGAAGCAGGTAAAAATTGTGTACTTAACTATGTAATATTGGTCCTCCTATATGGCAGTGAATGCGGGACAATTTCACATGGTAAAGATACATGAGGTAACAAATATGGTTCTACAGAAAAATGATGTGAATACCATAGACTTAACATGTGAACAATGATGAAGTTTTAGAGAAAATGTAAGCAAAAGTCTACTTATACTTAACATCAGAAAGAGATAGTTGAAATTTCTAGGGAACATAATGAGGAAAGAGGGTGTAGAAAATTTGACACTCACTGGACAGATTGAAGGCAAGGAGGACAAAGGAAAGTGACAAATAACCTACCTAATGTAAATGGTTGGCAGAACAGGGATTAGGTGCTAGTGAAATGACTAAATTTATTAAGAGCTACAAAGGACACATAATTGTGGAGAGCCATGATTGCCCATGTCCTGAAGGGACATGGCACAGGAGAAAATGTATGAACTTGAGTAAATGGCTGGCAGAACAAGGTTTAGGAGAGATAATAAAAAGAGAAAATTATTAAAAGCTACAAAAGGCAGGAAATTGTCAAGGACCATGATCACCCACATCCTGAATGGATACAACACAGAAGAATGCCATTAGTTAATAAATTTAGTCAAAATAAAAGTACATTCTGCTTCCTTGAACTTGCAGAACCAGCCAACCAAAATATTTTTTTTTTTTTTTTTTGGTTGTTGTTGTTGTTACCAAGCTGACTTTTTCTTTTCTACTCTGTTCTCATGCATTTATTTTTTATTTTGGCAATGTTTATTTTTTCTCTTTTTGCACGCATATGTTTTCTTGGTTTCTTTGCAATTTCCAATACAATCTAATACATTACAACTTGGTGACCTTTTGAACTGGTTTCAATTCTTAAAAAAGAGAGCTAAAAGCATTAGCCTATCAACATGAAACTGCTAATATGCTATCTGGCTAATTAAATATTCTCCTTCACACATTTTCTATTTGCAAATTTGCTTTCATTATGAAATAATTCAAAATGGGTTTTCTGATTATTTGCAGAATTTTTTTTTCTTCATTTAATGCAATTTTCAAATTCATTATTGATGCTTTAGTCAAATGACATGGCTGATTTTATTCGACCATGTCTCTAAAAATCCTGTTTTTATTGGTATATTCAGGTGCAGGTAGATATTTTTTTAAATATTAATTACAGCTAGCTGTTAAATAGCTCAAATGTATATTTACTACCCAGCATAAGTATTGAACTGATAGTTAATGTAAACTTGTGTTTTAATAAGTTGACCTGTTCCACCTACAGTTGAAATGGATTCTACCCATTGAGTTCTACAGGCTGATTAAAAAGTAACTCCCTATTTTATGTATGATGGACTCTCTCATCTTACAAAAATTATTGCTAGACAGAAGAGTCCATCATACATAAAATAGGGAATTTTCAATCACCTTGTATATAAAATGTATTTGCCAGATTATATCGACAGTAGAGATGTTTTACAAGGAATAAATAAGAAGAAGAAGAAGAAAAAAAAAAGTTGTGGAACTCTCTTCCTTGCCACCTACAATCAATGCGCATCACCATCTTCCTGAATTCTGATTGTATTCCTTTCTCCTCAAAGTCTTCTCATTCTCTTTCACTTTAAGTAATCCCTTGCATCTTATTGATATTATCGCATTGTTTGGATAGAAACAGTTATTATTTTTATATTTTTTTAAAATATAATTAAAGTGACAATAAGTATACAACCTACCCATTTAAAACTTTTCAGCAGGACTCTTCATCTGCTTACAAAGCTGAGGTGACCCAGGATTGGATGATGGCCAATCTGCAATACTACATCACACTAAACATGTGACCACCTAATTCACCAGATCTAAGTCCCCTTGACTATTACACATGGGGTGTTGCTGAGGGAAAGACTAATCATTGATTCAAAAAACACTTGTCCAGTGTCAGGTGTTTATGACAAAACATGACATATTTTATGATTTTTTTAAGAATAATGGTTTTAATCTTATAAAATGAATGGTTTTATTGATATATTTAGGTACAAGTTGGTATTTTAAATATTAATTACTGGTAGAAATGCCTTGAAATGTGAAATAAATTTAAAGAAGAATCAAGTTGATGAATTAATTTTAAATGAATCTGCAATATGAGTAATGTTCATAAATGTATTTAATACTAACAGTATCATAGGATTAACACCTTAATTTAAAAAAAAAAAAATGCCCAAGGAAAGATATTTAACTTGTATGCATTCAAAATCTTAATTAAAAAAAAAAAAAAATTATTTTCTCTCTCCACTTGTGTGTTATCTTTTCTCCAGTCTTGAGAAAAAAGGGGAGAAAAAGAAAAAAAAAAAAAGATTTGTTAGTGATTGCTTTAGGACAAAGTGAGAGTCTGTTTTAATCTTAGGCTTTGGTAATTTGTTTTCCCCTTCCTCTTCTCATAGATAATCTCTTGTGATTCACAGATTATTGGGATTAAGCTCTGTTCAAGGATATTAGATATTTAGGCAAAATTCTCTTTACTTTGACTGCAATATGATGATTAAAAAAATTACTCAGTGTTGTTACTTTTATTTTAAAACGTTATTGAATCCATTGCTAGGTCAGTTGCTAAGAAAGTTGGTTCACTGTCACGCAAGACAATTTTTCTCTCTGGAATCTCTCTTACATATTTATAAGTCTGTCATTCACCCATGCTTACAATATTGCTGCCATATATCGTCCAGTACCCCTACTATTTATCTTGAGCTTCTTGATAAAATCCAAAGAAGAATCGGCAATATTATTGATGCTGATCTGGCTTCAGTCATTTACACACCACCATAAAGTTTCTTCTCTCTGCCTTTTCTATATATATACTTTCATGGTAATTGTTTGGTGAGTTCTTGACTGGTGTCAAGATCTCTTTAATTTACAGTTGAGCCGGCTAGATGTAGCCGTAAGTCCTATGCTAACAGTTTCTTTTCTAGCACTTCTTGCTTGTAGAATTCCTTTCTGGCTCCATGCTTTCCAACCAATTTTAATCTGCAACAGTTTAAATGCAATGTCAATAACTGTCTCCTGTCTTTCTGATTATTATTAATGTTTCTGTTCCTAATCCTTCCATAACCTGTAACCTATAAATAAATATCTGGATTGATGTCATTTTTCAACTTACTTCCACAAGGAAAATTAACCCTTTCTTTCACTCAAGAATTTTTTCTTTTTTTTTTCTATCAATTCCATTGTGGAAATGAACAGAGGATGGTGATGGCTTATATATAAAATATGAAGGGGGTGCTGAAAAACTCACTACCCAAAAGCTGACCCAATGTTTTTTTTTTAATTCTGTTTTGGTTTAGTTGAGAACTTTTCAGCACCCCTTCCCTGTGTGTGTCTGTAACACTTTTTACACATATTATTACATTGATCTTAGGTTTTGGATATTATTATACATGCTACAAACACTCTTGAAAAGATACATATTTTTAGCATTTACCCTATGCAAGGCCCAAAGTAGAGGATTACTGAAGGATTTTATATAAGCAGGAAGTGTAAAAGATTAGAGGTGAAGTTTATGTAGATATGCAGGAACGGTAATGGTTAACCCCAGCCTTAAACAGGTTAAGATTGTAGTGATCGGGGAAGCATCCTCTTGGGAGTTTCTCAAGGTAGAGGGTTACAGAGTAAGAGTTGCAGTTTATTGGGATATGTAGTGAAGGTAAATGTTGACCCTAGACTTGAGCAGGTTAAGATTGTAGTTATCGGGAAAGCATTCTCTTGGGAGTTGGTTCTACAAAGTAACAGTTTATGGGAAGAAGCTGTTTGAGTGGAACTTACTAAAGGAATACAAAGGGAAAGGAGTGTGGTTTGACTCAATATACCTGGTCTAGGTGAGGGTTGAAAGTTGGTAGGATTAAGCAATGTAGCTCGTTCTGAATATTTTCCCATGGAAATAGTGATAGAGTAGTGAGATGCTTGCAATGTTTCGCCTGTGAGAAAGTGTTGCAGGGTGGAAAATAATTCATCAACCACAAGGTTAATTAGGAATTACAATTGCTCTCTCTCCCTAACCCATTTCCCCAAAACTAAACAAATGACAGAAAATCTGAATATTTTTTTAATCCAGTTTTGGCTGGGCTGAGAACTTTTGAGCCCTCTCGTGTGTGTGTGTAACGCTTCTCACAGCTATTATTACACTAATCTTAGTCAGAAGTGCCAATCTATAGTTAAATAAACCTGCTATTAATATAGCTACTATTCTTGTACATTAAAAACATTTTGAATAGTTGAATGCTGTAGCTGTTTACAAGGTCTGTCTGAAAAGTAACAGTATTGGGTGTACTATGTGAGCTCTGGATGAATGATGGCTAAGCAGAATGTGTTATCTAACATGATATCTTGGGAGTATATAACTGTAATATTAGCTTTCTGCAACCATTACATTTTATTTTTTCATATGCTTTTGTGGCAGGACAAATTGTGGCTGTTTTACCATGACAATGCACCTGCTCACAATGCCCTGAGTATCTAACAGTTCCTGGTCAAGAAAAACTTTGCTGTATTGGAACAACCTTCTTATTCACCTGATCTTGCTTCATGTGACGTTTTTCTTTTCCCCAAGCTCAAGGGGATCATCAAGGGGACCCGTTTTGAAGGGGTAGAGGTCATCAAGAGGGACGTAATGATAGAGCTGATGGACATCTAAGAAGAATCCTTGCAGCAGTGCATAGAAGTGTGGCAGAGTAGGATGGAAAATGCATTACTCAAGAGGGGGGATTACTTTGAAGGGGAAACCATGTTGTTTGGAAGTGAAATAAATTGTTTGTGACACCAGTCTCATTACTTTTCAGACAGATCTTGTATTTCTTTTTTGTGATAGTCTATGAGAAATAAAAATAATATATATATATATATATATATATATATATATATATATATATATATATATATATATGTGTGTATGTGTATGTTCCTAGTTTTCATCCTATACAAGTCCCAAGAGCTACTTGAGGAAGAGGATTAATGGTTAGTTGTGTGAGTAGTAAGAGGTGCAAGAGGACATCTGGGAAAGATAATGGTTAACTGTAGACTTGAGAAGAGGTTGATCGTAGTTATCGGGAAAGCATCTTCTTGGGAGTTGGTTCCTGAAAGTAATGATTTGTAGGGAGAAGCTGTTTGAGTGGAATCTACTTTTTACTAATGGAATGTGAAGATAACAAGAATGGTTAACCTCAGTCTATGTTGCTTGGTAAGTTGAGTTGGTGGAACTAAGGAATGTAGCTCGTTTGAATATTTTCCATGGAAATAGTGATAGTCGTTGAGAGGCTTGCAATATTTCATCTGTGGGAAAGGGATTGCAGGGTCAAAAATAATCACCCACAAGGTTGTGTAGATACTTTTAGACTGTATTGAAACTGGAAAGTGAAGACTGGGCAGCTCCAGCCCAGATATGCCAGCAGTAACCCATTTTCTGATCTGGTTATTGTAAAAGTAGAGCATGGTAGGAGGAGTTAGTGGACACCAATATATTTCTTTGTCATGTCGACAGACTTGCAAAAGTTTTATTCTTTCAAAAATATGACTGACTCTTATTAAAATTTATGACTTTGAGTAAAATTTATGATGCAGCTTTGAATAAATGGAATATTTTAGTTTATGTTAAAAGTTTCAAGCTGCAAAACCTTCTCATGGCTTAAAAAAAATTGTTTCTTATTTACTCCTGAATGTGTGTTTGTAGGATGTATATCTATATCCAAAACAAAAGTGAAGATGTTAAGACAAAGTGGAAAATCTTTTATCAAATACACGTTTCACGACTGGAATTTTCTCTTTAGCCTCTTTAGTTTGATAATGAAAGAAGGACAAATATATTGTCTTGGGATCTCTGAGGAGATGTGGGTTTCATTATCAAAATGAAGACAACAAAGAGGAGGCACATTTACTCCTGAATCTTTATTTGAGAATATTATCTATGGGGTGGTGATACTGAAATGTTCTTAGGCCAGCCACTCCATGCCATCTGATATTTGGTCAGAATTTGTGAAGTTGGTCAGGTCAAGGACTTTTCAGCACCATACCTGTAAATAAAAGCTGGCTTTTGTATGCCTGCCTATAGCATCTAAATAGACAATACAGTGTGTTGTAGTCATAATGATTGAATTCAGAAACTCCTAGAAAAAAAAAATGAATATTAATAATGAAACTTCTACAATTCCACTCAGTTAAAGGGGAGGGGTGCAGACATCTTTCAAGAACGGAAACTATTAAATGCTAATTATTAAGGAGCATTATCACACATTTGTACGGGTATTATCACACATTTGTTAGTGATGTAGAAAGTAGAATCAGCAGACAGTTTAAAATCCAGCAAAGTGTGTTGGGTTCACTTTGCTCTAATATTTTCTGTTATGATATGAATCTATCCCCATAGCTATGAGTTAAAGAGTAGAGTAAACATGGAGGAGATTCTATAGCCAGTTTAGGAAAGAAAATTCTTGATTTAAAAAGAAGAAACAGGAAACCACTCTATCTTTCCTAAGAAGTTATAGCAGTTCAGATAGTTAGAAAAAAAAAAAGAGGAATCTGTAGAGAGCCATGATTGTCTATTTCTATTTCTTAAAAAATGTAGTGTAATTTGTGAGGGAACGAATTCAATGATAATCTTATTTCCATCATAATTCAAATCACAAAGTTGTCTAAAACCAACATTGTGAGTTGCATTTATTTGTTTATTCAGTTATTGCATTTTGTGTCACTGTGGTCACCACTTCTCTCCACCCCACCATCTCGCAGTTGTGGTTCATGGTGACATTCAAGGTAGAATAGTGCAATGGCATGCTGGTTTCTTTTGCACCTGGGATGTTGAAGTTACCACATTCCTCCTCTCAGAAGTTCAAGAGGCAAGACCAAGAGTTTTCCTTTTCTTAGACTCATGATTGTATATAGAGGCTGTGCATTGTCAAGACTGCATGTCCCTCACTTCTGCTTGGTCATACTGAAAAAATTAGTACAACAGCTGCTAGGCAAATCTTCTACAAATATTAAATGTCTTCTCTACTATTTATTTTCTGATTGCTTGTTCATTTAAACAGGTTTTCATTGTAATTATTACATCCATCATTTCATTCATTTATTCAGTTAGTAGATTTTGTGGTTCATAGTGACATTCAAGGTAAAATAATGCAATGGCATGCTGGTTTCTTTTGCACCTGGGATGTTGAAGTTACCACATTCCTCCTCTCAGAAGTTCAAGAGGCAAGACCAAGAGTTTTCCTTTTCTTAGACTCATGATTATATATAGAGGCTGTGCATTGTCAAGACTGCATGTCCCTCACTTCTGCTTGGTCATACTGAAAAAATTAGTACAACAGCTGCTAGGCAAATCTTCTACAAATATTAAATGTCTTCTCTACTATTTATTTTCTGATTGCTTGTTCATTTAAACAGGTTTTCATTGTAATTATTACATCCATCATTTCATTCATTTATTCAGTTAGTAGATTTTGTGGTTCATAGTGACATTCAAGGTAAAATAATGCAATGGCATGCTGGTTTCTTTTGCACCTGGGATGTTGAAGTTACCACATTCCTCCTCTCAGAAGTTCAAGAGGCAAGACCTATGAGACAGCAGGTGGTTTGAATTCACTTTTTGCTTCTAGACTTGTGATGGTTATCCCAGCCATACTAACAAGATCCAAAGGAATACACAGGGCATTATATTTGGGGAATGGTTTGGCTGTAGGAATTGCTGCAAAGTTGTCAGTGTTGACAGCCAACTGCCTTCGGGGTTCCACTCTGGGATTTTTATTTGGATTTATTTCCATAACCTTTTTTGTGTTTTGGATATGACTGCAAGGCAGTGAAGGTTTAAAATCAGTTTTCTGTCCTCTAGATGGATTGCCTTCCTGTGCTGTGGGAGCTCCATCTACCTGAAATTATAAATTTAGTTACTTAAAACATTTTCCTGCCAAATATCTACTTTTTCAAGAACTAATTAGTTGTAATTGGTGAGTAAATGTTTTGGATAAGATTATTGGATTATTAGCTATGTTAATTTTCTCATTAAATAGTTTCACCTATCATCTGGTTCTCGCTCCTCTCTGGTCTTTTGAACAGGAGTAGAGGTTTATCCCTTATTTCCCTGTTTAGGATTTGGTTTTTGGTTCCTTCTAAAGTCTTCTCATCCTCTTTCATTCCCAGTTGTGTCTTAGTGGCATTATCACCTTGCTTGATCAATACCAAGATGTGTGATGGCTTGAGAATACCAGGTGCTATAGGTTTGGATGTGTGGGTGGTGTAATGGATAATAGCTTGGAATTGGAGATCACAGAGCTGAGTTCTAATTCCAGTTAGGTTCATTATATTCACTTACATGCAAATACCCTTGGGAAAGGTATGACTCCACCTTTTCTTCCCACATGTATGGGTTAATTAGTGTGACTTGTATTAGTAAATTATTATCTTCCCCAAATTTTTGCAATCTAAAAATACTTTTTGCTTTTAAATCACCTGTAAAAGGTTGATAGACCATAAGAAAACAAAATCAATCAATCACCTTGCTTGGGGTGAATTGATAAATAAGTTTTGTTAAATACAGGTCGAATAGAGAGAAAGTGAGACAAGGGAAAACAACACATGACATACCTAGTAGCCTCAAGCAAGTAGATGATAAAACATGGTCTGGGGGAGGTGGCAGAGGGAAGAAACTTGTTGAGAGCTACAAGGGATAGAGGGAGGTGGAGAGCCATGATCACCTACGTCCTGAAAGGACATGGCACATAGAAAAAAAAAAGAAGTATTTGCCAAAGTTTTTATGGTTAACATCAAGAAAACTATATCTACTTAAAGAATTTATTCCTTGTGTCTGGAAATTGGGATTATTTCTACAAAATTCATATGTAATTGTCACTCCACCTTCCCTGCATTCTGTCCTGATTCATTTTGGAACTCAATTTGCAGTAAACTTACATTTTGTTCTTAAATGTTTGATTTCTTTCTTTTGTTTCTACTCAATTGATAACATTCTTGTTCTGGCATTTCTAATTCCATAACTGCCAAAATACAAACACATCTATTTCACATAATCTTGTTTCTTTTAGGACAGTAATTTTCTCCCAAATTGTTTTCAGTCAGTACATGATTTCAAAATCTCACTATTTATCTCTTCATCTATGAGATACACTTATTGATTTCTCTTTTTAGACTTGTCAGTAATTTTTTTCTATATTTTCTTTCTATGAGAATCAGTTTCTTTCCTCTCCAAATAGAAGATCTACAAATATCTATCTTGCACCTTTTTTTTTTTTTTTTTTTAATCAATTCATTCCAAGCAAGGAAATAATGCCACTATGATTCAAGGAGACAAAAAAACAAAAAAAAAACAACAATCCTAAATAAAGAACAAGGAATGAACACCTATTCCTGTTCAAAAGACTGGGGAGAAGTGTGTACCAGACAATTCAAAGTTCTGACATCTACAGTAGATAAGGTTGAATGGTTTGCTCGGAAATTCTATTTCAACTCAACACTCGACTCGATTTCCCCCCCTAAAACTGAGGATATACTGAGTGATATGCGTATAACCCTGTCACTGGTCACAGACATCATTTCTAAATTAAACTCCCATAAGGCAAGTGGCGGTGACAGGATCCCATCTGTTGGTGTAAAGAAATGTGCTCCCAAGCTGAATCCAGTTCACTCCAAACTCTACAACTATTGTCTCGCTGCTTCCTGCTTTCCAGCTTGTTGGAAGTCATCCTATGTAGTTTCTGTTTTTAAGAACTCTGGGGAACATTTTGTCCCCTCTATCACCCAATTAGTCTCCTACTGCTTTTCGGCAAAGTATTCAAGGCTTTAATCAATGCTGAAATGGTTAAGCATCCCACCTCTCATGACCTACTTTCTGAAAAACAATATGTATTCCATTTTGCCCAGTCTACTGCTGACGTGCTTACAGCTGCCACTGAATATCAAGCTCTTTATAATAATAATAATAATAATAATGGCGAAGCTCAAGCTGTGGCTCTAGATATCTAAAATGCGTTTGATAGGGTTTGGCATGCTGGTCTTCTATGTAAGCTTCAGGATTATGGTATTACAGGACTATTGTTTGATTTAATCCAATAATTTCTATCAAATCGTGAAATAAAAGTAGTTCTGAATGGGCTCACTTCCAGATCCTTTCACATAAATGTGGGTGTTCCCCATGGCTCTATCCTGGGTCCTACACTGTTTCTGATATTCATCAGTGATCTTCCTGATGTCATCAATTCCCAAGTAAGCATTTATACAGATGGAACTACCATTTATTCCTGTCTCATAGGAAATCCATTAGAGCTGACAAAGTTAACCTGGCTGCTGCTCTTGAAAAGGACCTCCAATCAATGGTTAACTAGAGCAGGAAATGGTTTGTAAATTTTAATGCCTCCAAAACTGAACTGCTCTCATTTAACCACCATAGAGAAACTTCCCTGTCTGCCATCAGCATGGCTGATGCTATCCTCCTGGAGAGCATTTCACTTCACCTCCTTTGACTCATGTTTTCAAGTGACTTTAAGTGAAACAACTACATTGAATCAATAGCGGCATTTATTGCAAGGAAAGTTGCTTCATTGCGTTGTGCCAGAAAGTTTTTCTTATCAGAGTCCTTCTTGCACATTTACAAATCTACCATTCAGCTGTGCATTGAATATTGTTGCCATATCTTTTGCCCCTGCTGTTCATCTACGGGTTCTTGACAAAATCCAAAGAAGGATCTGCAATGTAATCGATCTTGACTTGGCATATCTACTTCAGTCACTTTCTCACAAACATGTGGCTTCCCTCTGTCTTTTCTACAAATATTTTCATGGCAACTGCTCTGAGCTTTTTTTTCACTGGTGCCCCAAGTATATGAATTTACTAGATTGGCATCTAGGTCCCACCCTTTACTGTTGAAATAAATGTAACCACCACTTCTGCTCCAGCAGATTCTTTTTTCACACTTCCTCACAGTGGAACTACCTTCCATTTACTTTCTTCCCTGAAAGCTACAATCTTCAAAAATTTAAATGCAACATCAATTGCCATCTTCTGTTGTCTTAAACCCCATTCATCTTTTATTCTTTCTTCAATCCTCCCTATACCCAGTCTTTTCTCTCACTTTCACTCTCTCTATGCCCCTGTGTACTAGTGATATTCCCGCCTTGCTTGGGATGAAATTATTAAAAAAATAATAAAAAAAAAACAAGTCTACCCATTCCTTTAAAATTTGTAAATGTTATTTCATGTACGCAAAGACAATCTTTTATTATTGGGTGCCAAGAGGATTTTTTTTTTTTACGTATGTATTATTGTAATTATATAATAGTGAGTATTAAAATTTCCTTTGTTTTCTTTTTACAGATCATTATATATATATATATATATATATATATATATATAATTTTTAATGATCAAAGTATCATTCCCCAGTGTTCTGCTTAAGATCAGTATATTATCTGTGCATTTTAAGACTTTACAAAACTGCTCAAGCAGAAGAATATTGGCACTTGTCTAGTTGCCTCCAGTAGGACATTCAGATTAAGGCACACACACACACACATGTATGTGTATATATATATATATATATATATATATATATATATATATATATAAAATGTGTGTGTACACACACACATATGTATGTGACATATAGATAAATAACTTAGCAAGTTTATTTTTAGTAAAGCCAAAAGAAAACAAATATCACCTGTAAAGAATGTAGACAAAAAAAACTTGTTACATTTTACCTGTTTTTTATTACATTATATAATAATCTTGCAATAACAGATTTCTTGTTAAATTACTTATTTCATGCCCAGAAGACTCTCATGTACATGTAAGTGTACATATACTTCTCAAGTTCTTTGTTCCATGATTAATTGTCGAATGAGCTTCAATTTTGTAATTAAAACTCACTCTTTGTTGTCCAGCAATGATATAAACACTTGTGAATATGATGCTTTTCTGTAATTCTAATGCTGAAGAAATTCTAAAAAGATTCTCTAAAAAGGCTGCTAGTTCAGGATGATCTTGGTTCCTTGGTCTTCTGCTACTGGCCTTACTTATAAAAACAGGTAAATAATTATTTCCCAGAAAATCTCTCTATTTTTATTTTATTCTTTTTTTTATATGTGGACCTATTTCTTTTGTGCACTCCTACTTTTTGAAGAATGAAGAATCCCGCCATTTATAGAAAAGCATGAAATCACTGTCAAAAAATGATTCCTGAGTGGACAAGATGACAAAATGTAAGAGGCTATAGAAAATTTATGAAAAGGTGTTTGGAAAAATGGCAGAAACAGCAAGTATTGAAATCTTCTGTTCATAACATCTTAGCCAGTAACTCTTGTGTCATATTAGTGCAAGGTTAGCCAAAACTTTGTTTGTGTAAACACCACAAATAAGATAGATGCCAGTGGGTAGAGCTGGTCCTCAAAGAGCAGAACGTGACCTGGACAGATGAAAAGCACTTCAATCTTGACAAGCTTACAGATTTTTTTTTTTTTTTTTTTTTTGGCATGATCTATAACAAAAAATACTGCAAAAGGTTGCTTGTAAGTTTGTTGGTGAAAGAATTCTGGTCTGGCATTGCTTTATTGGCTCTGGGCTCTGCTGTCTATTTATTGTTGACAGAACTTTGACAGAACTCAAGTACCAAGAGCTGTTAGAATATTACTTGATTCCAAAACTACCGATAAAGAGAAAAAAAAGGAAAACTTGATTTTTCAGCAAGACAAGTTGCCATTTGGCATCAACGAATGTTTTATATGTAGGTTTTGCAGGTAAACTTTGGCGATGAAGTTTAGTTACAATTCCTTCATCTTTCCTCTATAAGGGAAGGATGATGGTAAGAGATGTATACATTGGCAACTCTCAATAGCCTTTTTTTTTTTTTTTTTTTTTTTTAATGAGCTGAAACAGGCTAACATTGGAGGCCTAGGAATGTATCCCTCAATCTATGTTCTGTAAATTAGCAACCTTGGTTAAAGGAAAAGGCAAGAGGAAAAAGGGCAGACATAATGCTTTAGGTTTTTACTAAATGTTAGTAAAAACTCTTGACTTTTATACTGTTTTTCAAATTGGTGGATATCAGTTTTTTCATATTTCTATAATTTTAAAGAAAAAAAATGTTTCCTAAATGAATTTACAACCAAACAGAAAATACTTTAAAATAACTTAGAAACATTTTATAAACATTTGCAGTCTTTTTATAATTTCTGGAAACTGTATAAACCTTTAATAGTTCAATTCATTAAATAATTAGCAATATTGTCTAGTTTGGACAGTTTTTCAGAATCCTTGTCCATATTTTTTGATATTTTTACATTTCTCTAAATAAAAGCTGGCAGATAACATAACCATGATGGCTTTAAGTTTGATTTATATTACTAAACTGATTTTTTTTTTTTTTTTTTTTTTTACAATTTCTTATTTGTGAGCATTAATGGAAAATCTACTCATAAATACTAGTTGTCCAGTATGGACCTTTCAGTCTTCCTTCTTCTGGCTAAGTTTCAAATCTGTAAAGTTATTTTGCAACTACTTGTGTTTCAATATTGTTTTTTAAGCTTCATCAATTGTAAATATTTATCAATAGTTATTTGTTACTATTGGAAATCATTCAATAATACTTTCTTTCAACAGCATAACAATGTCAAAAGGAACTTACATGAAGTGGCTTCATGTACAGTTTACTTACAAAAAAATATTGGCAAGAGTATTAAAGGAAACTCTACTCCATAAATTGAGTTGGTTTCTAATGATAATATTTTATCTCTTTATAATTGCACACATGCCAAATTCATAGATAATGATAGGTCAGTATAGTATTAAGGTATGAATGAATATTTGATTATGTTCAGTGTTTATTTGCTATTAAAGAATGATAACAATGAAAATTTAGTTGGCAATCTTAATACTTTAATATCTACTTAGCTTTTTAGATAAGGTGTGCATCACTCCAAAAGACAGGGGTTAGAACTGTTAAAGGAGTAATAAAACTCAAGACAGCAAACTTTCTTCCATCTCCAGGTTTTTCCTTTTACCTTTTATATTCTGTTAGTTTTTTTTTTTACTTAACCCTCTACTTTTCTTCTTTCACAAATTGTTTTCCTCTTCTTTCTCTGTCCTGGGTATGATGATAAACTACATCTGGCAACAAGGTCTTTGATCAGGAGCTTTTGAGGAGCATGGAACCTCCTCTTAATTACTGTTGTTCCGAGGTTCACTCTGACCTGGGATGGTAACACCTCTTAGGGTTTCAGCTATGGGCAAATAGTTAACCTCCAAACAAGGGACAAAACATTATGAAAGTATAAAAAAATATATGTTTATCATTAAGTTTTATTATTTAACATACAAAATACTCCTACTATTTTAAAAACAATTTAATGATTAAAATAACAAATATTTATTTAATAAAAATGCAATATTGTTTTTTTTTTTTCATATATTTTCTTTAAGTTATTATATATACAAGAATCCAGTTTCCAGTTTGACCTGTTTGTAAGAACTATAAGCAAATCACAATGCCAAACACTTCAAAAAGTTTGAATTTAGCCTCAGAAAGAAATATTTACGCATGGCCAGTTGTATGTTGCATGTTCAAGAATAAGAAATCCTAAGAATTTATTCTTCGCTGTTAAAAGGAAAAAAAGATATTGTTTACTATGAAGTCCGATATAATTAAATTAAAGAAATTAAAGTAGGGCTTTTTCAGAATATATTTCCAAACAAATCACCTTATTCAAATTTTATCGATTGGTTTGCAAAATTGAACAAAACATAGTTTGTATATCTCACTAAAAATTGTTGGCAATAATTTCTTCAATATTAAATACTGTGAGGAATTCAACATGTATCAGTGTGTTGCAAAACAATTTACTGGGATAACAGAATCAACCTTGTTAATGACCAACTCAAAACACAAGCATGGTTTTATTAAAGACTGTGATTTTTGAATTCTGGTTATCTTCACATACGTTTCTTCTGTTCATAACACTCTCATCCTAGCACTGAATAGCTTATCCTAATCACTTCTCCAGATTAGAAAACAAATTATTACCACAGTTGAAGTAAGTAGTCTTCTCCTGTAACATTACAGTTCTTTATTATTAATTGTAACAAAATCTAATTTCTGAATTACAAGTCTTATTTCCATTATAAAGTTTTTGCCATTTCTCAGTCTTTTGCTTTGGAATATTACATGTCCACCTGTAATTAGATGCCATCAAAATAGTTGTGTTACCCAGTAATCGAAAAGCACTGTCTTCTGTTCCAGTCTTCATCGTGACTAATTCATTCATTGCTTAACTCAGCCATAGGGAATATCCATCACTTTGATATATGCTGAAACTAATTAAGTTTCGTTTCAAGGAAAAAATTGTTTTCAAAGGTATCTACATTTGTGCCCATCAATCAAGATATGTTTTCAAGTGTATAAACTACTATAATAATTTATCTAAATATAATTGTTTAAGTGCCTTTTTAAAGAAAAATAACATTTTAAATATGAAGAACAGGTAACTGCTATATAGCCTGGTTTTAATGTTCAATATAAAAAATAATAAAGTTCCTATCTATCTGTTGAACCATATAATATGTAGTGAAATACATGGATATCTCACTTTTTGCTAAGACAAAACTAAGGATGTTTTTTTTTTTTTGTCTTGATATGGAAGAAATTCAATGAAATTTCAAAATCTATGAATATTAAAATTATTTCTTTTTACTCATTTAAATAATAGGAAATATTTATTGGATTCACAGTAAATTTTGTATTGTTTTTATAAACAATTATTATTTTCTTGTTTGGTCGGTGTCAGTTTCTTATTAGCTTTTACCAACACCCTATATATGTATGGTTATGTATTTCAATTTGGTGGGGATGGGGGGCACAGGTATCACTGTTTATTGATTTGTTGTTGGTGTGTTTTACTGTTTTATGGTTTTTTGTTGTTTTTTTTTTTTGTATCATTTTTTTTTTTCTATTTTCACTTCCCATTATTATCATGAAAAAAAAATTTTAAAATGGGGGGGGGTTGGAAGAGTACCTTATAAGGTAAGTCCCCACTCCCGTTTAAAGTCTGTGTATATTTAAAAAAAATCTCATATTAAATAAATATGGTTTATTATTATAATAATATCATGGTTGGGACAATGAATTGTTAACATAAATGACTATTAAACAAGAAATAACAGACAGTAGTAATTATTTTCTTTTTATGTATTTTTGCTGATCCTATGTTCTAGTTTTATGTATATTACTTTATGCCCCTACTAGTGAGGCTTAGAATATGACAACTGCATCTTCTGTAGTAAGTGACTCACAAAAGCTATTACTCTCCAGGTGGATGCATACAGAGTTGACGGGTACAAGGTGAACTGGTGTCCAGTGAATATAAAGTTAGTCCTACATTTGCAGCTAGGTCTTGGCATTTTACTGTTGTAATTGCTAGATGTAAGCATAAGATCTATGAGGTTTTTTTCTCTTGCACTTCACTTCTCACTTGTGGAACTTTCTTCTTGCTTCTTAGACAGCTTTGATCTCCCAAAATTTATATGCAATATTGTCATCTTTCGTCTCCTTAAACTTTTGCTCTTTTATTGTCATTTCTCTTTAATAATGTATTCTTTCATACTCAGTAACCCCTTATCTTAGTGGCTTTATCATCTTACTTAGAGGTTAAATGATTAAAAAAAAATATTTAGCTCAGTGTTTAAAGATGTTAATTTATGAAGCATTGCAGAAAATTTCTTAGCATGATAGAAACCCCCCACCTCTGTCTTCCCAAATTCTGATGTTTTGTCATTTGGTCAGAATTTGAGAAGTGGGTCAGGCAAGAACATTAATATGCTCTCATATATAAGAAGAAAATATATTTTGAACAATGGATTTATAACTTTGGTAGTATTTGTTTTTGTAAAAATTTAATAAAACTTCAAATAACCTTTTAAATACATATTTTTATCAAACAATTTTTAATAATAATAATTAACAGTATTATTAAATAGTGTAATAATTAACAGTTAATACTTATGGCTTATTTAACATAAATAAATTGTAAATATTTGCATATCCCTTTTTGATTCTTGCAAATATTGTTTGCATTAATAGCCACAAGTTTATTTATGCAGTCTTCATATTAAAATCCAAATCATGGGAGAATTCTAGTAAACTCTATTTAAATACCTATGTTTTGTTCCCACCATTCAGTACTTCTCGTCTTATTTTTTCTTTGTTTTGCCCCCCCCCACCACACACACCTTTTTAATTTAGATAAATTTTAGTTTAGTCACCATTTTTGACCACTTCCTGTTTAATCTGTAGTAATTACTAGACCTGGGACAGACTCACAGCATTTGCCTTTGGGTCAGAAGTAGAGTAAACTGTGCTCCTCATTTTTAGATGGAAGAAGGCGCCTGGTCCTCAAGGATTCTAACCCTGAGGCAAGCACTTTCCCTGTTGCACTAAGAGGGGTGGGATTCGTGCATTATTGATGTCAGTGGACATGGGGACTGGACAATTTTTATGTATGAGCCCCCCATAAAAAAAAAAAAAAATCAGCCTTGTGTCATATCCTACCTTAGTGGGGAGACCAGTTTGTGTGTACACACACACACACACACACACACACACACACACACACACACACACACACACACACACTCTTTCTTATAATCATCTACTCCCAATGATAGTATCACTGTTTCACACTTTTGGCTTTCAATAAACTTGTTGATAGCCATAAGGTGTTTATCTGCCTGAGTATGCATGTGTGCAAGACAGACACATACTGGAAACTGAACAACCTATTTTAAATGATTTTTAAGTTCTTGATGCTTATAAATACATATTTTGGAGCATTTTTTTTCTTGTCATGTACTGTTTAAATTGATCACTTGTGTCAATAAAAATGATGTAAATAGCCATATTCTTACATGTCAAATCACTTTCATCATTAAGATGAAAGTGATTTGACACGTATTAGTAATTATATTGTGTTATTTATTTTCAGTATATGCATTAACACATTGATTCTTTTCTTTTGCTCTTTTTCTTTTTCTCTCTTTCTCTGTTTGTTTGTTTGTTTTCTTCTCTTTTTCGTTTTCTTCTCGTGCTTCTCCCTCTTCCTTTTTTCATTTCTTTTACCTTTGCATTTTTAGAAATTTCCGCGCATAATATTCAATAAAATGTATAGCTGTGTATGTATGTATATATATATATATATATATATATATATATATATTTTTTTTTTTCATGGAAGGTTTTGTTTGTTATTTTGAATCTTGTTTTTTTTTTTTTTATTCTTCTTCTCTCTGTAAATGTATGGAGTATATGCTTCTGTCTTTTCCAGCTAATATTATAAATAGAACCCTATAAACTGTATAAAAAGAGGTGGGGACATCTCTATTGTCAACTGTCTCTGCTTTGTATACAAGTTCATGATGTTCGATTTCCATTATTGAATGAAAAATGACAGAAACACATTGTTTTCCCTTGTCTGACTTCCTTAGCATTAAGATAGAATCATTTTCTTCTCTTATATGACAATAGTCACAAATACTGAACATTATGAAATCAGTTACTGACATTCAAATAGAGAAAATGAAATCTTTTCAGTCTTATTTCATATTACAATAAAGAAAACTAATTGTTTTTTTTTCTATCATGATTTTTGCTGTTTCACTTATTTTTTCTTCTATTTTTTCTTCTATTTTTTCAAATCAAATTTTGACTTTGATTTATCATATGTAATTCAGTGATTATATTTGTTAAATGCCTCAATTGTTATAGAAGCATAAATGATATAGTGTATATTTTTATCTTTAGTGTTATGTAGGTAAGGCTAGTTAACTGAATTAAAGCTTTTTTTTATAGGCTGATATGACAATAGACAAACTTGCTGTAAAATGTTTCAGAACACGAAAGAATAGGTGAATAGTTAATGTTCACTACAAGATTCTCAGACATGCATTATAAATAAACTTATATACATACGTGTGTGTGTGTGTGTATATATATATATATATATATATATATATATAGTTTTGAAATAAGAGATGCATGACAAATTGTAAAAAGTTTGTTTTATCCATCATGACTTCATCAGAATGAAACACGTCATAAAAAACCTTTTCTAATTTGTCATACGTCTTTCAAAAAAAAAAAAAGTGTGTGCGCACAGCAAGAATGCATTATATATATATATATATATATATATATATATATATATGCTAATTTTAAAAGACAAGATTTTTTATTTGAAAAATAGAAAATTAAACAAATATTGTCAGTTGAATTTGGCAAAAGTTGTTTGTGTGTATATCTCTCACTCTGTCTCTCTCTTTGTGTATGTATATGATATATATATATGTCCATGTAAAATGAAAAAAAATTCCACTGTTCATAACATTTAATTTAAAAGTGGGCTGAATACAGAGTAGAGCTAAATATTATTTATTTTATGATATTAAAACAAAAACGTTAAAAATGTGTCTTCCAAGGCAATGTTAAAATACTCTAGTAGTTTAACATCACTCGGGGAGACACATTTGTAATGTTGAAACTTAATTGTAATTGTATTGCGATTTTTTTTTTTTTTTTTTTTTTTTTTTTTTTTTTTTTAATATCCTAAAATAAAGAATGTGCGTGTGTGTAATAATAATAATCGACTCTCCTGTCGAGATTCGAAGTATGAGGGTCAAGCAGATCAGTTTCCAGGAAACTGACAGCCCGACACCGGCACATGAGATTTGATTATAGTGGTGAAGGCCTCGTGCAGGACCATCCACACTTTTTGAAGGGAGGAATACAGAGACCTGGTGCACTGAATGCCACAAGGTTCCCAAACGACCCTCCGCAGGTTTTAAATTCAGAGTTGTCCTAGACCAGTTGCCATCCAGGGCTATAGAACCCAGTCTGTCCTGCTATTTTACCCATGGCTGGAGGGAGAGGATTCATACCTTTCCCAAGAGTATTAGCATGTAAGTGAATGTAATGGATTCGACTGGAATTCGAACTCGGCTCTGCGATTCCTCAATCCAAGCCGCTATCCATTACTCCACTGTGCCTCTCTCTCGTGTGTGTGTGTGTGTGTGTGTATATATATATATATATATATATATATAATAATAATATAAAAATATGGGTTTCTTTTCTCCTACATATTTAATTTTCTGATGAATCTTAGAAGTAAAGCCTGTTAAATTTATGGACATTTCTTATTTGTTCCTTATCCTATCATGTGTATGATATCTCTCTCTCCCTAATATATATATATATATATGTGTGTGTGTGTGTGTGTGTAATGATTAACATCAAGGGAAGCACTTATTGGATGTACTCCGATGAGTCACTTGGTAGAGAGATTCCATTTCTTGGAACTTGCTGATTTTATTAAAATCTTTGTCATTCCTTGAGCTGTGTGCTGATTACTTGACTGTTGTATTCAAAATGTACACTCAGTATTGCTTTATTGATAAAAGAAGTACAATAAACTCTGAAGATATTGCAATAGACAAACTCTTAAGAGGGTTGCTATGCTATAAAAAAGAAAGAAATTATGCACACTTTGAATATAAAACTGAATTAACTTTCTATTTATAGAATATGATGCTATTTTATTAGGAGACCTATTAACTATAGAAATTCTAAAATAGTTGTACTTTTCAAAAAAATGTTTTAAGAGAGTTAATATATTTGTGGCAATTTCTATCTTCTTTTCTATGGAGAGAGAGAGAACTGAAAAAGCCAGACTCCTGTTTAGTTGGCACATATAATAATATTCAATGACTGCAAGTATTAGCAATTATTTGTTAGTCGTTTAGCGAATTATATAGTTTGTTACATGTAAATACATCGATTGTAGGTTGTGACATTTTTAACAGTCACTTTCCTATTTTACTATTAAATTCTCTTTGCAATGATTTTCTAATGACTTTTAAAAACATTTTACTTTCTGAAGCAAACCATGTTCATTTCTGTCATGCTTGCTGTGTGATGATTTTTTTTTTTTTTTTTTTTTTTTAATCATTTCACCCAGAGCAAGGCAATAAATGCAACTTTGAGCTCCTTGATAAAATCCTAAAAGCTCATTAGAACAATTACCATGAAAATATTTATAGAAAAGACACGGGGAAGCTATGGTAGGAAAGTGACTGAAGTCAAGATACCAGGTCAGGACCAATAATATAGCAGAGTTTTCTTTGTATTTTATCATGAATCTCTCAGTGCATAGCAGAAGGACCAGACCTCATGTCTGATAGAAGATTACCATATTTAAATATCAATATACTAGAAAATGACATAGCTTGGAATTATAAACAAGTTTTGCTCAAAGCTTCTACTGTTGATGCCATGGTGATTAAATTATATATATATATATATATATATATATATATATATATATATATATATATATATTTGAGTCAGGCTAAATGAAGTTTTAAGTGAGCATCAAAACCAGCGTTTGATGTTTTTGTTCTTAAATAGATATAAAACCATTTTATATGGACTGTTAGACTTATGGCCATATCAAGTTAAAACATCGGTCCTCATACATTCACCAAAGTTAAGCAACATCAAGCCTGGTCATTACCTAGATAGGTAACCACTTGGAGAAAAGCTACTGTAAGCTTGGATGTGCAGGTGGTGTAATATATAATGTCTCTGAATTGTGATCAGAACATAGTTTTAATTCCACTAATTCATTATATTCACTTCAGAAAACGTATGATTCCACTACTTCTCTCCCCCCAGCTATGGGTTAATTAAAATGTTTTTAGCTTTTAATAAGCTGTAAAATGTTGATAAAGCATAAAAAACTAAATCAATCTCATGTCTGATAGAAGACTACCATATTGAATTATGTAGTGATAGTCCTTGTTGATTTGCTGTGATTATGGGGGATGAAGTCCTGAGCCTGCTGAATAAGCTTGACTGTTCTTACAACATTGTTGTTTCTGGCCTTGAACATTTTCTCGCTTCAGATAACCTGCAAAAGGTTGATAATCTGTAAAAAAAAAAATGTATAGATTGTTAATTGAAATGTGTATTGAAGTGTAATATAAGTTTCAAATCTCTTTTAATATAGATAAATGCTTGATTCACTTATAAGAGTTGAAAATAAGGTACTGAAAATCCTAATGAGTATTGGATAAAATGCGCCAGATATTTTACATGTCTTTTAAAATAAGCATTCTGTTTTTAGAGAGTATCCTTTATAACATATGGCTACATTTTATATGCCAAAGAAATGATACTTTAAAATGAGTGACAAGAAATTTAAAAATAATTGTAATTACAATTATGATATACAGTGTCTTAAAGGAGAAACTTTTTTGCTTCCTTTATACTAGAAAATGGTGATTTGATTCTTAAAGCAGTGAATATTTGAAAATTTACATTTTGAAAATTTATCAAAAAGCTGGCCAAAATTGCATTGAAGTGTTTTTGTGGCAAACCCTCCCTCTCTCGTTTCTGTTTTTCAGTAGATGGGGCACAACTCTTTATTTAATTGTGCATGTGTGTGTGATTTTTATATATATATATATATATATGACCCGAAAATGATTTCGTCTCTTTCTCTCCTGCTGTCGTAGCGACGGACGCAGTCTCCACTTCTGAGACTGAAAACTACCCTCCTTCTCATTCCAGCCCTTTACATAGAGCTTGGTAACTCACCTATGCAAAACACCAACAAGCCAGCTACCAATCACAGTTTCCGCGCCTGCCCACCTCCACTCACTTTGGGGGTATCAAGTTGACCGACCAACTCATTACAATATATATAGTACACTTCCAACATTCATAATATTTCATTTAAAAAGCGTTCAATTTCTTAGATTTTAGTTGAACTGTGTTGCATCATAGATGGCTTATCTTTCTATTTTTGTGATTAATTTGGGTTTAATTTAGTTCTGTATTGATCTTCTGGTAGTGTTATTAACATTTTGTATGGATTTATTGGTATTTAGTTAGTATTTTTGACATTTTACATTGATTGGTTGATATTATTAACATCTTATATGGATGTTATTTATTTAATGGTTGCATATTATTTACCAGATAATTCTATATATTTTGATTATTTACTCGTTTCTTAAAGAGGCCTCTTATTTATCAACTACAAAAAAAAATTTTATGTAGGAAATCCACAAAGCTTATAGCTAGTTGCACATTTGGTTAAATTACCTCTCTATGTCCCCTGCTTTTATTTCTTATGAAAGTTGACTGTCTGGCATCTGTACATTTATTGTAACCATTTGTATCAGTCTTTAAGTTAATATCTGGATGCTGTTAGATGATAACTCCTGGCCATGACACATTTCTAAGATAATAAGTTGAAACCCAACTGCAATTGTTTAGGAATTCTTACATGTTTTTGTTGTAATGAATGTCCCGATCTCGTTTCTGTTATGCAGAAGATTCGGCACAGCCCTTTATCTAATTTTATGAATATAGATGAATTTGGTTAGATTGAAAAAAATATTCTTTCCAAAATTTTGAAACTACTAGTGTCTCTCGTTTTGTGGACATGTGTAGTTGTGGCAACATCAAAGCCCAGTCAGATGAAATCCTAACGGATGAAACACGTCACAAAATTTTTTTTCCAATTTGACATACTATTTTCTCAATACTTTTTCTTGAAATATAAGATTATATATCCTCATGTTATATCAGTGTGTGTGTGTGTGTGTATATATATATATATATATATATATATATATATATGCATGCATGCATGCAGTATATCTTCATTCAAATATGTTTCATTGAATAAGATAGACATATTATGTCTATTTATTTTATGCTTATCCTTTCCAGTTCTCTAATCAGTTTCTTGATGTTAAGATGAAATTTGTCAAGGAATGTGCTGCAGTTTTTTTCCCTACCCAAGTACTTTCGATCTCCAAAATCATTCTCAGGGGTAAATTATAAAGACAAACTTATTGTGACTGTGATAAAAGGTCATCTATATCAAAAGCAACCAATCAATACTCAACAAAATTTACTTAAAGTGTAACAGCAACATATTGAAGTGCATATAACAAACATTTAGTGCCATTTTGCATTTCTATCAGTTTCCAATCAGCTCTCTTATTAGGATGCTTGTTTTGCAAAACATTCCATAGATACAGTGGATAACTTTAAAATTTTAAAATAGTTATACCAGAGTACATTAAAAAAAAATCAGCATCACAATGAAATGCAGATTTTATCACGGTTACAATAAGTTTGTTTTTGTAATTTACCCCTGAGGATGATCTTGGAGGAGATCAAAAGTACTTGGCTAAGAAAAATCTTTGGTGTCTTCCTTTACAAATGTCATCTTAACATCAAGAAGCTGATTAGAGAACTAGAAAGGATCAATATAAAATTAGATAACCATAATATGTCTATATTATTTAATAAAACACACACACACACACACACACACACAAATAATGTAATGTCCTGATCTATGAAGCAATATAAAGTCTATGAAAGCAATTGATGAAATTGTTTCTCAGTTTATTTTATCACCATGTCTGATACACCAAATAATTAAGTATTTGAATAGTGTTAAGAAAAAATTATTAAAATATTTGTGGCAACAAACAAGAAAAGAGTCTTACCTCAAAAATAAACTTTGTTTGCTTTGCTATCTGTTGAAAAAGAAAATCAAGAAAAGATTTGGTTGACTTTAGTGTGCCTCAAAATATTGTTTGTGCTTTCCAACCAGTCTCAACCAATCACAATTTTTCTTATCCCAATAAAACTACACTACTTTGGATGACTAGGAATCTTAGTTCTTCACCAGTGAAGAAGGTATTTGCGTTTTGCGAATTTTGGATACAGAAATTTTGTCCCTTTTGATTTACGCCAATGGTATTTTTTACTTTAGACTTGCAAGACTCATTTATGACTTTCGGAATTACAACCCTGGATTTTTGATTGATTATTATTTTGATCTGAATCTCACACAGTATATTTTTAGTATTTGAATAGATTATAGAACATCTGAAAAAAAGTTTGTTTTACGTGAAGCTTTAAACTTTTTAGGATTTCGTGATGTGTTACTGGAAAAGAAGCAAATCCAGGCTTAGTTTTTGAGTTTTTAATATTTTTTTTCCTCCTTTTTTCCTTCAGTATGGGTAATCGTATCAGTATTTTCTTTTTAAGTAAAGCTGCTTTTGGTGGGGGAATGAAAGCTATCCCCCCCCTTCAAACAATTTCTTTTTTTTTTTTTTTTTTTTTTTTTATACATGGCATGAAAATGGTACCATTCCTGATATTTGGCTAGATTGGATGACAGTATCTGCAGACATGTACAACATGTTCAAAACATAAGTCCATATTTTCTTTTGAGGAGAAAGAAGAGATCTGACTTTGCTAGTTTGGGTTTTATGTTCTGTTGTACTTAAAGAATTTTGTAGGAGACCTGTTAACTTTAAAGCAAAGAAGTTCTTTCATGCAGAAAAAACATTTTGCATGATTTCTGCTACAAAATTGGAGTGTGTTGTTAATGTGAGTAGTTAAAAAAAAAGAAAAAAAAGGCTCATCCTTCAATTGCTTAAACTTTAAATTAAAGTAGCTCATTTTTTTATATTAATTTTTTTTCTTTCCTTCGGTTGGATTATATGCATATCAGTTACATTAGGCAACTCGTATCATTAATTAAAAAGAAACCTTAATTTTAAATACCATGCAATGACATATCTATGATAAACTTGGAACTAGCAGCATATAACCATATTCACATTGAAACACTAGTCCTTGTATGATCACTAAAGTTAAGCAACATTGAGCCTGGTTGGTGTCTAGATGAGTGATCACTTGGGAATATTGGGTGCTGTAAGCTTGGATATGCATGTGGTGTAATGGATAACATCTCTGAATGAAAAATTAGAGATCCGAGTTTGAATTCCTGTCAAGTTCATTACATTCACTTATATGCAAATACCCTTGGGAAAGGTATGAATCTACCTCTTTTTTTCCCCCCCATCTATGTGCAAAATATTCTGACTCCTAGCTGAAAATTATCTCCCAAAAATAGTTAATACGGTATTCACCTGCAAAAACAAAGAATTATTCTTACCACCTATATATATTTCAGCTGTAAATAAACTGCAAAAATCCATAAAAACGAATCAGTCACTCTACAACTGTGATTTTATTTCAGACATATGTGATAGCTATTTTGTTCAGACATCATTTTGAGGAATTTATTCCTCAATTGCAAGGAAACTGAACTTCAGGTTATAAGATCTTTTATTCTAATCTCTCTTTGTTGAATTAATAAGAAAGAATATTAAGTTTTGATTAATTTGTTTTTTATAGCTTATCAACGTTTTTTTTTTAGTTTAGTTAAAGCTTTTTAGAGTTAATGATTTTCTGATACAAGTCTTTCTATTTAACCCATACCTAGGAGTTTATAAATTTTGCTTTGTGGTTAACCTTTAAAGTATGCAAAATGATAACTACTTTTCAAAATATTTTATTTGCTATTTGTTGTAATTTAAAAAAAATTGTTTTTTGGGGGAGGGTATAGATGATCATAGTTCTTTATAATTTTCTTTAGGAATTGCTATAACTGTTCTTGGTGGGGAAAAATAATGGTTTTCTGTTGTTTTTTCCACAGTTTTGAGTTGGCCTACCAGGCCTAGAGAGCCCAGTCTGCACTACTCTTTTATTAATAGTTGGTGAAATGGCTTTGTGCCTTTCACAACTGTATTAGTGCAAAGTGAGACAGCTTTTGCTGGAATTGAACCCTGACCTGCTGAATCCATTTTCTGCTCTGATAGATTATTCCATAAGCACATGTGCAGATTTCTAAAATCCAGTTTCTTTATAAATAAAAAATGTCTCTGTAAACATGAATAAATTGTGATAATTACTTTCAGAAAGAAAACAAAAAAAAATTTGAAACATTTTCACTAGTTGATAGATGTACCAAAATGTCTGATTTCTAAATTGCTAGTAGGTATATATGTATATTGAATTTGTAAAATGCCATCTCCTCTTGATGGTATAATGTATGTTGGAGAAAGAAGACAAATGCATATAATATAAAATACATTACACTCTGAGGCATTGATCTATATTTTAGTTAATAGGTGAAATGATAGTGGATGAATTTTTTTCTCTATTTAAAGTTTAAACAACTTAATAAAAAAAATTTAATTTTGCATTCTGTGCCATCTCAGGATTCCCACACTTTTAATAAGAATAGTATCAATGAAAAGGTTCACTTACTTTTGATATTTGTTTTACTAACCCTGGCAGCTTGGATTCTAAAAGGCACTAGTAGACTGACTGGAATGCATATTGCATGTTGGCTCAGCGTCCCTCTCCATAGGTAGTATTAGCCAGTTGCAATCCTGGATGTGGGAGGCATATTGACATGTCAGAATTTTCGAGATCCTCTGTTGAATTAGCGCCATTTTGGACTTATATTCAAAACCCAAATGAAGGGAATCCATCACTGTCAGAATGGTCCACCCACAAGTCACTCCAGCCAATCACTGACCATTCTCGGACTGGCCTTCATATTCTGTAGCATTAATTCTTGAATTAATTTCTCTGATCTTCATAGGTCATTTTTACTTTTTATTTTTGAGATAAGAAATTGTTCATTCAAATTGTTGCTCTGACCTTGACCAAAATATTATGTCTATAATAGAATATATATATATTCTATTATAGACATAACTTTTCAGTCAAGTACCCTCTGGACATTTTCAGGTATCAATATTTTTGTAAATTATTATTTCATCCCTGTAATGAAAAGATATTTGCAATTGAGAAAGAAATTCCTTGAACAAAAGGTTGTAAGAATAATTCTTTTTTAAATAATAATAAGAACAGCATTAATTATTACACAGACAATATAATGCAATGATCAACATATAGGATATCTCATATCAGTCAAAAATAATTGACACCTGAAGATGGCTGGAGAGTACTGGACAGAAATGTTGAGTTTACAATAACGTCTAAATGATTAAGATGAGTATAATAGTTTGAATAAACTGAAAAGAAAAACATGGTTAGCTTAATTTTGATAAGTATTAAATGTATTAATTGAACTTAAATGATTCATGAAATATGGTCTACAAAACTGTGAGACTTATGAAAATCTAGTAGCATGCTGAAATTCATGTAGTCATGGTACCAGAGGAAAAAAGCCATGAAAATATTTGTGGAAGCTTACATAGAAGACCAGCATACCAAACTCTGTCAAATGCCTTTTTAGATATCTAGAGCAACAACTTAAGCTTTCCTGTTATTATCAAGAGCTTGATATACATATTCAGTGATGGCTATAATCACATCAACAGTAGACTGGGCAGAACGGAATCCATATTGTTTGTCAGAGAGTAGGTCATGAGAGGTAAGATGCTTAACTACTTCAGCATTGGTTAAAGCCTTGAATACTTTGCCAAAAAGTGGTAGGACACTAATAGGATGATAAAGAGGTCAGAATCTTCTCCAGAGTTCTTGAAAACAGGAACAACAGAGGAGGGCTTCCAACAAGATGGAAAACAGGAAGCAGTGAGGCAGTAGTTGTAGAGTTTAAAGAGAACTAGATCCGGCACAGGAGCACATTTCTTTAGGCCAACAGATGGGATCCTGTCACTGCCACTTGCCTTATGGGAGTCTAATTTAGAAATGATGTCTGAGACCAGTGACGGGGGTTATGCACACATCATTCAGTAGAGCCTCTGTTCTAGTGGGGAAATCAGATGTGGGTACTTCAGATGAGTAGAGTGTTGAGTTGGAAGAGAATTTCTGAGCAAAATACATTCAACCTTATCTGCTATAAATGTCAGGACTTTGAACTGATTGAATAGAGGAGGGATTTGAGAATATGCTGTTGTTCAGCACACTCTTGCAGAGCTGCACTACAAGAACCCTGATATTAGGCAACTGTTGATCAGAGCAGCCTCTCAAGACACTATGCAAGAGTTCGGACTCCTAACTACCAGTCAGGAACAGTAATCAGAAAACTGCCAACCCAGTACCCTCAGTATGAAGAGGCGTTGCTACCATCCACGCATATCACAAAAAATTCTTGACAACACTGCTATTAAGGCCTAAGGAAAGGAAAGGAACTAGGAACTTCTTCTTAAACAGGAAACAAGGGATGAGCCTCGACTCCTGTTCAAGAGAAGGGGGTGGAATAGCATAAAGTTGTCAGAAACATTTTAAAGTTTTTTTTTATATTTAGGAATCTTCTTAAAGGGGGCCAATATTTAAAATGAAAAAATTTGGAACTTTTATATATTTATGATGCTAATTATACTAAATACACAGCAAAGCATGGCAATATTAAAGTTGAATAAATCAAATAAACTACTCGTATTTGGTGGACTATTATATACTAATAAAATAATGGTATAAATTTGTAATACATAATTATTTATGAAAAAATTTTTTAACTATATTTTAAGTTATTCATTTCTTTGGTTTAACAGTACTTTTTTGTTAGCAAACTTTATAATATGTAATTTTTCTTGTAAACACAAACAGATCATGTAAAGATTTACAAGTTCTAGTGTGTGTGTATATATATATATATATATATATATATATATAAACAAATAGAAAATGTTTATAAAAGAAAGAAATTTTGTAATTTTTAATTTTTGTGTTTATCATTAGTTAAGCAGAATTCACAAGCATTTGTTTTGTCGATCAGTGTTCGTGTGTGTCACTGTATCTTGATTCTAGTTTGATTATGTTGATTTCAGATGATAATATATATTTGTTTGTATGCCTGTGTCTAGTAGGTATTTTTTATTTATGTATGGTGCTTGTCCACATCTTTATTTGGCAATGTTTTACGTAATACCATTTGTGGTGGTTGTGGTAGTAGTAGGTGGACATATCTTAGTTTATTTAAGTATGGATTTTATAAAAGTTGGTTATGTAATATAGTGTGTTTGACATGTGCTTATAGATGGTAAAATATTTATCAGAATCCCCTCAAAGTATTTCCAATACAAAAAAATGTTCTTTGTTTTTAAAATTAGGGTGGCATTTATAAAACCAATGCTATGGCAGGTTTTGTTCCTGTGTATTACAACCGAGTTTAAAGGGTTTCCCAATATAGGCATCTCTTATCTTCATAGATGCAGGCTTTTTGATTACTTGATATCTTGCCAGTGTAACTATTTCTACACTGCAGACACTTTATTACATTCCTATTTTTTCTTTATCCTATTATTTTGTTGTATTTTGATCCATATTTTATCTTTATTTGATTTCAGTATATATATATATATATATATATATATATATATATATATATATATATATATATATATATATATATATATATAAATATTATTATTTTAATGGATACTCATATTTGAGTAGATGCTCTGTTCTTATTTATTATGCAGTATATTTATTTTTCTACACCTACCATTAGGATACAAATCAGCAGATATTTATATCTTGAGAATTGGGAAAGATAAGTGTTCCAAAGTAATATTCGGGCATTGTTCAATCAGGAGGTCTTACATGGCCTGCAAGGTCAAGGCATGTCAGATCTAATGACTGGTTCCCCTAGGGTAGACACAGGTTCAAATCCTGCTGTAGGCGCATATTTTTCTAATAATATTTTTCTCAAATATTCAGGCCAGTAGATGTAAAAAAAATATAAACAGGGCATATACTCAAATATGAGTATCCATTAAAAATGATGTTTAAACACATAAATTAAAAATGTTGGATTTAGCATATATATATATATATATATATATATATATATATATATATACACACACACACACAATCCACAGTTTAACTCATGATTTCCACCCTTGTAGAATTGTTATATTTCATTTTCTTGGTGATCACACTCATACTCATGTTTATTTAATAGAAAACTATAAAAGGTTTTAATGATCTTGATCTCATGTGTATCTTAATTTCCCATCTTTTCAAATGGAAATATTCCTTCTTTCTCTAATCCTATACTGAAGAATAGTAATAATATCCTTTTGGGTCCTTGATTCAATAAAGATAGGCCTTTACTGACCTTTCCCCTGAAATGGCCACTGCTGATTCACCATCCGCCTGTAAATCTTGTTTTATGCCAGTGTGCTTCTAGTCTGTCAGAGAAGATGGTTTCACAATTGTATTTGTTGGTTGAGGTAGCACAATAAAGAATAGTTTTTGATATTTACTGTTTTCACTGTCATAAATAACCAAAAAGGGAATGGTTTTTATTGGATTCAAACTAAGTGGCTTATAATTTATATCAGACTTATAACTATTTCTATTCATCATCACAGTTTTTTTTGTTTTTTTTTTCTCCTTTTATAGTCATTACTGCGATGATTGTCATCTATTGTTCATAGTGTTTGTTGATAATTACAATCAGCTACTTTTCTATTTTCATCATTTTGTCTTTCAATTCATCATTCATTGGCTTGATAAAATTTCTACTAAGAAGAGGGTATCTATAAACAAATAGAATTGGAACCCTTCTGAGACCTATTCTGCAGTCTTTGTTGGGTGATAGATGTTTTTAGCAATATTTCAAACAGTGGAAAAAATGGTTCATTCCATATAATTTTTTAAAATTTTAGTTTAATTTCAAGAAAAAAACATCACCAAATTATATTCTTGTTGTCTTAATATTTTATTTAATCATTTCACTCCAAGTAAAGGGAAATGCCACTAAGACTAAACTCTAATATTTTATTTATATTTTTATAACTTATATTTTGTTTCTTTATTCAAAAAATAAAAAGATTAAGATATTTTAATTTTCTTTATTTTTAATTTTTATTTTCCTTAACAGGAGTAGATAGGTTTACCTATCATCTAGTTCACAAACCTCCCTTGTTTATTGAGCAGACAGAGGTTTACCCAGTGTTTCTGGTTTCTTCTAAAGTCAGCTTTTAACATCTCTACCTAAACTTTAATTTTAATATTTATTTTTTGTTGTCATTAGGAATAGATAGATTCACCTATTGACTAGTTCACATTCCTCCCCTATCTTTTGGACAGGAGTAGAGGATTATCCCTGCTTTCTTTAGGATTGGGTTTCCAGTTACTAAAGCTCTTTTCTTTTATTTCATTTTCAGTAGCCTTTTACATCATAGTGGCATTTGCTTGGGGTAAATTGATTAAAAAGAAGATACAAGGGGCTACTGTTAGTGAAAGTGAATGAGAAAACTATGAGACAGAGCCAGAAACTTAACCCTAAACTGGAAATACGCACTGTGCCTTTGGTAAAATCAAAGGAAATAATTTAATCATACCTGTATTTGCACTTGATCCACAAAAAGGTATCAGTTTGTATATTTTAGCTAATATTAATAACCTGCACAAATACCCCAATTTTTATTTTATTTTTTTAAAAATATTTACAAATATAAAGTATCTCCAAGAATTCATTTAGAGCTAATGTAAAAGACAATTTTATAAATGATTTACTTTGACAATGTTTCCTGTTAAACTATATCTTGCAGCAAGACCTCTGATTGGGAAATTGAAGAATGTGGAACCACCTTTTAATTGCTTTTCCCAGGTACACCCTGACCCAGGTGGTAGCACCTGTTAGTCCCAGCTATGGAAACACCTCAAACAAAATACTATGAAAGTATAAGAATACATTTATAGTAAAATAACTAACAATACATTTTATAGCTAAATGACTAACAGTACATTTTATCTCTAGTTGAAGGTGTGCAATTATGTTCAAGATTTTAGCTTTAGATAACCCATAGAGATAGATATGCTGCTTAACAAAATCAACCATTGACAATGTTTCGACCTTTATATGGAATCATCAGAAAATTAATTTCTTTTTTTTTTTCACAAGAAAATTTACATTAGCAAGATGAAATGTGGTTCATGTTAAGTATTTGAACACTTGATTTTTATTTACACTATTCAGACTAAAGTCTTCATCTTTATTGTCACATATTCATGTTTTTGCTGTTGTATGCTCCAGCTTACTTCAGGTAATATACATTGGAATTTTGAACTGAACATTTTATTTAGTCTACTGGTTAGATTGTTCTAATTCCACATGCCATGCCTTTTCTGGATATCTCAGTTTCAGTTAATTCTCTTCAGTAACTCAACTCTTTTTTTTTGTTGTTCACCTCTGCTGTGGCCAAGTCACTGGATTACTTCAACCAACACTTTTTTCCACTGGGCCAAAAGGTTCAGTTTGAAATTCCAACATATATTACCTGAAGAAGGCTGGTCCATACAATGGTCGAAACATCATGAATATGACAAAGATAAGGACAACAGTCTGAACAATGTAAATAGTATAAATAGTTACAATACCTCATCTCAGAAATATAGACAGAACTTGATTTTTACTTTAAAAAAAAATTCCTGATTGTCTTATATATTTACCATTCAACTGAATTCTTATTGACTTGTACATTTCTTTTACAGAAATAGTGTTTCTCATTTGTATTAATGAGTACAGAAACAAAATTGAAAAATAAAGCTTAAACTTTTAATGTTTAGTGGTTTAAAAAGTTATCAATGAATGATCAATTTAAAACTAGGATTGTATTTATGACCTGTTTTGATAAGAAAATTATTGCTATTTTATTGTTTGGGGTAGGTCTGTATATGCACAAATACACACCCTAAAAAATAACCAAGTTTTCAAATATATATTTCTACATTATCACATTTTGAGATGAAGTGGAAAGATTATATTGGATCAGTTGCTAGGTTTGTTGTTTTACTCATGTGCTTGACAATTTTTCTCAATAGAATCTTTCATATTTATAAGTCTACCATTCATCCTTTCTTTCAGCATTGCTGCCACATCTGGTCTGGTGCTTCTGCTATGTATTTTGTGATTCTAAATAAAATCTAAAGAAGAATCTGCTATGTTACTGGTCTTGACTTGGCATCTTGTCTTCAGTCACTTTCCCACTGCTGTAACATAGTTTCCCTGTGCCTTTTCTATAAATATTTTCATGGTAATTGTTCTGGTGAACTTTGCTCTCTGTTATTTTATTCCCCACTCCCCACCAACAAATTGTACATATGGGGACTACTTAGGGCTACATAGACTTTGGCTTATTATGGTGGCTGTAGTAAGAATGGCAAATAAGAATGTGTTGTTTTATTATAATGAATACTGTGGTATGTTTGGGTCAGTAATTGTGGCTAAGTTTAAGATAAGACAGATTGATGACCAACCTTTAGTCCTTGTGCCATATTTTTGTATTATATTAAAATATTACTTTCCTCTTTGCTAGTCTTTACAAATTTAAACGCAGTACTAGATTGGCAGTTAGGTCTCATCATTTTACAGTTGAAATGGTTAGATGTAACCATAAGTTCTATGCTAACAGTTTCTTCTTAAGGCTTCTTGGCTTTCCTATCAACTTTGCTTTTAAATTTTAAAAGATCAATGTCAATTGTTATCTTCTTAATTTCCTCTTCTTGTATTGTCCTCTCTCAATGTTTTTCTTTTTCTTTTATTTTTTCACACTTAGTAACATTGTGAGTGTTAATGACATTGTCTTACTTGGGGTGAAATGATTTAAAAAATATTTACTTGCACATATGTATGCATGTTTTAGCTTACATAATTTTCAACAATATATATATATATATATATATATATATATGTGTGTGTGTGTGTCTGTATGCATATCTATATATAAAATTTAAACTACACATATACACACACACACACATGTATATGTATCAAACTTATATCAATTATTTTCTAAGTTTATTTTTACAGTTAAAGTTTGCTGATCATTTCAAACATGAGTCAAATATACCTTTTTTGACAGCTTTTTAAACAAATTTAATTTTTGTGTTAGCCATTTTTTTATGTTAAATTTGGTTAATATGAAAATTACTTTGTAATAAACAGAGAATTATCATGATAAAACTTATTTATTACAAAATGTCAAAAAAAATGTTAAGTTGAATTTTCACTATTTCCTTTTTTAATAAAAAAAAATCCTTTAGAAATAATTTCAAAATAATTTTATAAATATCATATTTTCTTTTTTCGTTATTTAAAAAAAAAAAAATGAATGGGAGGGTTCAATCTGACCGATTTTTTTTTTTTTTTTTTTTTTTTTTTTTTGTTTCTGTTGTAGCAATTAGAAATTTGCCTGAAACAAAGAAACAGGAAGCGTTTTCTCTTTGATTGCTCCCACTTTTCTGTTGCCAGTTGATGTACTCTAGTTTTTGTTTATTGATTTTTCTGTTGGGTGATTATTGAAGTTGCTACAATGCATTGTCGTCGTCTCCTGCTGCTAGCCACCATCCTGACATGACATGTCAGGATGACTACTACTACTACGAGTACATACATGTGTGTGTGTGTGTGCGTCTCTCTCTCCCCGCATCCTACCTTCAATTTCCCTCTGCCGGCAGCTGATGCTGATTCTCCTGCAACTGTTTCTCTGCTTCCTAATTCCTCTCTTCTCTGACGCCATTTCTTTGTCTGCTGTGCTTTTCTCTTGTATAATTCCATTTCTATGGTTTTCACTATGATTGAAACTAACTCGACCAATTTTAGCAATCCTGTAAAATCTACATTTGGAGAGAAATATATCCTATTTACTGATTGTAAATATGCTTGACAAGTAGAAATTCAATAAGCTGTATCTATATCAATAATATTGCCAAATGGAGAGAAAAAAAATACCATGATCTGATAATTTCTCAATCATGAATGTATACCTTTTAATGAATTAAAATGTTCAGTTTATTTAATACTTTAATATTAAACTTTTAGACTTCAAGTTCCAATAGCTTTATTTCTTAAATAGTTAAACTTTTAAATGTCAACCTTTTTATTTCATTTTTTTAAATTAAATTAGCAAATAAAACTGCCTTTTCATATTGAAAATAAATCATCTCGGTTGAATTTTTTTTTTTTTTTTTTTTTTGTCAAATTTTTTTTCCTGTTCTGTTTTTGGTTTTATTTATTTTTTTTTAATTTTCTGCTTTAAAGAAAACTGATTTAACAAATACATATGAAGCCTATTTTAATTTTTGCAGGATTAATTACTTTAGTGTTAATTACAAAGAAGTGGTTTTCTATTAATTTACTTAATTATATTTTTATGATTTGCATTTATAATAGTTTATTGTATATTATAGTTAATTGTTAAATTAACCTTTGAGACCATGTTGAGTTTTGTCAGATTTTTATCTCGTACACAATTAATCAAGCTTTTGATTAAAGATTGAAGGTAACAAAACAGAAGTCATCTATACCAATCCTAAATATCAATTTTGATTATAAAACTCAAAATCTAGTATTATAACTTTAAAAAAAAAACAAACTTATAGGTTTCTACCTATAACAAATTAATGCCCACCATAAAATCCAGTATAAATTATAAAATTTAACATAAAATCGGGTATTAATTATAGTTTTCTACCTTTTCTTTTTTATATAATTGGTATCATCCCAAGCAAGGCAGTACAGACCCTAAAATATAAGGGGTTACAGTGTGTGAAAGAATTAGCAACAGAAACATTAATAGTGAACAGAAAGAAAAAGTAGGAATCAGGAGGACAGTTGCTACCAATTGACATTGCATTTAAATTTTTGAAGCTTATAGATGGTTGGAAAGCCTGGAGCTGGAAGGGAGTTCCACAAGTGAGAAGTGCAAGAAAAGAAACTTTTAACATAGAATTTACAGCTGCAACTATAGATAGCTGAACTGCAAATTGGTGAGATCGCAATGACAGTCTAGTACTGTACTTAAATTCATAAAGTCTAGGTACCATAGTGAAGAGCTCATTCGAACAATTACCATGAAAGTATTTATGGAAAAGGTACAGAGAGGCAACCTTAGGGTGGTGGGAAAGTCACTGAAGCCAAGCAGCCAGATCAGGACCAATAATATTGCTGATTCTTCTTTGGACTTTACCAAGGTAAATAGCAGGGGCACTGGACCATATATGGCAATATTCTGAGCATGGACGAATGGTAGACTTATAGATATGCAAGATAGATTCTGGAGAGGAAAACTGGTCTTACCCGACATAGTGAACTGACTTTATTAGCAGCTGATCTAGCAAGCGATTCACTGTAGTCTTTACAATTCATGTCACCTGAGAACGTTATAACACATTAATCATACTTATTATAAAACCCAGGTTGTGTGTGTGTCTGTACGTTTATATATTGGATCGGAATTCCTATATTTTTCAACTGATTTCAACAAAACTTCACAGGACTATGTAAGATTACCTTGCGGTGGTTCTGACAGCACCAAAAATTGGAAAAACATGATTGTTTTTGCACAAAATCAATTTGAAAACACAATTAAGAGGCATCGCTGTCGCGAGAATGAAAGAGAGACAACTCATATCGAGTTATACTTATAAAATCCAGGTTGTGTGTGTTTTCGTTTATATATGGGATCAGATTTCCTACATTTTTCAACGGATTTCAACAAAACTTCACTTTTTTTTTGGCAGGTAGTGTTTCTTATTGTCTTGCACACTTTTTTCTTTATTTTTACATTCAGAATGCTTTAAAAATTCCATTTACAAGACAATTGTTTATAATAAAATTCTATTCAATCGATAGACTCATAACGATTGTAAACAATGTTTTTGTTTGAGTTTGGGTTTGACCAATTCGTAAAAAAAAAAAAAAAAACTAATTAAGACATGTGTGTCCGTCAACCTTAAACAATAATCTTTGTCAATTTTATTTTTCAGTCTTTATGATGGTCGATACTTGATCTATCTCTTACTGTTACATCCCCGGGCAACGCCGGGCTCTACTGCTAGTGAGAACTATTCCCAAAATACCCATTACTTAATTATTTTTTTGAAGGCTATTAGAATAATCCAGAAGTCATACTGGGGGCAAAACCATCTGTGATAGGAAATGAATTCAGTAAGTATGGAAAAAGAGAATGGTGTAAGACAAGGATGTGTCTTTCAACCAGACTTATTCAACCCCCTTTACAATGAGGTCATTCCTGAGAGAATTAGAAGTCCTGTCAGGATTCATCATTGGCAGCTATAACCATGACAACATTACATATCCATATAACACAGTGTTGATAGCAGACAAAGTAAACTACAGGGACTCCTACAGAAGATAGTAAATGAAATTGAGAAGAAAGGACTAAACATCAACTGTAAGAATATAGAATGTGGGGTTGTCAACAAAAGAAACAACATATAAATCATAAATTATATAACAAGCTCATGGTTTAGTGGATTAGAGCATTTGTAGAGTGAGTAGCCATGGTTAAATGCAAAATATGTGACAAAATTGTCCAACAAATAGAATTTAACAAAGTTTACAATTAAAAGAAAAAGGAACAGAGCAAAAATTAAATAATATCAAGTAAACAGGATATGCAAAGGCAAAATATTCACAAATTAAGAATTGGCATTCACACACACAAAAGCAAGTTTGGACAAGCAAACATAGTGTTCTGTTTTCTAGACAAGGCACATCAGGACTGAGTCATGTCAAACTGTAAACTGGCCTATTGGCTAAGAAAAAAAAAATGCCAGCATGCATTTGTGTGCTTTTGTCTATTAAAGGGGAAGGGCAAGTGTTATGCAGTCATTCCTATTGCAATTGAAATCAACAATATTGGTTAAAATATATCTGGTTTCTTGGCTGTTGAGAGTTCAATCCCTGGATATGGTAGTGCTGAAAAGTCATATACTCTGGTTCAGTGGAAAAAAATAAATGAGCAACATAAAATTGAATAAGATTGGAGGGTGCTAACTAATAAGATATCCTTTAAGAATGGAAAACAGAATGAGAACTATCTACCTTTATTGATTGAATAAAGGATTTGGTTTTAAAAAATCAGAAGGTTACTGAGTAAAATGACACATCTGATGAAGGAAGACTGAAGTATGCATTGGTTGAAGCACTGTATAATAAAGATGAACATGTCCATTTAAATAGCAAGGCTTATTGGGTAATTGGGTAAAACAATTTGAGTATTTTAGATGCACAAACAGGGGAATTTTTTTTTTTTTTTTTAAATAGCTAATAATCCTGTATATATATATATATATATATATATATATATATATATATATATATCCCTGTATGTGACACATTGTTCAGTTTCAGATGGGGACACCAATATAGATCAAAGACAAAAATTGCCCACTCTCCAGGATCACTATTAGAGTACACTCATATTATCTCCCTTTGGTGCGGTATGGGAAGTCCTGCTACAGGATTGGAATCCCTGTAACTAAGCTTGCCTTAGGTTATACTGTCAACTTCTTGCATTATATCCTGCATTGTAGCTCAGGAACCTGTGAAACAGATTTTGATCTGAAATATTTAGTAAAAAGTCTGAAACAACTTAATATACATCCATTTTTTCATAAGTCAATGAAGTTGTATGATACCTAACACTTTCATAAAGTATCTAAAAAATTAATTAAAGGATTAGATTGCCTGTCTTTAGTACTACTAATTTCCATATATTTAACTGTACCAACCCACCCTTTTGTGTTCCCTAATATCTTTATTTAGTATCTGCTAGTTATTTCTCTTAACATATAAGTAGTTGTCACAAATTTTATGTGGAACTTAGATAAATTTTCAATTCTAGTGATAGATTTGGTGTGTAGGACACTGTATTTTGATTTGTTAGGTTTGTCAGGAATGTCTATTTTTTATTTTTAAATATTTTATGAGTCATCATGTATCAACTAATAAAAATGATTTCATAAATTTCTATTCTCACCATAACAAAATAAAATCAGGAATAATCATCAGATTCTATTTACAAGCAATCAGAAGTTCTCAATATATACAGGAAGAGGAGAAACACACTGAAAACACTTTTAAGCTCCTTCAGTAGATTAATTATTTCATATTCAATGCAAAACAAAGCTTGTAAAATATTTCAAAATAGAAAAGTAAAGCTTCCTGCCAAACCCAAACAAATCAAAATATCTTGCTCTACCTACCAACCCCATTGCAACTACAATTGGAAATAATTTATTGAAGCTCAACATAAAATTTGTTAGAATTACATCTAAAACAAAAGAATTAAGACAAGCTAAAACTTGAAGGCTGAATTTACTCAATTTCCTGTAATAATTGCCACAAGAAATACATAGGAGAAACTTCCAGGAATTTAAATAAAAGATTATATGAACACAAAAGGGATATTTTATGAAACCATATGCTCATTAGTTGATCACTGTAATGAGTCTGACCATAATTTTGATTTTAAAATGCTACTTTTAATTAAAAGAGAAAGCAATTTACTAAGATGAAAATGTATAGATAGTACTTTAATTACTAGATAATAATCTAGAGAAAATTTACTTCCAGATTCTTGCAACATTTCACCTTTCCTGACAGATCTTCTATCATCACAATGTATGATATTAAATAGCAAAACTGGTGTAAGAATGAACAATAAAAAACTAAATGAAATTGGCTAATTTTACAAAAAAAAAAAAAAAAAAAACTTTAATTTAAAATTCTCAATGTCTACTTTCCTTTATGCGTATATGTAGTTGCATCAACACAAACAAGAACAAAATGCATCACACATAAACTTTCCACTTTATTCACACGTGCAGACACACACACACACACACGTGTATATATATATATATATATATATATATATATATATGTGTGTGTTGTATATATAAAGACATTTTGTGTAGATTCATTTTACCGATCGACTTTTCCAATTTATGAAAAGACATATCCCAACACTCACTAGTTCTATGAAAGTCACCATTTGTCTCTAAGGATGTTGAAAACTTGGGCCATATTTCTTCTTTCATATGAACTTCAGTTTTTGATGGGAATTTCCTTCTTGTCTGAGAAGCATTATTTGTAATTTGGAAAAGTCAATCAGTAAAATTAATCAACACAAAATGTCCTGAATGTCTGTTGTCTTTAATAATATTTTCCTTAATGAATATTTACTGCCTAAATACTCACCCTCTCTCTCTCTATATATATATATATATATATATATATATATATAAATGTGTGTGTTATGGGATATTTTCTTAGGCATGAAACTGAGAGTCCCTGTGCAATGTTGATTTCTCTGTTGACATGGTCTGTATCTATAAGCACTCTCTATCTCTAGTATTTAGCACTCTTGCTCTATAACTATCTCCAAAGTTTCACTGCATGATAATGTTTTTTTTTTTTTTTTTACAGGTTCTAAACTCATTAATAAATATTGAGAAAAGGGCCAAAATTGTGATATTAGAAATGAAATAAATCTACAGAAGAGAATAAACCATTTGTTGCTCTTAAAAATGATTTTCTACTCTCATTTTATAAATTCTCTTCATTTCTTTTTGTTTTTCTGCTTCAGTCCAGGAATACTGATCCTTCTAGGATCATATCACTAATTCTAATGGAAACATTAAATAAAGAATTTAAAAAAAAAAATTATGGATATTTTAATGATTCTACTCTTCTTATCTAATTTCAGATTTTGGTGCAGAGCAGAGTGTTTCTGCTGGCCTGGGGGCCTTGGTTAGCCCCGGGGTTACGAGGAAATAATGTTGCTCTTACTCTTTCTCCTGGCCTTAGTAGAATCCAAAGGTAAGAAATACTATTCCAATTCAATAATCAATGACGTTAAGAACATGAGAATACTAATAAATATGTAGTAATCAAGATGTTAATAGTCATTAGACGAGCCATAAACCTGCTGGGTTTCTTTTAAAAGCAGTTCATGATACAAAATGATGAATTAACAATATTATCAATTTTATTATTAATTACACATTTTAATTTGTATTTAAAGACTGTAAAAGCAGGTTTATTGTTTCACTGGTCTTCATAGTTAACACATTGTGTGAAAATTTGGACTAATAGCTTAAGACAGGTGTAGTTTTTTTTTTTCAAAATAATAAGTATATTTTTTATTAGTTAATAGTAAGTAAGTTTTTTCTGGACTGAAAAACAAATGAAAAGCACCAAAAAATTCCTTAATGCAAATATATACTTATTTAAAGTATGAAAATAAAATATTTTAATGATATCAGTAAATATGTTTCACTTCTTTATATTGAAAGAGATGTTTCTTCCATAAAATGTATGTTGAATACATAATTAATAATTAATACTAAAGACAGTGAAAGGTTTATTATTCTACTGGGCTTCATAGTTAACGCACTATGTAAAAATTTGGAGTAATACCTTAAAACAGGTGTAGTCTTCTTCAATATAAGTATATTTTTTATTACACGTACCTGTCTCTTTCTCTCATTTATTTGAAAATACCTAATGGTAGCAAATAAGCGAGCATCTAATTATTTATCAAGTTATGTTACTCTTCACCTTTCAAGTAGTTATTTATATAAAAAAAGTTCTTTTGTAGTGTAGTGAATTGTATAAATATATGTTGTGTTATGCATATTTAAATTTATTTAATAATGTTATGTATTATGAATGTTTATTCTTTTTCACATGCATAATAATTGGAATATAATACTCAAGTGTTTGTTTATATACATGACTTCATATAAGAAAATTGAAAACAATTACTGAATTTCCTATTAAAATGCCGTAAAAATAGAAAAACAGCCCTAGCTCAAGAACCCCTTGTCTAATTCTGATGAAATTTGGCACTGCACTCTGCAGTGGTTCAAGGTATAATATGCTCTTTGTTGATGTATTATTGTTTCAGCTGTATCTCAGGAACTCTCTTACATATTATATAGATTGTAGTAATAATGTCTTTGTTGTTTCTTTTTATCAGTACTCTTTTTATTTTACTTCAAATCGCTTTTAATAATAATCTTCTATGTACCATGTCCTTCAGGATGTTTGTGATTACAGCTCTCCATAACTTCCTCTCCTTTGTAGCTTTTAGCAAATTTTGTCTTTTTGCTGTCTCTCTTGAACCCTGTTCTGCCAACCATTTACACAAGATGGTTGTTAGCCTTGCTTTCCTCTGTCCCTCTTGAATTTAATATGTCCTGTGAATGTCAAATTTTCTAAGTTCTTTTTCTTCATTATGTGCCCTACAAATTTTAACTCTTTTTAATGTTAAGTATAAGTGTCTTTTTTGGCTTCCATTTTCCTTAAAACTTCCCTATTGCTCACATGTTCAGTCCTTATATTCTCAGCATCCTTCTGTAGTACCACATTTCTGTTGCTTCAAGTCTCTTCTGTGAGGAGCTTGTCCAGTATTCTCTGATACAAAGACTGATATTACATAACATTTCAGTACTCTTTCTTTCTTTTTTTTTTTTTTTTTCTAATGAAATTTTCTTGTTTCATAATACTTTGCTTAGCTTTTGGAAAGCATTTTTTGCTATCGCAATGTGCCTTCAGAATTTCTGTCTTCTGTTGAAACACGGCCCAAATATTTTGGTACCTCCAATTTGTAATTTGCATTTTGAGTTGTTCCTTTTTGCTAACAACCATACATTTTATCTTGTAATTGATTTTTTAGTCCTCCTTTCTTCTTGGTTTCCTTCAGTAACTTCTTGTCGTTTCCTTTCTCTATCAACAATGTGTCATCTGTATATCAAATATTGTGGCTGCTAATAATTAATCCTGGTAGAATTTTTAATTCTCTCAGAATCACTTTACTGAATAAGTCTGGTTAAAAGGCAAATCCTTGTCTTTCACCCCTTTCTATTTTTGTATATTTACTGAATTCATTTCCTTTCTGTATTCCGGCGATTTGTTCTCCGTATCAGTTCTTGATTATTCTAATATCCTTTGCAAATATGTCAAGGTTACATAGCAGATCCAAGAGTTCTTTGTGACGTAATTTATTAAACACTTTTGCGTAAGCTATAAAACATGGCTATACATCCTTTTGAATTTGTATGGCTTTTTCTGAATATTATTAAAAAAAGAAAATTCATGTATACACTATTTGTTTAGTTTTCATGCATTTGTTGGCCTATTTTACATTTTTTTTCTGTAGTAGACTAGTACAATTTTATTATATTTGTATATTGTCAAACAAATAAAAAAAAAAATGAAAATGGTAATAAATTTTGCTGTAGCTTAGAGAAATATTTTCAGCAATAATGATCTCTGAAAATCTAAAGGTGTCTGGAGAGAAAAAAATTCTCTTAAGTTGAAATTAATATTATCTTTACATTATTTACAGTTGGACTAATGTCTTCATCTTTGTGATTATCATGATGTTTCAGTTTTTGTGCATTTTGGCATTCTTCAGGAATCTGTCAATCTGGGTAATCTTCAGGGAATTTTGAACTGAACTGTTTATTTAACCTATAGGGATAGATTGTTCACCTTCTGTTGTCCGTGTCTAGGGATCCCTTTTTCTGGGTAGAGCTATCTGCAAAATACGGATTTTTTTTTTTTTTTTTTAAATCTTTTTTAGTATTACTAGATTTTTTTTTTTCTACTACCTAGCACATGGATTGAACTCACTATATCAACAAAACAAGACTAACGATTTCTGTCTGAATTTCTGGGATGAGGTGTTACCATTATTTACACTATTTCTATGGAACAATAGCCTAGTAGAATAAATCATTGGTTCATGAATTTGGTGACATAATAATTGTGAGTTCAATCCCTGGCCTGGGCAGTGTGTACTTGGACTCTGAGGAAACAAGGCAAACAATAATGATTTAAATGCAATATCAATTGTTATCTTATGTCTCTTTAATTTCTCTTCATTTTTTGTTCTTGCTCCTTAATGCTTTCTTTTTCTTATATTCTTCCCCTCCCGCATCTTAATGGCTTTGTTACCTTGCTTGGGGTGAAATGATTAAAATATATTTCAAGGGAGATAACTGTTAAATAGATATTATAGAGTACTACCCTGTATTTGCATATGAACAAAAATTTATATAATACACAAAAGTTAATTATCTGTGAGGGAGCAAATTCATTGATAACCTTTTTTTTTCTTTTCACATTATAATTTTCTCTTGAAAAATAGCTTGTCTTATAATTTTCAGAATGTTATCAGAAAGAGCAATACAAATGCAGAAGGACGTGTCGTTGTGTTTTATAAATTATGCAAAGATGTTCGATAAAGTACAACATAAAGATCTGTTGGAACTGCTCTGAAACCTTCATATATTTGGGAAGGTTATTAGAATAATCAAGAATGAATACTGGCAGAAAACACCTGCATATGGATAGAAAATGAATTCACCAGATATAAAAAATGGAAAAAAGTGTTAGACAAGGATATGTCTTCTCACCAGATTTATTCAGCCTATACAGCATGGTGATTCTGAGGGAATTAGAAGTCCTCTCCAGGATCCTTTATAGGGGCCACAATCTTAACAATGAGATATGCAGATGATACAGTGTTGATAGCAGACACTGAAAAAAAAAAAAAAAAAACTCCTACAGAAAATAGTGAAAGAAAGTGAGAAGAAAGGATAAAGCATCAACTGCAAGAATACAAAACTGCATGATTGCTAGGAAAAGGATAAGCCCAAAATGCAAATTACAAATTGATGATACCAAAATCAAGCAAGTACAAAAATTAAAATCTCTGGGAAGTGTCCTAACAAAGGATGGAAAGTGTGATACTAAAATCCAAAGGCACATCGAGATAGCCAAAGATACATTCCAAAAGCTAACCAGAGTATTAAGAAAGAAGAAAAACTTTAAGAGTATTGAACAGTTACATAATATTTGCCCTTCTATATGGCAGTGAATGCTGGGCAATCTCCTCACAGATGAGGAACAGACTTGAAGAAACAGAAATGTGCTTCTACAGATGGATGCTGAAGTTACCATAGACTGAATATGTGAGGAATGACAGGATTTTAGAGAAGATGGAAACAAAAAGGAAACTTACACTTAATGTCAGGAAGAGACAGCTGAAATTTCTAGAGCATATAAAAAAGAAAGAGAGCATGGAAAATTTGATACTCACAAGACAGAGTGAAGGCAGGAGGAACAGATAAAATTAATGTATAAGCTTGAGTAAATGGATAGCAGAATAAGGTTTAGGAGAAGTAACAAAAAGACAATTTATTAAGAGCTACAAAGGACAGGAAATTGTGGAGAGCCATGATTGCCTATATTCTCATGGAACACCATACATGAAAAAGTAGGATATAAATAATTAGCAAATTAGGATTTTCATTGTATGGATAGTCTAACACATTGGAATAGACAAAACTTTCTATTTTAGTTTTGGAATATAATTATTCTTGAAAACCCATAATTTCTGATGTATGTTATGTTGTTTCTCCATCCATTTTGTCTTCTAACAAGGGAAACTATAGCTTTGTCAGAAAGGTTTTTATCTGCAGCACCTGCTACCTACTTCTTAAGCTGCCTTGAGTTATTATTAAAAAGATGAGAAAAAATCCATATTTCTTTGCGTGAAGGATCCCACCATCAGCAAACAACTTCATTATCTGAATGCAGCTACATTAGTGTCTTGCCTGTAGAAACAGTACTGAACGTCTAATGGTAGCATGTTGAGTGATGTATTTCAAGTGTAACTAGAAATAGAATAGAACTTGTTCTCAATACTTGGTTCTCATTTGTAACCAGTAGGAATTTATAGGTCAGATGATGATACACAGTATTAAGCTTTGAAGTTGTACCTTTGTAGTTACAGATCATTTCTCTAAAGGAATTTAGTTGTACAAATGAAAAGGAAATATAGAAGTTCATAAAGAAAGTGATTAGTAATAAAACTCTTAATATTTCTTTCAAGTATATATATATATATATATATATATATATATATGCGCAAAAAAAAAATGATAGGGTCACAACCACATCATGTTAAAACACTGGTCCCCATATGATCACTGAAGTTAAGCAATGTCGAGCCTGGTCAGTAACAAGATGGCTGATTGATTGGGATGCGATTGGTATAATAGGTTTATAGCCAAATCACATTGAAACACATTCATATATGATCACCAAAGTTAAGCAGTGTTGAGCCTGGTCAGTACCTAGATGTGTGCTGTAAGCTTGTATGTGTAGGTGGTGTAATGGTTAATGGGCCAGAATTGTTAATTGGAGAGCAGAGTTCCAATTCCAGTTAGGTTTGTTGTATTCACTTATGCAAAAATAACCTTGAGAAATGTATGAATCCTCCTTTTCTCCCCCATCTATATGTTAATTAATAAGACTTGTATCACTAAATCATTACCCTCCCCCCAAAAAAAAGAAAAAGAAAAAAAGTGGGGCTTGATAAGCTGTAGAAAAGGAATTGATTAAATAAAAAAGAAAGAAAAAAAAAAAAAAAAGTGATGGAACCTTCTCAGAACATTCACCAAGACATAAAAACATTTCTGTCTGAATTTCTTGGATAAAGTGTCATCATTATTTACACTATTTACATATAGATTATTGTCCCATAGCTGTTTGAGGTTTCCTATAGCCCCACTGAACTTAAATAAAGTCAATTCATGTTCACTATGGTAAAAAATTTTCTAGCCCAAGTAAAAAAAAAAATGGCAAAAGTCATTTTGTCACAGCTTATTTTCTCTCAAAAAATGGATTTTCATACTTTATAGGAGTAAAATATTGAAAAATGACTTTTATCATCACCTAAACAAATATTACGGAAACTTTTGATCTGAACCCCATGAAATTAGGTATTTTCCGAAAGCAAAGCATATATTCTTTCATTTAAAAGTAAAATTGGCTGGTGTAAATGACTCAAAATTTTTTTCCGGGGGTAAAATGTGAAAAAATAGTGAAAATTTTGCATTTTTTTTTCTAGTTCTAAACAAAAATTTTCCTCATTAATGGGAAATTAACCATTTTTTTTGGAAAATCCAAAAGCCTAAATCATAATCAAACTATTTCAGGCATAAAATTGTGAGTTGCGAAGGAAATTGACATTCCTAGGGGGTTAAAATGCGACAAAGTCCATTGGTAATTTTCAATTACATGACTGCCAGGGATTAAATAAAAATTGACACCTGGTCACAGAAATCTTTAGTAAAAGGCAAAAGATTTATCTGCAATTCCTGACCACCAGAAACCAAAAGTGGCAGCGATTGACATCTCTGGGTGAAAGGTCAGCCAGCCAGCAATAAATGTTTAGACCAAGTTGTAATAAAACCCACCACTCCCAGATAAGAGCAAAGTGTGAAAAAAAAAAAGTAGGGTTTGATATAACCTATATTTGAACAATGGCTTGATGTGCTTTGTTTTGTTTTTGAAGCCGAGATCCTCCTCCCCCCCCCCGGCCCAGGTGATGACTACATAACTTAGCAGCCGATATTTTTTTTTTTTTTCGGCATATCTTTTGTATTTTCCATCGCTGGGCCATTTAGCCGTTCCTTTTCTTCAATGATGTTCACACCAAATGAAGGAGAAACGGATGAAATTTGAATGATATTCTTTTGAAGTGAAAATAAATATTTTTTTCATAAAAAACGGTGATTTTTCTCGGAAAATTGGGCATAATTTCTTAATGCTAACTACCAAGTGATATTTTCCACAGCCAAATTGAAGATTAATTACCAGTGAATAATTCCATGTGCAAACAATAGCCGTCTGGATCCTATAACATTGCCCAAAAAGGTCCAGAAGTTTACTTATTGATCGAAAACTTGTTGCACATAATTGTGTTTTTCATGGTCAGTTTTCCATTATTTCATCATTTTCGGACAGCCAAGTCATCAAGGATTCAGGAAAACAATTTGGCATAGGTTTGCTTTAAGAACTTTACATTCTGCGAGGTGTTTAAAATGCTATTGACAAATGGGATTTTTTGCCAAATATTTCATTTACACGCTGTGTTGGATTTTCCTATGACAAAAACAAGGCTTTTAAACAGCCATGGTTGTCATCTTTGATAATAGAGCTGCTAATAAAGAAAGAAGGGAAGAACAATGATGGCAGGTCTTCAATGGCAGCAGCAGCTATGACAAAAAGAGAATCTCCAGTGTGTGTAGTCAAGTATGACAAGCAGCAGCATTCATCAGCATGCAGGTTAGGTTGACGGCTCCAAGTTCTCTACAGAGAATTGTCCCACAGGACAATGACCTAGTAGATTAAAGTTTTGGTTGATGAATTTAGTGACACAGTAATTTGGAGGTCAGTCCCTGTGTACTCAGTTGAAACAAGACACGCAACTGAGAAGAATAAGGACTAGATGACTTATTGCTAGACATGGGTAGTGGAATGAAAACCTACCCCTAGAAATTAAATAAAGAGTTCAGTTCAGAAATCTTTGTAGGTTACCCAGATTCCATATACTGATGAAGGCAGGAGGGCACTGCAGTTGAAACATTGTGATAACAGATGAGGACAATAGTCCATGTGTAAATAGTTCAAAAAACATTTTTTAAATTGATGATCTAGCTGAGTGTTTTGATAGTTGATAAAAAATGTGCACTTGCTTTTATGGCTTGATTTTCATTCCTGATCTTAAATAAATTCTCTTTTGTTAGTAAGCATGAACCTTACTACATACTTTAGTAAACTTTACTGTACATTTGATAGGCCACCTCTTTTCCATTACTAACACAGTTGTATGACATTCCTATTGTAACTATTTACATCCTTCGGACTTTTGTCCCCAACACTTTTATCCAAGGACACATGGCCCAGTGGATAAAAGCATTGGTTGAGTAATCCAAAAAGTGACTTGACACAAGAGTTTGAAGTTCAATACCTGACCACAGCTGAGGGAACAAAATCTTGGAGAATTAAGTTACTAAAAGGAATTAACTGAAACTGAGATGCCTAAAAAAGCATAGCATGTGGAATTAGAACAATCAACTGCACTAAATAAAGGGTTTGGTTAGAAATTCCAAATTATATCACCTGAAGAAGGCCAGAGCATGCAATGGCTTAAACGCCCTGAAAATGGCAATTAAACTGATGACAACTATTTGAACAATGTAAATAGTGTAAATACTTAAAATATCAGAAATATCGACAGATGTTTCCATTGTACTTGCAGCTTAAGCATGTCACCAAACATTGAAAGGTATTTTCTCTGTTGTTGAGTTTGACATGTATGATCAGTTTAGATTTTGAACCAGGGCATAGCATTCAAATAGTTTGGTGAGCTATTTTGAACCAGGGCAAGATAGCCAAATATTATAGGAAGCTGTGTCCTGAAGGGGCTTTTAAAAAATTCTGATGCTGTTACTTAAACAGAAATTATTTCTATTCAGACCAATGCCATAATTTTTGGTTTTATTTTCACAACATTTCAGCTGTTGTGCCCTATTGCCTTCTTCAGGTGTTTGTTGACCCAAGGAATTTTTTTAACTTAACCCATTATTTAATCTATAGCAGGGGTCTGAAATTTAAGAATGTAAAAAGGCCATTACTTGCTGAGAGATTTGAAGCAGGTCAGGAGGTAGGGACCAGATAACTATGAAGCTGAATTTAATCAATCGATAATTTTGAGTGAGATGAATTGTGAAAGATAGAGGAGGCTGCAGGCAGGCAGGCAAGATTTTGCCACCCATTCCAGTTGTTTATGTTTATTAAGTACTTAGAAAAAAAATTACATGAAATTTCTCAAATGCTGAGTAATTAACAATCTTATTTTCCTCTGTCACAAAATGTAAATATTTCCACTTCTCTTGAAAAAAAAATTCAGTTTTCCTCAACAATTTTCCTTTTCTTTGACTCTGCACTTCTCAGAAGTCGTCTACAGGGTTAACATACATAACATCTGGTGAATGTATATATTTTCATTTTCTAGTATCAATCTCTTAAGGAAAGGACCCTTTAGTTGGTTTTGAATTTATTGATTATTAATCTGTTTCAGTGGCTAAAAATTTTTATTATGAGAATACCTTCTTGGTATATGGCCCATTTAGATTTTGATGTGCATGTCTTTATTCATGCTTTTGATTTTTTTTTTTTTTTTTGAGAATTGAATTTTTTTTTTTATTTTATTTTTTTTTAGTGAATAGATAAATTTTACTGACACTTTTTTTTAATGTGAAAACATTAAAAAAAAATGAATCTTTTAAAAAAAATGTTTTCTTTTACTTTCTCTCCCTTTCCAGTTCTCACACGTAAATTCTTAACGTGTGTTGTGTGTCCAGGGTGTGTATCCTGTGTGTAGACACATTTTAATCTAAGAGGAGACATGTTCAATTTCTGGGTTGGTTTGTTGGTTTTAAAACTGTCCAATCTGAGTGACATTTTGCAATGGCAAATTGATGTTTATTTCAAGCTCTTACGTCAAAAAACAATTTTGCTACTTTATTTTTTGTTGTCTATTTTCTATTGTTATATTTATATATGTGTATGCCAAGTCTTAAATTCCGCTAATTATTTTACAACAAAAACACGTGTTTGTTGAAATTATTTTGAAAGCTCTTTTGAATAAAATTATACTAGAAATCATTACTGAAATGAGCTGTCATGTTAAATCCTATCAGGATACACTATTTCTATTAAACCTTTTTTTTTTTTTATACTCTGTTCTTGCTTAGGGATTGTTGGGTTACAGGGGTGGTTCTTAACCAGGGCTGTGATATCGGTTCCTAGGGGATGCGAGAATACAGAATCATTAGGGTTGGTTTATTAAAGAAACTCTAGTGTTGATGATGATAGTAGCATCAACAAATATCTTGGTGATCTGAGAAACAATTACAGAATCCAAATGGACTTCACTGATGAATTCTGGGTTTCTCAGTTGGAAACGTACCCTGTACTGGCAAAAAACCGAAACTGTGTGAAACCGAATTTTCCTGTCTGTTTCACATCAAAACTAAGAACAGAAATTGACTGGCACTCAGCACCAAGTCACTAAGATTTGATGTCATCATAAACAGAAAACAATAACAAAAAAGTCACTGAATTTGTTACTCAATTAGAATTATTCCCAACATAGCATACATAGTACAAACATAGAAAAATTACTTTAATTTTATTTTTTTTTGCTAATATGAAAATAATCTGTGTGAAAGGGATACAAACATGCAAAACGGTTAAGAATCAAGGGGATAGAGCCTTCAGTATCTGTTTAAGTCTTAATTTCTAATTGCGTACTGGTGGTATAATGGATAATGGCTTGGAATTTTTCATCGGAGAGTTCCAATTCCAGTTGGGTTCGTTATATTCAGTTACATAACCCTAACCCATACGTTTAGGAAAGGTATGAATCAACCTTTTCTCCTTCCAGCTATAGGTTAATTATATCATTAAATCATTAAAAAAAAAAAAAATTTTTTTTCTTACAACGTAAAAATATTTTTCCGTTTTAAATAACCTGCTTATGGTTGATAAGTCTTCAAAAACAAATAAATCAAACCAACTGCCTACTTTAAAAAAAAACAAAAAACGTTGCTATTTGAAATCTTGTTTTTGACTCTCTGAGATTGGGGCTTTGCTTAGTAATATGCAGTTAGCTTACCAAACAAAGCCATCATAATTTAGTAAAATCATTCCTTGCTTAAGGACCAAATTCTTTAGGTAAATCCAAGCTTTATCTGCTTCAACATGCTAGTGTCCTAAGTAAAGCTCATGCACTGAAAAAGGATTGGTATTTATAAATTATAAAATCACTCACAGTGAATATCTAACATCCTTGTATATCTCCTAGCAATCATCTTTGACCATTTGGCACAGATTGACTTTGAACTCTCTCATGCATCATGTACTCACTCGCTCACATTGTTTATAGCAGTTAGTTGGAAGGAATATGTGTAGAGTGTGGTTGTTTCACTACACCACAGAGGTTTCATCAGTGACTATTGCTTGTGTTGTAATGGAATGTCTCACATTCCCTATCACCAATATGGACTATCAGTAGATATATATAGTAAGCACAACATATACCTGTCAGACTTGCTTCAGGAATTACTAGCCAGCTAACCGATTCCCTGTCTTTCAGTAGTGTATTCTCTTTTACAATAAACCTCCCTTTCTTTCATCTACACCTGTTGTTCCTTTCACTCGAGTACCACCTTTGTCTGTAACCTTCTTTAAGGATACAACAGCTTGTGCAGCAGTTTTGGGCTAAGCACAACATTCTCCAGGTCTGACAGCCACCATATTCCTCAGATCTCACCCCTTGTGACTTTTTCCTCTTCAAAAATTAAATCCCATTTTAAGGAGATTTCAAAATGTCAAGGAAATCCAAGAGAAATGTGACAAGGCAGGTGTTTGCTACCTCAAAGGAGTTCCAGGAATGCTTCCATCAATGAAAACCATGCTAAATAAAGTGTGTGGCTTCAGAAGGGGTCTATTTCAAAGATTAAATGCCAAGTTGATATGTGCTGTTATATAGTCAGTTCTTATACATTTTGATCAGACCTCATATTCTTAAGTCATTGCATTGGTAATCTTGGATTTGCATCACTATAATTATTTTTTTTCAATTGTAAGAAAGAATTCTTGCTTTCTAAAAATATCATATGTAAAAATGTCCAAAGAAAGTTAACTCAGGACAAAAGCAATAAATAACAATATATTAGCAGCCTGGTCTCCTACTTAGATATTCTGTTATGGTAGTGTTTCTCAACTTATTTAAGAATTGGCTCACCTAGAAGCAAATGAAAATATCAAAGCACACTTAGCAAAATTTTTAAAGGATATTCATATAAATGTTATGAAATAAAACCATAGATTTTTTAGAAATGCACACACGAATATGAACTTATTTTATTTCAATGTTTCTGTTCAAGTATTTGTACAGTTTATTTAGTGTGAAACCTTTGCCTGGTGTTTTTGTGATTTCTTCAATGTTTGGTGAAATATGCAATAAGTTGGGTATAGTCTTCCTCATTTCTTATTTTTGATGTTATTTAGGGTTGAGAAGCCTATTTCACATAAATAAGTAGAAAATTTCAATAAAGCTTATAAAGCCTTTTTAGCTAATGTGTGATAGTCTTTTTGTATTGAAATCCAAACTGTATCAATGGGCACCATTGAATGTTTTATTTTGAGCCCTCGATCACTAGAAATGGTGGCCAATTTTTCTTCCTCACATAACTGAAGTCCAACATCAGAAGGAACATTAATGGAGGGATTTTGAATCTAATCATTCTTTCACAGCACACTAATGTGCCAAGGCATGGTGGTTGAGAATCACTGTGTTATGATAACAAGACATGCTTTTTGGCATTGTAATACATTATAGCTATCATAACAGTGTAATATCTCATTAAGAAGAGTAAAAGAGAATGCATGACTGATATATAATGTGACATAATGTTTTATTTTTATTCCAATGTCTTTCAATATTCAGTTAATTTGATCTACTTAGAGACTTTGGTGGTTATTATCTACATAGTTGAAACCAAAGCTTTATTATAATTTAAAAATTTACAATTTCAAATTAGACCAATTTCTCTAAACATTTGAAGCTTGACTGTATTTTTATGTTCATTTTTAAAATAGCAAATACTGCTTGTTTTACTGGTTCTTTTTTTTTTTTTTTTTAATGAAAGAAACTTTAGAAATTTAATTATAGTATTTAAATACTTGTTACATATCTTAGTTTGAATCAGAACATAGGAATCTATCTATCTCTCTCTCTCTCTATATATATATATATATATATATATATATATCAACTATTTTTGTTTTTAAACAAAATCTCTCGGACTTCTATGTGCTTTATCCTTTCAAGACATTGCCAATCATGGCTCTCCACAATTTCCTTATCATTTGTAGATCTTAAATTTCCTTTTTGCTATCATTCCTAAACCCTGTTCTGCTATGCATTTACACCACCTTGTTAGTTAGGTTATGCACTGTTTTCATCTCTCTCTTGTCTTCAATATGTCCTGTGAGTATCAAATTTTCTGAGTCCTCTTTTCTCATGATGTACCCTATAAATTTCAGCTATCTCATTCTGATATGTATAAGTTTCCTTTTTGTTTCCATTGTCATTTCTTACATTCAGTCTGTGGTATTGTCAGCATCCATGACCAGGACAGTGGAGCAAGAACAGACTAGCCCTGTAGAATAAATAAAGGGTTCAGTTCAGAATTCCCTGTAGGTTATCTGGATTGATTTACACCTGATAATGACCAGTGGCCATAATGACCAAAATGTTGTGATAACTATGATTGATTGATTGATTGATTTGTTCAACTTCTTATGGCTCATTTAATACTAAAATTTATTTATTTTTTTTTTTGAGCTTTGAAGTAATAAAAATGTTATTCTGCTTTCACAATTGAATACATGGTAGATGATACTCAGCTTTTTAGCATATACATGTTTGTGTGGACATGGTTATGAGAGGTGGTGATATATGTGTTTTATGTTGGAGTTTTGTTGAAGTTATATTTTGGAATACAGTTTGATTTCTTTAAGAAATTGTAGGATATTACATGGATTAATGCCATTAAAGAGTTCTCTCATGTTGGTTATTTGGTTTGTTATTTATCTAAATATTTTGTATGTAATTTTATGCTTTCAACTACAGATGTTTTGTATATACATTTACCCTGAAAGTATAAAATTATGTTCTTTAGATACATATTGTGTAGATCATAAAACGTATTGTTGGTAATTTTACTATAAAAATGTACTGGTGATTCTTGTTTGGGAGTCCACTATTTGCCCATAGCTGGGACCCTAATAGGTGCTACCACTCCAGGTCAGCATGAACCTGGTAACAATGGCAATTAAGAGGTGGTTCCACACTCCTCAAAACCTCCAATCTCCCAATCAGAGGCCTTGTTGTCAGATGTAGTTCTTTGTCATACCCAGGGCGATTGTGGTAAAAACAACAAAGATGAGGACAATAGTCATGTAATTGATAACTTCTCATTCCAGAAATGAAGAGAGAAATTCTTTGAATATCACCTAAAATGAGTTAATAAAATAGTTAAAACCTTTACTTATAATCCCCTCAAATAATTCAATATCTAAACTTCCTTTTTTAGCTATAAATTAAAGGATAAAGTCTGCAATAATAAACCAAGTTGAATTTACATTACTTTTTTGTTTTCTCATATGGTTATAATGGTTGCCATTCATTACACTTCTTTCATCTGTCATGTTGTTTGTCTCAAGGTACTCATTACATTAGTTTTGGTTGACAAGAATCTGGATAGCTAGTAGATAAAAGCTAGATGATGCCGTCTTCTCTATTGTAAACTTTGTCTTTTTTCCTTTTTGTAGTATTATAGAACTGTGAGAGTTTATCTTGCTGCCATCTGCAATCTGTTTTGTGTTTGGATTCTTAGATTGAGCTGTTTGTATGTGTGGATTCTCTCTCTCTCTATTTCGAACATGTATTCCTCATGGCATTGTTTCTTATAGTAGCATAAACATCTTGACAAAGCCTATATGAGCTTTTTTAATCACTATCCATACTTACAGGCTTATACAGTCACTTTGTTTCAACTAATGCTTAATTATACTTTGTTAAAGTGGTGGTTATCAGCATGTAATTTGATCAAATTTGTAATTGATTCATGATCATTGATAGGTTCTTTTTATAGTAGTAATTATCAATTTGGCTCTTAATTTTCACTATTTGAAACTCTAGTTAATTTGTTGAGTTTAATTATTACCATATATTCTTGAAAGAATTTGAATTTTGCAGTGATTTTCATAGAATAAAATGTTAGTATTTTTACATATGTTTTTTTACTATTTCTGTTTGAATGAATTGATGGTTAACAATTGAGGGAACGTCTAACACTTTATTAGGTCAAATTTAGTCTCTAATCTTTTTAAGCTATCCATTCTTCGGTTTATGATAATATTTTTTATTATTCTTCTGTTGATTGTTCCTTATGGCCATGTCACATTGAAACATCAGTTCTTGTACAATCACCTAAGTTAAGCAATATTGAGCCTTGATGGGTGACTGCTTTGGAATACCAGATGCTGTAAGCTTGGATATACTGGTGGTATTGGAATTGGGAATTGGAGAGCTGAGTTCCAATTCCAGCCGGGTTCATTATATTCACTAATGTGAAAATACCCTTGGGAAAGGTATGAATCCACCTCTTCTCCACCCAGCTATGAGTTAATTAGTAGGACTTATATCAATAAATCCATTATCTTCAAAAAGTTCTTAAAATCTAAAAATATTCTCTGGCTTAATAACTTTCAAGAAGTTGTAAAAAAATCTGTAAAAAACAACCAATCAATGTTCCTTTATTAACAGCAAGTTTATTTTTCCTGTTGAAGTTTTAGTTTGAATTTGTGTATTTAAATTTTAATTATATTCATATTTACCCAACTCCCAAAATTATCGTTTTAGAGTATAAAACCTTAGACTAAATATCTACAATAGATATTAAAGTTACTGATTAGTCATAATATTGATGGAATGTAATTACTGAAATAAATATGTCAAATATAGGAGAGGGTAGTGAAAAGTTCTTTGCTTGACCCCTCCAAATCTGACCAAATTTCCAAACACCTTGTTTAGGTAGAGAACATTACAACCTTCAAACAACAAAAGGACATGTAAAATAATTGTATGGCCTTTTCATCAGATAGATCAATCACTATCTCTGGTTTTATATATATATATATATATATATATATATAAAAATGAGAGAGATAGGGTGTGATGGATAAATTGTCTAAATTACACAAAAAATGAACATAACACTGACATCGCATTTTAACAGATATATTTACCAAAATTACACAAAAAATATCTTGAAATACTAAACAGCAAATTTATTCAATAAAGTCGCCATTGGCTTCAACCACGGCCTCCAGACGACTTCAGAATCTCCTGCAACTCTTTTGGATGGTCTCCTTGTTTAAGTTGGTGAATGCAGCCATAATCCTTGCATTCAGTTCATTATAAGGAGTTTTGTTGGTCTCTTCTTCAACTATGCCCCACACATAATAATAAAGGGGGTTGCTGACTAGGAGTTAGGTGGTCATATTGTAAGGGGGTGATATAATCACAGAAACTGTTTGACAGCCCTGACTGGGTTCTCCTGCTTATGTGGTATGATGCAGAATTCTGTTGCCAGGCATGGGGATCTTCTAGCAACCATCCTCTTGACCCAAGGCAGCATCACCCCTGTCCAAGGCACTTTATCTAGGTCTCTGCATTGAGTCTGAGGCCCTGTGGGAAGATGAATGGAGGCATAGTGACATCATCACTAGTGATCACTCCAAACATCTTCGTAATCACCATTACACTAATCAAACTTTTTCTGAATACTCTGCACTATCATCAGATAGACACCCAGACACTCTGAAATGTTCATATTCAGGCATCTGCTGTGAATGCCAAGTAGTACAGCATATCATTTCTAAATTTCTGGCGGAATGAATTGCATCATGGTTCTCTTTTTTCCTACAGATGGTGCCCAGCTGACTCTACTGTGTAGTCGACAAAATCAAAAACAAATAACTTGTATGTGTGAAATTAAAAATATAAAGTGACAGCAATTTACCCATTGCACTGTGTATGTCTTTGTATGTATGTATGTATGTAATATTATATATATATATATATATATATATATATATATATATATATATATATATATATATATATGTGTGTGTGTATAATACCACACTACCAATCAAAAGTTTAGGGCTATCCCAAATTGTTTCTCTAAGTTAATAAAAAAATTTATAAAAATTCCTTCTAGCTTCTACATTATTGGAGAATTTTGTTTTGCAAGAAGATAATGAACAATAAACACAGCTCAAAAATGTGTACAAATTATTTAAAATCAAAGGAAGATACAGGAATTTTGCAAATCATGATTTTGGCTCTCTTAGTCTCCAGATCTTTCACTAATTGAACTAATCTGGTAAAAAATTGATCATAAAGTTCGAAGTGAACTCCTAAGAATAAGAAAGAATTGTTTACACATTTCTTGGGAATCCCTTCCACCAACATTCTTTTATAAGTTACTAGAAAGAGTGGCAAAAATTTGCTCTGCAGTAATAAATGCTAATGATGGATTCTTTGATGAAAAGAAAATATAAATTTACTTTAATTGGAATTATTATTATTTTATATTCATTTTAATTTAAATTATTGCATAAATTGCATGCAAACATAGAAAAAATAAAGTTGTTTTTTTAAAGGCATGAAACTTGATTCATTATTTTAAATTTAGAGGAAAAAAATGAATGTAGTCCCAAACTTTTGATTTTGTGTAACACATTTCGTCTTTAGTGGTTCGGATTGAGGAATTGGAAAGTTGAGTTCGAATTCCAGTCAAATCCATTACATTCATTTAACGTGCTAAGACTTTTGGGAAAGTTATGAATCCTCTTCTCTTCCCAGCTATGGGGAAATAGCAGGGCAGACTGGGTTCTATAGCCTTGGATGGCAACTGGTCTACCACAGAAAGAAATGGCAACCTACTACAGGAAAATATCTGCCTCGTCAGTCATGTATTGAAAGATACATGATCGCTTAAGCATGTATCATGCATGGTACATAACTGAAAGGACGAAATGCATCACGTGAAAACTTTTCTCCATCTTGTATATACATTTTCCACCGATATTGTTGTTGATACTAAAAATTTATATATTATTATCTCATATATATATATATATATATGGAGCTTTGATGGGTGACTGCTCTGGATTTAAAAATTAGTAAGTTTCATACATTCTTTGGATTAATTAACTCCTACTAAGCCAGGATACCAAAACTACTTAGCCCATTAGTGTATGACATGGAGGGTAGGTGACCTAAAATTTCAAATTCACCATCTATAATATTACCATTAACCATCATCGTAGATTAGGCAAAAAACCCCCAAAAAAACATTATGCTGTAATGAGTTAACTTGTTATTAATATTGAATATATAATAAAAATCCTTCAGAAAAATAAGGTCCCTCTGGCTTGAAGTGAGTGAGTTTTGAAAAAGGTATGCAACTTGCAATTTTTATATGATTCTTTGAAATCAATATATATATATATATATATATATATATATATATAGTCTTGTTATTGTATAATTTAATATGTTTAAAAAGGATATAGAATTCTGACAAAGTTTTTAAGAAATTTGACAAATAGAAAAACGTTTCTTTGAAACTAGATTTGCTTACATGTTTCACCTTTCTAGGCTTCACCAGGTCCAAAAATTTAATGTATAATTTAATATATGGGGGTGTATCAATAACACTTTTACAAACTTTATGGGTGTCTACCTTACAACAAAACAAGGACAAAAGCCCATGTAAACATACGTCTACAAATCCTTCGTTTTTGAGTTATTAAGTTTAAAGTTTATGTTGCACAGGATTTGGGAACCAGCCTTTTTAAAATTGAATTGCTCATTTAAATGGCTTTTTTCCCCCTTTTTTTACCAGCCTGTTGCTATTCTAACACTTGACAAAGGATAACAGAAAAAAATAGTTGAACCAGTTGCAAATTTGAATCGGTTTATTGATTAAATGTGTATTTTATGGTTTATTGAACTGATTAATTGTATCCTGCAATATTTTAAGGAGGTGTTGCAAGTTTTGTTGTACAGAATGTGTAATCCAAGGGCATTGCTTATTAAGGATGTAATAATTGATGTCACACAAGGGCATGACTTATAGGTACCTCCACGAAATCGCTAAAAAAAGAGCATAGCTTGATGAAAAAGACGCCAACCTTGCCGAAAACAAAATTTTATTGTCGAAAATGCTTATGTTATTATTAAGAGGAAAGACCAAAGTTTATTTTTAATTATTTTTAAAAATTTTCCTCCTTTTAGAACATTCTAAATTTTGATTAAAAAAAAAACCTTTTTCTATTTGTATCAGCGGAACTAGTAAATAACATAGACAATTTTTTAGCACGTTTTTTTGGTATGACACACATTAATTTGAAAAATCGTGCAAAAATAGAAATAATTATCGGATGTTAATGAAACTTTCAGGAACTATTCACAGATGATCGAAATTATTATAAATATGTTTTTTTTTATGAAAGTCATGGTAGAAATATTTTTTTAAATATTTATTACCCCCCCATAACTAATTTTATGAAAATGCTAGACATTCGATCGCATTGGTTTTAGTGATTACAATAATTAAAAGCACAGGGCTTTGAGGAATGCAAATCATGTTTTTTTTTGTTTTTAATTGGATATGCAGTACCTGAAAATCAGGTCTGAATTGTAACATACAAAACTCAATAAAACAAAGATATTATTTAATTTCAAATGCATTTATTTGCTTTTAGTTGTTTTTATGAATATGGACAATATTTTCTGAAAGCAAAAAATTTTTTCGATGAAAAATGAATTTTTAATACAATTATTTGTTATTTCATTAATTATAATAGATTTTACATTTAAGTTGTTAAAATATTATAAAATTAGTTAAAAAGCCACATCGGCTTTCATAAGTGTCCTTATGAGATAGATCCTTTTTAGCGCGTTGTAAATTGTATCATTTTGACTAATCAGAAGATCCCCAGTAATTAAGAAATGTAATTTTGTGCTTATAATCGAGCTGTAATTATAAAATACGGAAGACCAACCAGAATATAATTAATTTGCGTTATTTGAGTTAAGCATTGTTCTCCGCTGTTAAGGCCTTTACTTTTGCGAAACACGTGTGGAGAAGTTAATTTGATTTTTCAATTTCAACTGAGAAGGGTACCTACAAGTATCAGTATCATCTTATGAAATTTATATGATCTTATTTTTATATTAATCTCAGTTATGACATTTTTCCATAAATGAAATATCAAAATTAATAATAAAATGAATGCAAATACAAATAACAGTAGAATGTAATAAATGTACATAAAATTATAGTATTTTATGTACAATTCTGATAAAATTTCATAAGAAAGGTACCTATAAATTAATTAGATACCTTTCTTAAGAAATATGAAATTTAATGTCACTCTTAAGTTTTATTTTAATTTCTTTAGAATATATTTCCCATAAAGCATCATAAACATAAAGGTGAAATCTAAGTACAAAAAAAAAAAAAAAATTAGACCGCTGAAAGTTTTTCGTTAAAATAACGGGTAAATAATTTGTTCACGTAAATGTAAATTATTTCACTTTTCTCCTTCCGTAGAACAAATTAGCCTCATGGAATTCGTAAATATATCATTCATCACATGTCAAGAGACGCGAAAGTTTATGACCTGCTTTGTTTTATTTTCAAATTACATCTTTTTGGCACAAAAGCTAAGCTAAGTTAAGTTTGGTTCAAAATATTTTAAATAAACATTATAATTTCTGATTTTCTTAAAATAAGTTTTGAAAAATATAATATTTTAAAAAATTTCAAAGTCAGATTTCCAGTTTTTTTTTAAAATGGAAAAAAAAAAATGGTCAATTTTGCTGACTCAAAAAAAACTAAATTTTTAACGAAAATTTCGGACGTGCTAGGAACGATTAAAAAATGGAAAAAAATACCCCAAAATACTTTGACCTTTCCTCTTAATAATAACAAATATTTAGACGATAAAATTTTGTTTTCGTCAAGTTTGGCATCTTTTTCATCATGCTATGCTCTTTTTTTAGCGATCTCGTGGAGGTACCTAACTTATTAGGAGTACTATATTTGATAATGGAAAGCTCTAAGCATATAGACATTTGGTATAATGGCTTAAGAGAAGACTAAATCAAGCCTGGGAAAGTAAGAACATCCAACGCCTTTCATAGTAGGCTTGGTTATTGGAAGAAGAGGTGAGAATATCATAAGTCTCAGAACTGTAAAAGCTGGAAGGATTGGTATTGAAATAGGTGTGATCTGTTGAAGATCAGTGTCAAAATGATTAAAATAGGCTGAAAAAGGGTGGGAAAATGTATAAAAATGAGTCCCAACAGGGAAGCCAGAAGGAAAATGCTTGTTGTGTGGGCACTGTTAAAAAGGGTTTATGAGAATTCTTTAAGGATATACCAAATGAATGGTGCAGGCAAACTCTGCTATTATTAAAGAAAAATGCTTTTTAAAGTTTAACAAAAAGAATTTCAAATTCTAATCACTATTTTTTCCTTGTTTCATTCGTTAGTGACTGGAAATCTATATATAAAATTCTGTGAGTTCCATTACACCTAAAATAGCCATGTATTGACTGATCAAAAGTAAATTTTGGGGAGAAGAGCAAACATATAAGAGGGAGGATATAAAGTACAGTTGGTTTTACTCAGGTGCATAGCTTAGTACAATAAATTTTCATTAATTGTTTTGGAAAACTTAAGTTTTATTATTTAACATACAAGATACTCCCACTATTTTAAAAACAATTTAATGATTAAAATAAGAAATACTTCATAAAAATGCAATATAATTTTTTTTGCATATCTTAAGTTTTTATATATACAAGAATCCCATTTCCAGTTTGCTCTACATTTATGAGAACTATAAACAAATCACAAGGCCAAATGCTTCAAAAAGTTGGAATTTGACTTGAGAAAGAAATATTTATCCATGGCTAGTTGTATGTTGCATGAGTAAGAAATCCTAAGAATTTATTCTTTGCTGTTAAAAAGGGAAAAAAAAGAAATTTTCTTAAAAAAAATATTGTTTATTGTGAAGTCCTATAAAATTAAATTAATTATTAAACCATGATGTAGAGTTTTTGTCAGTGTTTTTTCAAAAAATTTGCTTATTCAAATTTTGTCAATTGGTTTGCAAAATTGAACGAAATGTAGAGTTTCTAAATCTCAATGTTAGTGATAACTTCTTTAATACTAAATACTTTAATACTAAAGATTTCTATCTCAGCATGTTGCAAAAAAATTCTAGTAGAAATATTTTTGTAATTTATATTTGAGCCATTTTCTTTTAATTTGTTTACTGTTTCCTATATTCAGTTTTTAATATATTCTCATGAATATCAAATTTTTAGTTGTGTAATTAAGTAATTATGGGTTTGAAATATTCTCTAGTGGATTTTATATAACATTTCTCTTGGAGCCTCTTAATTTCTATCATTTTCAGATGTGAAACTAAATTCTTATATTTCTATTTAGATCCTTAGGGATTACAGCTGTGGACATCAATTTAGGGTATTTCATTCAGTAAATATGGGATTTATATACTTACTGTGGTGTTGTTTTTTTTAAGAGTCTATTAAGAGGTATAGTTGGAGCTTGTTATCTAAAGTAGATAGGTTCCCTATAGTGACATCTGCAGTGAACCATTATATATATATATATATATATATATATTAGACATGTCCAAAAATGTTCACAGGGGAAACTGGCACCCTATTTTAAAAATGTAATTAAAATTTGAATGCTTTTTAAAGCAACACATTGCTGTCAATTGGAACGTGTTTTCTCTTAATGTCTTTTACTCACAAATTAAGGTTAGAGGAAAAATTCAAATTAATAAAGTAGTTTTCTCATGACTCAGGTTTTTATATCTTTGAGAAAGTTTAAATTCTTTATATTTTTCAAAATACTATTTTTTTTTTTTTTTAACACTTTCACTGTGTAATAGCTTGTTGCTTGACTGTGCTGGCCCGTTTATGGAAAAATAAGAAATTGATATTTATTGGAAATAAATGATTATGAAAACTACAATGTCAATTCCTCATGGGTACCACCATTTTAGTTTTGATCACATGATTTGCAGTGTTAAGGTTTCATGGTCATTAAGTATGCATAGATCTTCAAAATTGGGGCAAACCAGAAAATGTACCATAGTTTGTGATTACCTACATTGGCAGTTGAGGTCAATGTCAGTGATTTCTGAAGGTTGCCTCTACAGTGGCCAATAGCTGTTTGGAGGCAATTCAGGCAGGAATTACTGGAGTCAGGGGATTCTGTAGGAATGAGAAAGAGCCTGTGTTCCATGTTGTTAAGATGCTTACATCATAGGGATAGATGCTGACTAGGAGCTATGTTGTTCAGTGGGTTGGCTGAGTGTAAAAAGCTTTGACATAATGTCTTTTTGTCATTGGTTCACAGCTATGGAGTGGATGACGGATGACTAGGGTCAATTTCCTGCTTCAACTTTGAGTTGGGTGTGGACTGTCCTTATGTAAGGGGAAGTGATGACCTAGAGGTCATTTACATTGGTTGGTCACCCAGTGACCAATCTGCAAGAGGTGTTTAAGGCAGGTTTTTTTTTTTTTTTTTTTTTGCTTGTAATGATCTGCTCTACACTGGTAAGGCATATTCTGTTGTGGAGTAGAAAAGGGCTGTGGTATGCATTGTACTGGCGTGGGCACCCCATTTGGTGTTAGCTAACTTCTTTAGAATGTTGTTTTTTGATTTGACCTTGCCTTTAGTCTTTACAATGTGGTTCTTGTAAATAAGGGACCAGTTCAAAGTGATCCCAAGGTAGATAGGCTTGGGAGTGTCCATACCATTTTATTTTGTGTTTGTGTTTAGCTTCCTTGTTCTGTAGCTGGAAGGTTAAATGGTAATATAGGCTGTTTCCCTACAAGGAAACATTTGGAATTCATTGACCAAGCAGCTGGTATTATTTTCAGTTGAAATTTATAAAATCTCTCTTAAAATATTTTTTTTTTTTTTTTTTTAGTAAAACAGGTTTCTCAAGTCCAGTAGCTTTTATTGCTATTTCCAGTATTGATTGGCGTTTCCTTCCAAACCTTGTATTTGAATTGGTGTTGAATGTTAACATCTTGATACGTAATTATTTTCTCTTTGAGCTAAATGTGCTATCCATTTTAGTTATTGCTACTACTGTTGATAGTAATCAAGTGATGTGGTTTCTGTTATTTGGTACTGTTCTTTGTTTGCAATTCTGTAGAACCAATCCACAATGTTCCAAATATGATGATCTTTGCCAAGATCCTCAGGTTTTACTCAAGCAAAGCCTCTTTTCACCATTAATCTTAGAAAGCAGTTGTATACTGCTGACAGTTTAGATATTTCTGAGTGCGTTTGATAACATGCATGTCATCCATATGAAAGTCTTGATCTGAAAGGTTGTTTAAGAATATGAATGGCACCTCTAACACAATAAAAAAGACATCACAAAACAGATCATGCAACTATATGTTTACTCTGGTATGGAAATAGTATTAAGTGTTAGTTAGTTTATAATATAAACACCAGGAACTGATATTTCATGGTATCTTGAAAATGTATATACATGTCAATAGTTGTCATTGTGAGTTCGATAATACATGTTTTGAATAATATATATATATATATATATATATATATATATATATATATATTATAAATTAACAGATTTAAAATATGGTTTCTTCGCTACACAGTAATAACCATGTTTCAAAAACTGAAGCTAAAAACTTCCAATTTAATTATATAGTTAAATTAAAAACATTAGTTCTGTTTCATGTTCAAGTGAATTTTGGAATAACTTATTTTTAAATTTACTGAGTTTTAAACGCACATATAAATTCATAATTTCCTATTTCCAAGGACACAGATAAATCCAATCATTCAGACAGGGGCGGTAGCATGTTCATTTTTATTAAGAATTGTAATGAAACCTAAACATGAAAATGAATTTATACATTTTCTTTGTTCTTGAGAATTTACAACAAAAATAATATTTCTTTATTATATTGTTTATTGGAATGGTTGGTAAAACATCAGGTGATTGCCAATTGATTCAAACTTTATAAAATGGTAAATAATAAGGATTTCCTTGTTGCTTCACATATTTTTATAATTTTATAAATGTTTATAAATTTATGAATAAAAATTGTTTTCATATTTGTTTATAAATTGGTAAATGATAAATATTGCATTGCATTAGTTTTTTTAGAATATTGTAAATAAACAATCTCATGGTGTTTAATATTTTGTTATTTCTCAAGAACAAAGAAAATTTCTATAAATTCACTTTCATCATATGTTAGGTTTTATTCTAATCATTGCTTTTTAAAACAATAAATATTGCTGTAGAGTAAAGGTAGTTAAAATTAAAAAAAAAGCATTGTCATGGGAAAAAAAAAAATGTCCTTTAGAAATTTCATTATTTGTGATCATGAAGTTTCAGGTTTGCCAAGTTCACTATATACTCAACTTGAACCCCCCCCTGCCTGAGTATTAATGAGTTTAGTACGATAAAAATACAGTATATACCTGTGTATAAGTCAACTTCAGGTATAGTGTGACACCCCCCCCCGACTTTTTTGTGAAAGACCTGATTTTTTTTCATACATCTCATGTATAATGTGACCCCAGCTTATGAGCAATAAAATTAGGCCTACTGTAATCAAATGTTGCAGTACTGGATATCATACTAGATATATTTTATAGCAAATAAATGGTTTTTATTCTTTTTTTGTACAAAGCTACACCAAAATGGTGAGACAAACCACTTACTGTAAAATATCTGCTATGAAGATTTAGATACCATACTTTTTGTTTTTGTATATATCTGAGAATTAACCTCTAAAAAAAAAAAAAAAAATCACCTGCGTATAGTCACCCCCCTTCTATTTTTGGGCGTTAAAAAACAAACCTTGCTCTATACTAGAATATATACAGTATTCTATGTTGTGTTGGGAAAATGAAACACGAGTAAATATTTCCTTGATTCTGTCAGTTTGTTTCTTGTTTCTGTCATTTACTGTTTTTTGAAAGATGCCTTTTATTTGCATACATGAAAGTATGGGTGTTTGAATGATGCTTAAATAGTTTATTGAAGAATGAGAATTCTGGAGTGAGAAAATGGAAGAATTTACTATTTTGTGGTCAACTAAAATAACATTAATTGTTGCTATCATGGCCAATGCAAGTAAATGTCGTTTCTATTGTTTGTAAATAGATTTCTATTTTCTGGTTGCAATAATGTTGGGTCATGTAATTAGTTTATATGCTAATAAACCAGATGTTTGAATTGGGAACTATTAAGAGGGAGAGGTTTCTTTTGTCTCTGTATTGGTTTCTATAGGACAATGGTATATAGGATACTGATTGCCAGTGTTGGTTGGTTTGGGCAACTAGTTTCCCTCTACTTGCATCTTAAACTAATACCAATTCAAGGAAGACATTTTTAGATTTTTTCTTCCTTTTATTTATTTTGAATTTATTGATTAAAAAGTTTTATGTTTTCAGATTTAGTTTGTGTGGTTTGAATAGATGAACGGTGAAAGACATGTTATTATTATTATTATTATTTTTTTTTTTTTTTTTTTAAATCATTTCACCCCAAGTAAGACAATAAAGCCACTAAGATGCAAAAGGTTACTGAGTGTTAGAGAATATGGGGGGAAAAAAAACCCAAAAAACGTAAGGAAAGTGAGCAATAAAAGAACAGGAATTAAAAAACTGAAAATATTTGATTATATTTTTCATAAAATTTTGTTTTAAGATGAAAAAGGCCAAAATAATTATCACTATTGTCTATGGCAATACAATTTGGCCAGAAGGTGGCTAAGACTAAAGTATAATGTGACCTCAGGGTTGTCCACTATAAATACATGCAGGGATTCCTGTGCAACATGGCACTACAAATACTTCATTATTATACAATAGTTGATCTGATCAGCCTCTCTAAGCACTACTTGTCATTGTAGTTGTTGAATTAATTTCTTGCAAATGATGTAGTCATGATTCAAAATTTTTTTGAATTTTCTTGGGAAAATAAAAGATCATTGTCTGCTACCTTAAATTAGCTGGTATCCTACCTTAAGTAAAATCTAAATTCTAGAACTGATTTCACTTTCATTCTATTTTACATTAAAACTAAAATGTTTTCCTACAATCTTATTAATATTAGTTTCTTTTCAAAATGCTTAAACATTTTTATTCTTTTCAAAATGCTTAAACATTTTTATTTTCCACAATAGAAGTAGATAGGTCCACCTATTGTTCAGACTTTGAACAGGAGTAGAGGTTTATCCCTTGTTTCCTGTTTAGAATTGGGTTTCCAGTTCTTTTTAAAGTCTACTTCAGTTCTATAATTCTGATGTCTCTGGTTAAACTCTGAAATTTATACTATTATTGGGTTTCTGGTTCCTTCTAAAGCCTTTTCCTTCTTTCATTTTCGGTAGCCCCCTTGTGTCTTAGTGATGTTATCACCTTGATTGGGGTGATTAGATTAGAAAAAAAATGTTTGTGTCTCCATGGTAGATTACTTGTCAGGTAAAATGTTAACAGTGACTTATTGATTTGACATTTAGTGAGGATGTGTCAGTGATTAACTGAATAAGAAAAGTAGCTTATAATAAATTGGATAATTTTTTTTATAATCATTTCACTCCAAGCAAGGTAATAAAGCCACTAAGACACGGGGGGGGGTACTGAGTGTGAAAGAATATAATAAAAATATTAAGGATGGAGCTAAAAGGGAGTTTGACAAGCAAGAAGTGTGAGAGAGAAAACTATTATAGAATTTATGGTTACATTTAGCCAGCTCACATGTAAATTGATTAGCTCTTGATGCCAGTCTAGTGCTGCATTTAAATTCAAAAACTCTAGGTACCATAGCAAAGAGTGATATTTATTCTGCTATGTACAGAAATATGGCACAAGGCCAAAATGGGGAAAGGAAGGTCTTCTTCTGTCTTAACTTTAAACTTAGCTAGCCACATACAACAATATTCCTAACACCAAAACCACGCATTCTTACTTACCTTTCTTACTACATCCATCATAATACCTCATTGTCTCTATGAAAGTCCTAACTAGTCCCCTTATGTACTTATGTATCATAGCAGAGATTTCATCCAAACAATTATCATGAAAGTATTTATAGAAAAGACATAGAGAGGCAACCTAAGAATGATGGGAAAGTGTCTGGAGCTGTGCTGCCAGATCAAGACCAATAATATTGCTGATTCTTCTTTGGATCTTATCAAGGAGTTTAAGGTAAATAGTAGGGGCACCAAACCATGTATGGCAGCAATATTCTAAGCTTGGATGAATGATAGACTTATAGATATGTAAGATAGATTCTGGAGAGAAAAATTTTCTCGCATGGCAAAATTGACTGACTTCTTTAGCAGCTGACCTAACAATGGATTCAATATATCTTTCCACTTCATGTCAGATGAGAACATTAGCCCGAGAAGGTGCCACAAATCATTTTCCTGGAGGTTAGCATCAGTCATGCTGATGGAAGGCAGCAAATGGTCTCTTAGATAATTAATGGAGAGAATTTTAGTTTTATTCTGTTTTCTTGCATATCATTTAAAAAACAAAAAACAAGCCAGCTATTCTTCAAGTTACAAATTTAGATAATATTTTTGAATTGAAATAATTTAAAATATAACTTGAATACCCAGTTTTAATATTTTTATGTAGTCTTAGGTGCCCAATAGAATTGGTGAGGTTATTCATTTTTTATTTGTTTTTTTTTTTTTTTTTTTTTTTTTTTTTTTTTTTTTTTCCATATTTTTGTTTTTTTTTGTTTTTCCATATCTGTTGTGACTTCAGTATCCACCACAGAGTGGTTTGTCCTCTTGAACAAAACCAATGAAGGCAGATGTTGTAGAGACTTCTTCATTGCCTATGAACTAGTCTTGATCATTGAAGTACCCACTCACATTCCTGACATGATGGGACATCTGGTGAACCTTCACAACCTTTTTATCATATCCTGCCCTGAAAAATGCTTAGCAGAAGTTTGCACCACCTCGTCCCCTGTGCATGTCAGTCTATTCTCTAGTCAGTATCCAAATTGATTTGCCATTCCATAGAATTATTTTTTGCTACATGAAGGCAGTCTGGGACAGTTTTAGATCATGTATGACAGAAACTCCTCTCTTGATCTTCTTCAAGCATGCTGCCCTTGTCTCTGAATGGATTCTTTCTGGAACAGAGAATTTTATACTCACCACACCCAAATTCCAACAAAATCAAACAGCCAGCCCTGGTTTACCTCTGAATGTGCTATAGGCGTAGCTTACTGTAACCAATACTCCAATATCTATTGCAAGGAGCTGTGTAGTTTGACTATGACTACATTCAGAACCACCTACAATCAATGCAAGAAAGTTCTGGAAAATGCAAAGTGTAGCTATGCATGGGCGGTCCAGGTTGAAAACAAACAAATTGGATCCCATGAGGTCTGGAAATTATTTCTTGTCCTGTTTCCATTGAGTCTGAGTCTGGACTATTATTTAATTTTTTAATTTAAAAACTGAATATTTTGAAATCATTGGTTGAAATATTTAAAATTTCAAGATTAGACGTTTTGATAAATGCAAAGCTTGAATAAGATTTTTATGAGAATGTCAAATTGCAGGTAACTTGTAAAATCCTGTTGCCTGCATTCAGTTCCAAAATACTACTGTAAGGGAAATTTGAAGATCCCTTCCTTCATCTTAGAGGAAATGTTTATCAAGAGACCACTAATTCCTATTGGCATCTAGGAAAATAGCCCCAAGATATTTTGGCCTTTTGTCCTTTGTTTCCTTGACTTTTCAATCTTGTACTCTTGATAAGTGTTCAAACAATATAGTCTATTTAATGAACACATAATAGTCTCAATTACCTCCATAGGTTCAATTCAATGTTGATTGTATATTTATAAATCCCCTCGAACTTTCTAAGATGAGTAATAATATATTCTTCTTCTGATTGTTTTTTTTTTTTTCCTATATTTTCTGCTATCATTTACTACTATTCAATAAAATAATAAACTATCATATGCCTCGGATTAATCTGTCATAGATAACTAATGTCTACTGTTTTCCTAACATCATTTTCGGTTTGCTTTTCTTTTTCTTTTTTTTTGCTTTTGTCTGGTTTTTCTGTTAGTCAAAAGGAAGTGAATGTCTTCATAAGGCTTCAATCTGTTTCATTAGCACAGGATGTATGCTCTACAAGCCACAAAGTCTTTGAAGAGGATAGCAAGCACTTCTCACAAGGACTTAATGACTGTGTGTCATAATAAGAAACAAATGTTTTTCTTTTTCACGTTTAATGCGCGTGTAATATAACATGGGTTTCCATGGGGCGGAGGAAGAAAAGAGCCCTCACTACCCTCAGCTGGTCATTTATACTTATATTCATTTATACTTATATTCATTTATACTTATATTCATTTATACTTATATTCATTTATACTTATATTCATTTATACTTATATTCATTTATACTTATATTCATTTATACTTATATTCATTTATACTTATATTCATTTATACTTATATTCATTTATACTTTATATTCATTTATACTTATATTCATTTATACTTATATTCATTTATACTTATATTCATTTATACTTATATTCATTTATATTATATTCATTTATACTTATATTCATTTATACTTATATTCATTTATACTTATATTCATTTATATTATATTCATTTATACTTATATTCATTTATACTTATATTCATTTATACTTATACTCAATAAAGGATAATGGTGCAATCCAATTGCTTTCTGTAACTCCTCATTCACTGTTGCTTGTGTAACCAGATTTCCAGTATGATATATTCTTTTATCATTAGAAATTTCCACTAGATGGATGTTTGATGCTTTTCTGTATATCATTTCATCATCAACAAAAGGAGTTCAAATATTTAGACAAAACTTGTAATGTTAACAATTCTTCTCAAAATTTAAAAAAATTTTAAAGAAGAAAATAACAGATTACCTGACTCAAAATGATCCCTACATTGAATGCTGCTACTATTAGTCAAGATGAACTGTCCAGAAAAGGTCTCTCTTACAGACACAAGCATTAGGAAAATTAATGACAAAGTGAAAAAAATATTTTTGGGGTGGCATGTTTTGTCCTTTAGGACTTCATGTGATGTCTACGTTTATGCAATTACACATTTACACAAAGAGTAGATGCCAAAACTTCAAACTTCTAAATTTAAATCTCCTTTAATCATAGAGACAACATTCATATTGAAGCTTTTAATGAGTTTCTCTGTATTTGTTAGATAAATACAGTGCAGAAGACAATTACAAATCTTGGAGGACCTTTACATTAAAAGAAAGCAATCCACTATTAGTAAAAATTGTTTTGATCTATATGCTCACCTGTTAAAATGCCTTTAAACTGCTACAGTGATGTGATGTTAAATTTTATTCTCACAATTCCAGAACTTTGTATTCTTTCCTTGAAAACAACCAAAAGGATGGTCAAAAATACTCAGATCTCAACATATTGGCAAGTTCTTCTACAAGTTTTCACTTGAGACAAAACTATTAATCTGATATCAGAAGAATCTCACCAAAAGGCTCAATTGATGTTCTTTGTTTTTTCTATTTAATGAAAATATGTTTGTGTGTCCACATGTACACATAATATGAAATACAGAATTAGTCTAATCACTACTATAAGCTTTAAAATATACCATTATAAAGAGTGTATCATAAAAATATCTTTATTGTTAATTGAATTTTACTACATAGATATTTGAGTAAAATTGGAGGTGTGTACTTTTTGTTATCCATTAAAATGTTTAGGTGATTTACTGCAATAAGATTCCAGATAACAGAATTAAAACTAGGTTTTTCAGCTTTTAATTTCAAACTCTTCCACTGAGTGAGGAAAACATGACAATGGATTAGTATGTATGTATGTATGTATGTATAACACTGTATACAAACATGGCCAGGATGTTCTGTCTGTGTTCAGAAACTAAGCAAGACTCCACTAAAAAAAAAAAAAAAAATTACTACTGCAAAACCTGCTTCTCATGCAACATTATAGAGTAAGCAGAAAGATGATTAATCCTGCTTACTACAGAAAATTACTCCCCCCCCCGTTTTGAAAATGCTTAGCATATTAGGGTTAAAAGCAGTACAATGGGCAGTTTCTCCACACATTCAGTCCTCAAAAATGAAAACCTGTAAAGAAACAAGAGAAATTAAATAAACTCACAAAATGAAACATAAATATGTTTCATTGAATGTGACAGACAAGGAAAATTCAATGAATGAAACATTTATAAAAGAAAAGTTGCTATCCAAATAAATGCTTACTTATGGCCACATTGCAATGAAACACTGTTTCCTGTACAATGATTTACATTCAGCATTGTTGAGCTTGGCCTGTACCTAGATGAGTTACCACTTGGGAATACCAAGTGCTGTAAGATTGGATGTGCAGATGGTGTAATGGTTAATGGGTCAGAATTTATTAATTGGAGAGCCAAGATACAATTCTGGTTGGGTTTGTTATATTCACTTATGCACAAATAACCTTGGGAAATGTATGAATCCACCTTTTCTTCCCCATCTATGGCTTAATTAGTAAGACTTGTATCACTAAATCATTATCTCCAAAAAAAAAAAATTCTTCCAATCTAAAAATATTTCCTGGCTTTAAATAACCTACAAAGGGTTGATAAGATGTGAAAAATGAATGAATCAATTGATAAACACATACATCCATACTTTTTGGATAAAAGTACTTTCGTATAAGTATATATATATTTTTTTTTTTTTTAAATCGAATTCACTCCTAGCAAGGTAGTAAAGCCACTGAGGTGAAAGGGGGTTACTGGGTGTGGAAAAGTTAACAGGAATATTGTTAAGGAGTGAGAATGGAGGAAGAGTAATCAGGAGGACAGCAGGTAGGATTGACATGGCCTTTAAATTTTTTCAATTTAGTTGGCTGGAAAGCATGGGGCCTTGGGAGTTCCACAAGTGAGAAGTGAGAGAAAAGAAACTATTAGCATAGAATTTATGGCTACATCTAGTCACCTCAACTGTAAATTGATGGTAAGACCTTGATGTCAGTCTAGTACTTTGCTTAAATTCAAAGGGTCTAAGTTAACATGTATTTGAATCACCCTGTAAAATATATGTATTTACTCAAATTTGCCTAGTCTGGCACAATGCAAGGAGTATGGAGCACCTGAAGTAAATAGTTTTGAATAATAGCAAAATAAGTTTTTAAAATATCTTTGAATGTGTTTTCTTTTTCTTTTCTTATATTGCTATATTTTCTTCAGACCATTCTTCACAATTTGAGCAATTTGCATTTTGGGACTACACTGCTACCAGCTCAGACTGTAAATTCTCACGTGGAAGTCAGTTGTCTAATATGTGAGAATGTGATGAAAATGTGCTAGGTTTGTACTGAATGGTCTAACTTAATGGGGGGGGTGGAGGATGAAAAAAGAATTTTTAAAACTGGAAAATAAGGGGGGGGGCTGGGTGGAGAAGTAGAGGGTCATTATTCAACAGGATGTATTGACAGTTATGTTAGCCTGTCTTATAAAGAATGTAGAAGGAACTTTGAGTTAATTGAAATAGTGTGGAAATGGGAAAAGTTATTTGGTAAAAATCTCCATGATTCAAAAAAACTCATTCATTATTGCAAACTTGTTTGCAACAAGAAACAAAGAACAGATTATGTGCTGAAAGAGTTGAGGGGGAATTCCTCAAAACTGATCATTTGTATAAAAAGCCTAAAATTCTTCAAGTTTTTATTACTATGTTAGTAATAATGTTTCATCTGTTCATTGTGTAAAAGTTTTTTTTTTTCTTGTACATTTCTTCCTCCTTTTAAGAATGTTAAATTCTTTTTCTGGTAAGAACGCTTTGGGGTTGACTTGGAGGTAATTTTCACATTAGTAATTTTTTTGTGTAAACTTATTCCTATATATTTTATGTGGTATGTCTCTTCAGAATGTGACTATTAATGACTCGCCAGAACTTTTGATTCTTTGTAGCTCTTAGTAATTTTTATTTTTATACTGTCTCTGGCAAGCATGGACAATTGTATCCACAATGAGACATAGTGCCAAAATGACATTTTTCCCTTGACACCGCTATTATTTTAACTACTTTCACTCTTTGACAATGCTTATTGTTTTAAAAGCGATGTTTAGAATTGGAATAAAACCTAAACATTTGATGAAAGTAAATTTATACGTTTTTTTTTTTTTTTTTTTTTTTTTTTTTGGTGGGAGGGTTGTCCTTGAATTTGCAACAAAAATACTTTTTATGTTTACAACATTCTAAAAATTAGCACCATTAAAACTAATGCAATATTTATCATTTACCAATTTATTTATAAATAAATAAATATGAAAACAATTTTTTATTTATAGACATTTACTAAATTTACACTATTTACATTGTTCAGGCTGTTGTTCTCATCTTTATTTTCATATTCATGATATTTTGGTCATTGTAATCTCCTGTCTTCTTTAGGTGATTGGATTTCTGAATTGAACCTTTTATTTTGTCCACCAGTCTAAATTGTTCTAATTCCAAGTGCCATGTCTCTTCCAGATTCCAGTTTCAATAATTTCCTATCTCTTCTTTTCTCTTTAGTCACTAAACTCTCCAAATTTTTGTTCACCTCTGCTGTGGCCAGGTATTGAACTCACAACTCTGGGTCAAGTCACTGGATTACTTCAACCAATGTCTTTATCCACTAGGCCATGTGTCCTTGAAATGGTGAGAATGTGACAGCAAAGATGAGGACAATAGTCCGAACAATGTAAATAGTTGCTGTAACTCATTTCAGAAATATAGATAGATATTTACTAAATTATTGAAATATGTGAGCCAACTTTAAGGAAATCCTTATTATTTACCATTTTATAAAGTTTGAATCAATTGGCAATTAGCCAATGTTTTGCCAACCATTCTAATAAATAATATAATAATAAATATATAGTGTAAATAAACAATCCTAATAAATAGTGTTTATTATTTTTATTGTCAATTCTCAAGAACAACAACAAAAAAAAATATAAATTCACTTTCATCATGTGTTTGTTTTTATTCCAATTCTAATCCTCACTTTTTAAAACAGTAAACATTGCTGAAGAAGAGTGAAAGTAGTTTAAAAAAAAAGAAGTTGGGGAGGGAGTCATGGGGGGGGAAAACCAGCCTTTCAATATGGGGTGGGGGTTGGGGGGTTTCACGTTTGTCCATGTTTTCCCTGACTCTCCCACTCCCTGTTCTGCCAACCATTTATACAAGATTGTTAGGTATGTTACTTTCTGTTTCCCTCTGTCTCTCTTGCCTTTGCTGTGTCCTGTGAATGTCAGATTCTCTAGACTCCCAAACGTAATTATGTCACAGAAAATTCAGCTTCTTTCTGATTCTACATATAAGCATCTATTTTGTTTCCGTTTTCTTTAAAACTTTCCCTGTTGCTCAACCTGTTCAGTCAACATTATTCTTAATATTCTTCTCTTGAACCACATCTTTACTGCTTTCTTCTTTATCTGTGAGGAAATTGTCCAGCATTTACTGGCATGTAGCGGGATTGATATTATATAGCATTCCAACTCTCTTTTCTTTGTTTCTAACAAAATTTTCCTGTTTCTTAATACTTATTTAGCTTTTGGAAGGCATCTTTCACTATATCAGTTGTCCTTAATTTTAGTGCCATTTTTTAATTTGTTATATTATAACTGAAATATTTTTGCCTTTGACCAACTCACTTCCCAAAATAAGTATTCTGATGTTTAGTCATTGAATGATACAAACTTGATTGTAATCAATACAATGATTGATAACCATGTTCTGGTGTGACCCAAAGGTTAATGGTATAGAGGATTGTAATGGCTGAGACTGTTTGCATTCAATTTACACTATTGCTATGTATACCTTTCTCACCACAACTAGTAGGCACTTGGAACTCTTTTGCACTGTAAAACAGCCTGTCATGGGGGATGGGCTAGCAAATTGGCTCAGTGAAAATTCATTTGCTTCTCAAACAGTGGCATCATCATTGAGGATATGGTTGTGTTTATATAATCTGCAAGAGTGCCACCACTACCTCTACATCTACTGCTACCACTACTATTGCCACTATCATCACTATCACCACTTCTGCTGCTACCACCACCGTCACTACTACTACTACTGCCGCCACCACCACCACTCAACCACTGTCACTACTACTACTTTCGCTACCACCACCATCACTACTATTGCCACTATCACCACCATCACTGTGACTACTACTGCCATAATCACCAGCACCACCACCACCACTACCACTACTATAGTAGTAATAAAAATGATTCATTGAGAAATAAGAGTGAGACAAGCTGTCAAATAATGTTGTCCTAATTCACTATTAAAAGCTGAGATATTAAATTTTTTAATTTTTCAGTGTGATCTTTTTTGTAATTATTTTAATGAATGCCATAAATTTCTCTTTGCAATTTAAAGTTTTAACAAATATCAGCTTTCAAAGGGTTTCTTTACATTTAACATGAAATTCCAATGCAAAATACTAAAATGATTATTTCTAAGTTATTGCTTTTATGAGACATTAATTTCACTCTTAAGTTTGAATTCTAGGAAGTTGATGTGATTCAACTAATTCAAAATTTCATATTCAATTATTCTTCATGACTAAATTTTTTAATTTTTATGTAAAGGAAATTTCTTGATGGCTGCTCTGTAAATATACAAAAGAAGTCTCATCCAACTTTCCACTGACTGGCCAGTGAAACCCCGATATTCTCATTAATGTAGGTATTCACCAAAAACTGGGAAGGATGTACTGCATGTTCACAAATTGTTGTAAAATGGAAAAAAATGACACGTTGAGAAAAGAACAACTTAAACTCTGTTACCAATATATTTAGATGTTATATTCAGGGCCTGCTTGCTCAGTCTGGGTTGCACCTGGGGACGACATCTACCACCTCAGTCTAACATCTCAGCTCTTCCCTCCTACCAACCCATTGCTCATCTACGAATTACAAATATAGATGACAGTATGAAGGGGTGGCATTGGAAACTACCTGAGAGACAGTCTGCCCCCTGCCAAGGATAGACCAGAACTGATTTCCGTGATTATAGATATAGACCAACAATCAGAAATCATTAATGTCTAGTTTGTTGTTACTTGGCCTCAAATGTTTTTTCTTTTTGGTCAAGTGGGTGAAGACCTGACTTCAAAAACACTATCCATCAGCCATAAAACGCCTGTGATCGAAATAAGATCACACCTTCCTCTTCGATATGAGTATACTAATCATAGTGTCACAGTTCAAGTTAAATTTGTCACATTTTCTTGTTTCCAACTGTATTCTCTAGTTCCATCTTCTGCAACCCATGCCTGGGGATAATTATCATCTCTCAGTTGCATCTCTGTCTTCAGACAGAGTGTGGCTCTGTCTATATAGCTGGGGTAAAATAAAATACTGTGAGGTGTCTGATCCTGGGGAAAAGCTGCCCAAGGCTGTATCCCCACCCCCCCAATTGCACTAGAGAAGGGTGATTGGTAGTCATACTGATCCCAGTGCAGCTGACAGTTGCAAAAGCTGGGCAATTTTTGTCCCTGGCCTGAGTATATGTGCTTGCTTTCCTCACATTAAACACGGCCTTGTGTCACCCTTATTGCCCATTTTTAAATGGAAGGAGAATGTCCCACTCAGCTTTTGCCAAGATCTGCTACTTTATGGAACACTCCTGCCTGGATGCATCTCTGAATCTTAATCTTTTTAAGTTGGATGGGGTGGAGGGGTATCATCTTAATATTCAATTCTTACTACCACTTCTTTCTTCAATCATATCAAACATATTTATCATTACCATTTAACTTGAGAAAATCTTATATTGGATCAATTTTTTTAATATTAACACCAAAAATAAGTTACACCAAATCATTTTACTGGATGTTTTCAATAAATTGCACTCATTTCTATAGAATTAAAATTATACTTTGAAGGGTCCAAATTAATTCAAATATATTTCTCCAAAAAATATCCAACATCTCTCTGTGGAATATGGCTTACTACAAATTTTATATATCAACATTTCCATGTATAAGATGGCCTTTAAATCCCAAAAATCACCCTTAAGAATTAGGGGTTGAAACCTTAAAAAAAGAAACCTTAAATTCTGAGTGATGTTTGTCAGTAAGCTAACCTCAGCCTCAGTGCAATAACCAGTAATGTACAGGAAAGATTAACATTATCAAATAAATATCGTCTTCCATAATTTACCTTGATTTTCAGTTTGATGACTATGAGCATTTCGTAAATTTAAAAATTTTGTAAAAGTAACAATATTCTTTCTTTTGTTTATAAATCCTTGTTGCAAAATAAAATTCTTACATTTGCCTTAATAAAGTCGATTAGAAGATGAAATATGTTGGCTAAGATAGGTTTTCCTTTTGTCTTTTTTATTCATATAATCCTTTCATATTTTTAGTTATATCTAAATTTTTATTGATCTTAACTGTAAATCGAAAAGTTATTATTTTTCTTACTGATGAATAAATTAGTTAAAAAAAAAAAAATTCTAAACTGAGCAGAAGATTAAAATGGTGGCTATGAACTTCTTTGTCATGTGGGTGGGAGCTGATAGATGCATTTGAAATTTGAAACGTGGAAAGGCCCAGACTGAGCATTAGACGAGATGGGCGTGTGCATGCACACAATCCTGAAAAAAAAATTGGAGGAAACTCTGGGTGGCAAGATTTTTTTTCACTTTGTGGTTTGGAATTAAAACCAGAATTTATAGAGAAATAACTTAAAAACGAAAGAAAAGCAATCTTCACGGAGATTTTTTTTTTTTTTTTTTTTTTGTCATGGATGGCATCTGACTTTAGTATCTTAAGGAAAGCAAACAAAGTTGGGTCACTTTTTAATTGACTTTGTCTCTTTCTGAACTGGGATTGATCAGTGAGAAGATTTGTCATTTCTGAATTCAACAATTTCCATTCTTCTTGGAGACCTGTGCATTAAAAGAATTACTGGAGATAACGTAAATGTTCAGCATGCAAGTTCCAGAGCCGAAGCAAATCATTTACATATTAATAGTTCATCAAAGGCATAATGTTGTGTTGTACCAAATGCATTGACATTCCAATAATTGTTTGCTTGACATGACATTTTGAAAGGTAGTTAAAACAAGAACAGGAAAATAATCATCACCACCACAATTGCTCCATTATTATTTGTATTCCACTCACTAATATCTTTATCAACAACAACTTGAAATCACTACAACATTATGGTATCTATTCAGATGGAATTACTCTTTCAATTCAGTTATCATTAATGGTAATATTAACCATTTCTTTAAAAGAAAACATTCTGCATTCACTGACCGAGCAAGCCAATACCACTTGATTTAGGCTTTTCTTAGCTCCGTGGCTATTGGGCCAGGATCAAAGTGTAGTATCTGTTTTCATCTCTAACTGTAATCATAGCCATTTCCTTATAAAGAAACATTTGGCATTCATGTGACTGAGCAGCCAGTGCCACTTATGCTTTTCTTTATTTCCTACTCCTTGGACTGTGATCAAAGTGCAATATCTATTCTTCTCGCTAAAGTTAATATGAGTTATTTCCTTATAAGAAAACGTTTGGCAACTGATCACTGAAAGTGAACTTGCTTTTGGGACCCCATAAGATTTTTTTCTTAGGTATGTGTGTTAAGGGAGGAAATATATTCAAACTGACAGTCTTCTAAGCAACAGGTTCTATTACATAACTGCTTTTTTTTTTATTTATTTATTTATTTTTTTTTTTTTGTTGGTTCTTCCCAGAACTTTTGCCAGGAGCTTTTTTTTCCTTCTTCTGTGAAGACAAGTTCAGCAAAGATGAACCATTAATGCGTTTCTATACAAGGAAGAGCATTTAAGAAATAACTGCAAAACAAAGTCTTTTCCAGATGGTACTACAGTAGGAGTACAAATAGTAATAGAAACAGCACAGGCAGAGTAACACTAAGAAATCATAGGACAGTAAAAAAAAGAAGCATTCATAACAGCAGCAGTGTTAGAGCAAAAACTGTGAGGATGGTAATGTTATTTATTCTGATTCATTGATTCATTTTCCATGATTTATCAACTCTTTGCAGCTTATTTAAAGCCAGGAAATATTTATAGATTCTAATAATTTTTTTGAGACAATGATTTACTGATATATATCCTATTAATTAACTTGTAGCTGGAGAAATGAATTTGTACCTTTCCCAAGGTTATTTTCATGTAAGTAAATATAATGTATATGACTGGAATTGGAACTCAACTCTATGATTTTCAAATCCTTGCCATTATCCCTTACACCACTTACAGTATCCGGTGTTCCCAAGCAGCCTCCCATCTAGCTACTGATCAGGCTTAGTGTTGCTTAACTTCAGTGATCGGATGAGAACTGGTATCTGAACTTGATATGACCGTAAGCCCACTCACACATACAAGGTTACAGCAGCTGGTATTTCCAAGTGGTTACCCATTTAGATTCTGGCTAGGCTCAGTGTTGCTCAACTTTGGTGATTGTACAAGAACGGGTGTATCAAAGTGATATAACAGTAAGCCCACTTGCGCATACAAGCTTACAGCATAAGGTATTTCCAAGTTGTTACTCATTTAGGTATTGATCAGGCTTGTGTTTAACTTTGGTGATCATATGAGAACTGGTGTTTGAACGTGATATGGCTGTAAACCTATTTATTCTGATAGTAAATACAATAGAAAGATTATTAGCTGTACTAATAAAAATATAGTAGATATAAAAATAATGGTACATGGTCAAAGTTGTATGAAAGTCTCTTTACGTTTTCATATGTATATAGAAAGCTAGATGTTGCTTTATATAACCAGTGAGGTAACATTGGTTTACATATCATCCCTGTGAAATATTTCTTACCATTTGGTTGTCTCATATGCCATGTAAAGAAACCAAGAAACTTTGATAGTCCAAAAGCATTTACATGACCTTGTGGGTGATGAATTGTTTTCTACTTTACAGCCCCTTTCCCAAAGACATTGCTAGCCGCATGCTATTCTAACACTATTTCTATGGAAAATATCCAAACTGGCTACATTCCTTACTTCTCCCAACTAAGACCTGCCACACTATGTACATTGAAGTGAACCACCCTCATTCCATTCGTATTTCTTTAGTAAGGAGTAAGTTCTAGTTGGATAGCTTCTGCCTAAGCCTTCTTTTGAAGAGAGCAGGCCAGAAAGCTCTGCAGTGTCTCTGATGAGGGCCATGATACGAGGGCTGAGTAGACTACAATAAATTATCTTGACCTCAGACCATTCTGTCTAAAAGCCTGCCTTAGTCAGGAGGTTTAAAGAAAAAATAAAATTAATGTTATTTGAGCAAGGTTCCTTATTTTACTGCAAGAATAACAAGATAACAACTAACACAGTCAACAAAAATGCATATTCCTTACTACAAAGGAAATATAGTTAGAAATGGCAAATTATTTAATGAGACACTTGTTTCTGCTTATTGTTCAATAACTTCAAAATATTTGATGACAGGAGAAAGTCATCCAGGTGGTCATCACCTAACCTTTTACTTAAATGTCATTTAGTAATTTTATTTTCAAAAAAAGTTGTTCACAAGCATACATACTTCCAAATAAAGCTGCCATCATTTTCACATTATTCAATAGACTTTTCTATTTTCCATTTGGCAAAACATATTTCTTGTAGAAGTCAGCAGTGGATTTGAAATGAAATTTTTATGTAAAAAATCATCGCACTGTAAATCGATTAACTCCAACTGATATTTTTTTGCCACTTGCTCTGCAAATTGATTAGATAATTAGTATCCAGGTGTTGAGTTGGCAGGCCAGATGAAAATCTTTTGCAAGCTCAGATGTGGCCCACCCCCTGGCCTAAGCACTGTTGCTTTGTGTAAACAGAATCCCAGGAGGGTGATTTTCTGACTGCTACAATCTTAACCTCTTAAAGTCTACAGTCACCTGTTGTTTTTCACACATCTGCATAAACTGAACCCCTTTCTCTTAGCACTCTCACAACTGCCTTCAGTAACCTTCTACCTTGAGAAACTCTTGGGTCTTGTATAAGGTGAACATTAGTAAAAATAAATGCAGGTTACTTGCTTTTAAAACTGATATAAATTAGATTCTTGAGATGCCTTTTCAAACTTATTGGGCCTTTATCACTCCATCTTTTGTGACATTCTTTGTCTCAAGATCAGTGATGTTCATAAAAAAAATATATTTTCTATTTGGCTGCTTCGAGGCCAACTGGAAAACATGAAGAAAGGGGACTTGGAGAATTTGATACTCACAAGCAAGACAAACAGAAGGAAACAAAGTAACCTACCTAATGAGCTTGTATAAATGGATGGTAGAACAGATTGTGGGAGGGATGGTGAAAAGAGCTTTTATTAAGAACTACAAAGAATAGGAAGTTGTGGAGAGTCATGATTGCATGCATCCTGAATAGATGTGAAAAGAAACCAGTATGTAGAATATATATAGGAATAAATTTTCACAGAAATTCTTCTTTTATCTTCTGTGACTCTTCATGACGTAGGCAATTATGGCTCTCCACAATTTCTGGTCTTTTATAGTCCTTAAATTTTGTCTTTTCTCATAAAGTGTGTTCCACCATTTACTGACTAAGTATGTTATGCATTGTTTTCTTCTATTCCTCTTCACTTCAATCTGTCCTGTTAGTATCATATTTTCCAAGTCCTCTTTCCTCATTATGTGCTCTAGAAATTTCAACTGTCTCTTTCTGATGTTAAGTATAAGTTACATCTTTGTTTCCATTTTCTCTAAAACTTTGTCATTGCTCACATGTTTAGTCCATGGTATCCTCAGCATCTTTCTGCAGAACTACATTTCTGTTGTTCGAACTCCTTCTTCATCTTTGAGGAGATTGTCCAACATTCACTGCCATATAGGAAGCCTGATATCATGTAACAGTTCAGTACTTTCTAACAAAATTTTTCTGTTTCTTAATACTCAGCTTAGCTTTTGCAATACATCTTTGGCTATCCTAATGCATCTTCGGATTTCAGTGTCACACTTTCCATGTTCTGTTAAAACACTTCAGATATTTAGATTTTTGAACTTGTTTGATTTTGGTATCTCCAATTTGTAATTTGTATGTTGGGTTCTCCCTTTTGCTAACAGTCAAACATTCTGTCTTCTTGCAGTTGATGCTTAGTCCTTTCTTCTCGCTTTCCTTCACTACCTTTAGAATATTTTGTAGTTTTCTTTCTGTGTCTGCTATCAACGTTGTGTCATCTGCATTATCTTAGGGTTAAAATCACTAAAGTCAGCCTAAATCATTCTTACCAAGAAAAGAATTTAGTTGGAGCAAGAGTGGGGGTAATTGTACAAGAAAAAAATGATTTTACACAATGTACATATTAAATTGTAGTTGTGGAGAGTCACATCCTTAAAGGACATGGCACATAGTATTAAAAAAAAAAAGCAGCTATGTATATATATATATATATATATATATATATATATATTTTTCTATATATTTTGTCTTTTTGCTGTAATAAAGCAAACATATATAAAATAAGTGAATCGTACATCAATTTGAACATCCAACCTAAAGGTAACCATCTAACTGATATATCTGCTATGCTAGCATTCTTCTGTTTGAGCAGCATGCAACAACAACAACTTATAAGTATTTAGAATGCACAGTTACTACATTGATCCTAAGCAGAAGGCTGGAGAATGACTCAAACCAGGGCAGAGATACTTCTTTTACATGCCATGTCCCTTCAGAATCAGCTAATCATGGCTCTCCACATCTTCCTGTCCTTTGTAGCATTTAATAAATTTTGTCTTTTGGTTATTTCTCCTAAACCTTGTTCTGCCACCCATTCTTCTTCTATATGCCATGTCCCTTCAGGATGTTGGCAATGACTCTCCACATTTTCATGTCTCTTGTAGCTCTTAATAAATTTTCTCTTTTTGTTACTTCTCCTAAACTTTATTCTACCATCCATTTACTCAAGCTAAGTAGATTATACATTCATTTTCTCTGTCCTTCCTGCCTTCACTTTGTCTTGTGAGTATCAAATTTTCCAAGCTCTCTTTCCTCATTATGTGCTTTAGAAATTTCAGCTGTTTCTTCCTGATATTAAATACAAGTTTCTATCTTCTCTAAAACCCTGTTGTTGCTCACATGTTTGATACCAATCATAACATTATGCTGTTCTATATATAATCACATTTTTATAGGCAACTTGTAGATTGAACTATTATGTAATATTGGTCCTCCTATATGGCAATGGATGCTGGATAATCTCGGCTAAAGAAGAGACTTGAAGCAACAGAAATGTGATTCTACAGAAGGATGCTGAGAATATCATGGGCTGAACATATGAACAATGATGAACTTATAGAGAAATTGAAAACAAAAAAAAATCAGAAAGAGTTGAAATTTCTGGGACACGTAATGAGGAAAGCGGGCATGGGAAATTTGGTACTCACAAGACAGATTGAAAGCAAGATGGACCAAGGAAAACAATGCATAACCTACTTAGTGAAGTTGAGTAAGTGGATGGTGGTGAAAAGTTTAGGAGAGATAACGACAAAACTTATTAAGAGCTACAAAGAACAGGAAATTGTGGAGATCCATGATTGTCAACATCTTGAAAGGACACAGAATAGAAGAAGAAAGATTTAAGAAAATAGACAAACTTGTGCAAGTAATAGTCTTTGTATTGTTAGCCACTTCCCTGTCAATTATTTTTGGAAAGACGTTTAATTTTCAGGCAAATATTTTTGTTTCAATATAGTAGCTAAGAAACTGAGGTACCTTGAAGTACTCGAGTGGTAGCTAACACCTCTACCAGACGTATGAATTGACAGTTTAATTCATTTCAAGCTTGGAAGGGCAAAAAAAAAAAAAAAAAAAGAATCAAGATTGACATATAAACACATCTGTAGCTGGTTTTTGAACATTGTTTTGGATGTGTTTGCCTGTGGTTGAAAAAGACACTTTCAGTAAAAATGTATATACACATCTATACTTGGGAAGAGGTTAATAAATTAATATCAAACTTGATGAAAATTAACATAAGCTAGGATTATAGGCTTTACATTTTATCTTAAAAAATCATTACATTCTTTAGAATTAGATCTCATTGTTTTTCTTTGGTATAATTATCAGTTATGGTTTTGATGTCTTAAAAAGAAAATATTATTTTTTATTTATTTTCTTTCTTATATATATTAGAATTTATTTAATTCTGAGTGGAACCTTAGATATTAACATTTTTTTTTTTTTTTTTACCTTTAAGAGTCTACCTTGAGTACTAAAGAACCACTGCTTTAAAAAATAACCATTTAATTTTATTTTATATTCCCACTTACATAAGTACTGATTGGATGGTCATTTGAGAATATTGATAAAAAATCTTCCTACTTCAGCTGATCTTAGAAGTAGCTGCTAGCAAGTCTGACAACAACAAAAAAAGCTATAAAAACTAATTAGCTGAGGAGACTATTTCTAAAATGGCTGCTCTCTGCTTGTATAATTCTTTGTGAATTTATTTTCCCTCTTTTGCTGCATTGGCCAAACAACACTGTGCGCATAAAATTTGTCTTGAATATATCCATGAATAAATTTGTACACTCAAAACTAGCTGTCAATCCTATACTCATAACAAATCTGCCAGAAGTATGAAATTTTATTTTTTAATTAAATCTTGACTAGAATGTTATTCTTTCCTGTTCCTGTTGCCTTTTCTTAAACTCGTACAACTCCTCACAGTAACCCTCTACCTTGAGTGGTCCTTGGGCCTTGTATTGGGTGAACATTAGTAAAAAAAAATTAAATTTAACTGAATTTTAAGATGTGTGGCTGGCATAATGATCATCATGGAAAATGGAATGATCATGAAAAGTTGAAATTGTGGTCACTTTACACTAATAGTCCCTAGGAATAGCACGACTCCAACACTTTGCCATCTAGCTATATCAGGCAGACTAAGCTCTCTAGTTTTGGTAGGGCAACCACTTTAGGAGAAGGATGTTTTTGAATTCAAAACCATGGGGAATATAAGAAGCCATTTCGATGACTTTCTCAGGAAGAGTCCTCACAGTTTTGGATATTACAGAAGGAAATTGTGGAGAACTCTGATCTCTTAAGTCCTGAAGGGACATGGTTTGAAAAAAAAGAACTGATTTTGACTATGAAAATTTTCTTTGAATTTTTGAAAATTCTGATTTATCATTGCTTTCTGTCCGGTTTGAATCTTAGTTTGTCTTTTAAGTGTATTTTCATTTGTAGAATTTATGCTAGTCATAGTATATCATAGTGGTATTATTACTATTATTAGTCTATAGTAATAAGCATTAGAATATTTTCTCTTGATGTACTTTTCACTGACTTTAACAACATTCACTGTCTCAGAAGCAATAAAAATGGGTTAATAAGCAGAAATGTATTGAAAGTTAAATGAATCATGTATATAAATTCTTTGTAATCATTTCTTGTGAGGATATGCCTATTTAAAAAATTCTTTTCAGTGTTTTTTTTTCCCCCTCACCCCAAGCAAGGCGATAATATCATTAAGGAACCAGAAACCCAATCCTAAACAGGAAATAAATGATAATCTCTGTTCCTGTGAACAGTGAGGTATGTGAATTGGACAATATGTGAACCTATCTACTCCTATTGAGGTAAAAAATAAATAAATCTCTATTGTTGAGTAAAGAGTACACCCCGCTGGTGACTCTTGTCCAATACTATAAAGGGTCCCATGCTATGAGGTTGGGAGTAATCATATTGAAGTCAGTCTTCATACTAACTATGCAGGTGTTACAGCAATAGCTTAAGTATTATGTATAGAGAATACTTTAACGAGTTACGTTATACCAATATTATGTGTTATAACAATAACTAATACTATTCCTGTTCAAAAGACTGGGGAGGAGTGTGAATGAGACAATACTTGAACCCTCCTACTCCTATTGAGGTAAAAAAAAAAAAAAAGTATAAAAGTAGTAAATAAAAAAAATTAAATAAAATTTGATCATTTAGGTGGATATGTTAGAAGTATAGAAAAGACTTTAGTAGATTATTGAAGAACATAACTGTTTTTAAAAAAAGAAAATCTTTTTAATCATTAGGAGAGATGACTATTTAAAAAATTCTCAGTTATCTAATTAACATGTGTCCACTGGAAATATTTTTAAAGCTTGTATTTCCAGACCTTTCCTAAGAAGCTGGCTTTTGTACTGGATTTGAAAATTATCAGCATGGAGATAGACTTTTGAAAGCAAGATAAAATGACTGTATCATAATTAACTTGAAGCTGTAATTGTTTAGCTAATTAAGTTGCACTCATTATGGTTGAATACATTCAGATTACTAATGACACAATAATTAGTAATCTGAAAGTATACCTTTGCACAAATTGATATGACTTATTATCTTGCGTTCAAATCTTAATTATGAGTCAGGGTGTTTAGTTTGGAGTCATAGTGAATTTATTTTTTTATTTTTCACCCTGACCCTTAAAGATAGAGGTCAGTTCAATGTCTTTGAAATGTTTCCATTTTTCTCCTATAAAATATTTATATAATTTGAGATATGAAAGAAGTCAGTTTGCACTGCCAAAACATTTCTTTATTGTAAGACTTTACAATAAAAATCGTGTCAAATGATTTTATTAAGAATGTTTATGGCACAAAAAAGGACACATTGCCCAGTGGATAAGTGTTGATTGAATCTAGTGACTTGACTCAAAGAGTTGTCAGTTCAATACCTGGCTATAGCTGAGGTGAACAAAAACTTAGAGAGTTGAGTTAAATGGAGATAACTGATACTAATACTGGAAGAGGCATGGCACATGGAACTAGAACACTCTACTCCGGTGGATGAAAAAAGGTTCAAAGCTACAAAGGACAGAAAGTTATGGAGAGCTCAAATCGCCCATGTCCTGAAGGGATATAGCACATGAATAAGATACAAAATCTAGTCTAGTACAGAATCATTCCCTTGGATAACAGTTTCTTTTTGTGTATTGTAATTAATGACCATATCCTCAGTCACATGTATGTGTACAATACAAAATCTGATGTGCATTTCAGTTCAGAATCGGTATATTTAGTTTGACCACCCCACTCCAAAAAAATAAAAGAAACAAAAAACACACTTTTATCTGAGTTGCCTTTATCGCTAAGTGTAACCCTTTTCTCACATCTAGTTTGTGTTATTTGTATGAGAGGGTTGCTGAAAAGTTCTCAAGAACCAAGAAGCTTTTACAAAAAAAAAAAAAAAAATGATGTTTGGTTATATTTTTGGAAGTGGGACAAGCTGGGGACTTTTCATTCAGCACCTCCCTCATATAAACTTTGTAAATTAAAATAATTTCATATGCTTAAGTGCAGGTGTTTTCATTGTATGAAAGTTGTAGAATGTTAAGTTAAAAGAAATATTGTGTTCAATGGGTGGGACTGTTTTTATTACCTGTTAAAAGAGTTCTCTCTCTTTTGGCTTTACTTTTTTTTCTCTCTTTTACTATTGCCATATTATGCCGCCATTAGGCATAAAGGAATGGTGGTTGGTTTAACGGGTGACATGTAAATTTAAATCAACGAGCTAGGATCAAATTCTGGCTGAGATAGTTTGTGTTTACTTCACATTAATGCTTTTGAGAAAGGCATGAAACCATTTCATTCTAAGCCTTGGTTGGGAATCAGTCAAAACTAAAAGTACACTTTAATTCTTTTTCTAGTTAAAAAAAATAGCTACTTGCTAAAATATTATTGATGTACAACCCAAAAGATTGATGAAATCCATGAGGTATAAGTCAATTCTTCTATATTATGTGTCCCTTCAGGATGTTAGCGATCCTGGCTCTCCACAATTTCCTGTCCTTTGTAACTCTAATTAAATTTCACTTTTTGGTTATTTCTCCTAATTCCTCTTCTGCCATCCATTTACACAAGATTTGTTAGATAGTTTATGCACTATTTTCCTCTATCCCACTTGCCTTCAATCTCTCTTGTGAGTATCAAATTTTCCAAGCCTTCTGTCCTCATTATGTGTCTATGATAGTCTCAACATCCTTCTAAAACCACATTCCTGTTGCTTCAAGACTCATATTTGTGGAGATGGTCTAGTATTAATTGCCATATAGGGGAACTGATATTATATAACAGTTCAGTACTCTTTTTTTTTGTTTCTAATGAAATTTTCCTGTTTCTTAATACTTTGTTTAGCTTTTGAATAGCATCTTTCGCTATCCCAATGTGCTTTTGGATTTCAGTATCACACTTTCCATCTTTTGTTAAAATACCTCCCAAATATTTAAATTCATTGTACTTGTTTGATTTTAGTATCTCTAATTTGTAATTTGCATGTTGGGCTGTTCCTTTCGTTGCAATTGATATTTAGTCCTTTCTTTTTGCTTTCCTTCACTACCTTCTGTAGGAATTCTTGTTTCCTTTTAGTATGAGTTTTCAAAACTTTCATATGTATATCTTATGTTGTTAAGATTTTGGCTGCCAATAATGAATCCTGGTAGGACTTCTAATTCTCTCTCACTGTACAAGTTGATTAAATCCATTGAAAAGACACATCCTTGCCTTACAATCAAGCAATAAAAAAAGACTTTGTATTTCTTAAACTTTAATTATCAAATAGTTATACTTGCAACATGCGTAGCACCAATTATTCTTTTTCATGCTGTGTTCTTTCAAAACATAGTTCATCCTGACTTGCCATAGCTTTTATTTTCATATTTGTGAATTGTCAGGATTGGTTTTTAGAAAGGTAGTGAAGTAGTTTCCTTTTGCTTTCTACATGATTATAAATTTACAGTTGTCCTATCAAATTGAAAGAACCCAGTCTGCTCTAGTATTTTACCTTGGATAGGGATGGTAGATTCATGACTTTCCCAAGGGCATTATCATCAAGTGAACACAACATGCTCATTTGGGTCTCTCCAATTCCATTTTCTTTGCTCCTGGCTATTATGCCACCTATATATATCTACTGGCAAGCAGCACAAATTCAACTTAATTTTTTTTAGGTAAACTGCTACCATTAAATAAAATGTTTGATAATTGATCATTAGGAAGTATCCCCTTATGTTGGTACTCTTAACTTGTGCATTTCTTGTGTTCTTTACATTATTCAAACTGTTATCCTCATTGCCATATTCACAACATTTCAGCATTCTTCAGGGTGATTGGAATTTCAAAGATTGTTCTAGTTCCACATGCCATGCCCCTTCCAGATATCTCAGTTATTTCCCTTTAACTCAACTCTCCAAGTTTTTGGTTCACCACTGCTGTAGCTTGGTATTGATCTCACAACTCTGAGTTTAGCCACTGGATCTAACCAACGCCTTTATCCACTGGGCCATGTGTCCTTGAGGAAATCTGGGTATGAATTTCTGGGATGTAAACCTAATGTCGCAGTAGCAGTTTTTACCAATTCTTATATTACAGTTTTTCCGTTATTATTATTGCATGTTTTTTACCAGAGCTTATATTGTAATTTTGTGTTGTTATTCATTGCTTTTCTCGAGCATTCGTTATTACTGGTTCCCATATTGTATTCATTTCTATGTTTGGTCGGCTCAGGAGATTTTGGGGCTTAGCATATGTGCTGATTCTGTAAGTTTTTGTATTTTCTAGTGATGTTCTCTTGTCTATTATTTTAACCTTGTCACACAGGGGGCTTCAGTTTGAAATTCCAATCACCTGAAGAAGGCCGGAGTGTACAACAGCCAAAATGTTGTGAATATGGCATTGAAGATGATAATAACAGTTTGAATAATATAAATAATGATAATACCTTATCTTAGCGATATAGACAGATTCTTGTATTCTATTAAACATTTCCTGTTAAGGCTTCTGTTTGAGATTTTATTTTAATTACTAATTGAAAAAGTCCTGCTCATGCATATAAGGCCTTGAATTGTTTCAACCTTTCATGTAGACACATTCAACTTTCTTATATAACAATCCCTTGTCTACTTTCCCAAGCTTTGCCCATATGTATGTTGCTTGTTGTAGTTGCATTTACACATCCCCCATCCCTAGTAGACTCACTTTATCAACTTTACTAATTCATTATCTTAGTGATGACTATATTGTAAACTAATTACTTTGCCTACTTTGCTGCCTTTACATCATCATGGAAGATTCTATATTTCCATTTGTTGAATATCAATTTGTTCTTCTGTTGGCACTGAAACAATGTTATTGTTTCAAGAAATGAAATTTTATATCCTGAATGCTTTTGGTAAACTTGATTTTAGAATATCTTGCTTCACAGAAAATGAATATACTTTTTAAAATAAATGGAGGTCTACTAAAATATGGGTATCCACAAAAAATCTGTCAGATCTGTAAAAAAAAAAAAAAAAAATCTGTCACTTTAGAAATTGCTTTATATCTGTGAGTGTGTGTGTGTATATATATATATATATATATATATATATATATATATATATATATATATATCCAAACACTTAAAATAAGTGGAATTGTATGTCAAAATAGTTATAACAGAAATTATCACTTTTATTTATTTATTTAAACTTGGATGCTATTGACACTACTGGGAGCTATAAACTACTATACTTTTAAGATTGTCATTTAAATCTAATATTACATTTGCCTACAACGTGTTGGCATTGTGAGTAGAGTAGATAGAGTTGTTGGGAGTGGACAGTGACAAAGTGGAAAAACATTTTGAATGTTGTGCCCTCTGGCCTTCCTCAGGTGTATAATGATCTAGGTAACCTAAAGTTGAACCCTTTATTTAATAAGTCGTCTTTGTATCAGTGGTACAATGACAGCCTTCAGTGGTTTCATGGTGAAACTTTTCAATTTTTTTTCAGTCTCATTTTGTTGTTTTCAAATGGTATTTCACTTCATTTGAAATACAAACACCACATGCTTATGGCCATATGTTGTAACACCAGTTCCCCTATGATCACTAATGTTAAGCAACATCAAGCCTGGACAGTACCTAGATGGGTGACCTCTTGGTGTTGTAAGCTTGGATATGTAGGTTGTGCAATAGTTAATGACTTGAAATTGTTAATTAGAAAGCTGAGTTCCAATTCCCACTGGGTTTGTTATATTCACTTATGTGCAAATACCCTTAGGAAAAGTATGAATCCATTTCTTCTCCCCCAGCTATGGGTTAATTAGTAGGATTCCCCCCCCCAAAAAAAAATTCTTACAATCTAAAATTACTTTCTGTCTTCAAATAATCTGCAAAGGGGTTGATAGGCGATAGAAAACACTCATTGGCAAACCCCACAAGTACACTTGTGCTTTGCTTGAGATGTCCTCCTTAAAAGTTTCTTGAAGAATTACAATTGTTTTAGCAAAAGAAAATAAAAATTTTACTTGCTTTATTATTTTTTATTGGCCATCAGGAAAATTGAAAAAATGTGTTTATGGTGGTGGGGGAATTAATTAATCCAGTACAACTTGGCTTGGTAGACTGTCTTAGAATAGTGTTGATGAGTGACTCCTAATGACAGTATGCAATTACTTTTAATTTCTGCTGCACATTCAAATTCAGTTTTTTTTTGGTGGGGGTAGGTTGGTAGTTGCAGTAATTCCTTTTATCTTTGTAGTTTAGAAGAAAAGGAAATTGAACATAGACTGCACTTGAGGTATTTTCACTCTGACACTGCAAACTGTTACAAAACCAAAACGATAACCTTAAAACTCTAAAATGGATATCAAATGGAACTCAAAGAGAAAATAATGACATAATCAAGATGTTGACATTCCACACGACTTCAAATAAAAGGTTAGGAAGGAAATCTCCATCAATACTGAAAAGAGCCATAATAAAACCTATTTTCCTGAAAAACAGTTTTAAGAGAAGGACATCATAAATTTTTGTGGAGTGAGTAGCCTATAAAATGAGGAAGAGCAAATGTTTTGCTGTCATTCCTATTGGTTTGAAAGCAACAATTTCAACTGAAAGCAGCACTGGCTGCTCGGTCAATGAATGCCAAAAGGGAAAGGCTAATATTACCAATGCCGTCTTTCTTAGATTCAATATTTTTTCTTTTTTTCAAAAATGTATTTACTCAGGTTGACTTTGAATGTGATTTTCAGGTGGAATATATATATATATATATATATATATATATATATATATATATATATATATTTTTTAGTACCCATACAGCCATTTCAATTTTTAAATATCTGGAGTCCTGACTGTATTGTTAAAAAGAATCTGAATGTGTGATGTTAGTGCAAGTAAATTGATATATTCCCAAAATTGTTGAAAATCAAATATTACAATTTGATTTTATATGAAAGCAAATTGATTTTTATTTCAAATGATATCAAATCTAGCCTCTTTGGGGATTACTGGTTATGAGGTCGGTTTTACAAAGTTGTAGATTTCCGGTGCCTCCAGCGATGAATGTTAATGCTTTTTTCAATATTACCTGATTTCATGTGGGCCAAGGCCATTATTGTGACAGGCACATTCATGCATTCCTGCACTACAAGCATGTGAAACTTGCAGGCACATTTGGGCACCTCTGGCTTTAAAAGGGTTAAGAATATTTATAATCCAAAGTGAAGGTTTTCTTTATTTTTCTAGGATTTAAGTGCAGCTGAATATTTGGAACCAGTTAGCAGTAACATGCAACTATTTTTAATTTATACTGGCATTTGGGTTTTTGGTTTCTTTTGATGTTTTATTCATCAAAGCAAAAGTCTTAGAAGAAATCTTAAACATTTCATTTTTAGATTGAGACTAGAATAAAGAAAATTTTGTCTTTGTATTTCTTTCCTGATTTCAGTATTAGGACAAATGAATGAACACAAAAATTGTCAAGGGAAGATCATGGAGAAGGAATTTGGAGAGGGGGAGCTTTAAAAAAAAAAAAAAGAGGTAAAATCTTGTTTCAGGAATTGGAAGGATATGATAGAATTGTTCCAGAAATGAATTAGCTAACTTTTTCTAGCCGAGTGATATTGCATTAGATGTAGTAATTGCTTTTCGGAGATATTTTGTTCAAGGCATGAAATTGCAGTTTCATGAATATGGAAAAAGCTTAGAAAGATGGAAAGCTTTTTAAATTGATGGGATTTTGTAGAGACAGAAAAAATGACTATCAAACATTTTATATAATTTGATTTGACTCTATATGCAGAAAAAAAAAAGAGACTCTTAAGTTGTTTTTAAAGATTGATCTGATAACGATATAGAAATTGATTGCTTACTACTGGTTTCTTTTTCCCTCTGCTCTTGCTAATGAGGATGTGAACTTTGTCTTTTCTCTGCACTTTTGTAAATGGTTACAAAATATAGTCGTGTTGACTCATTCATTTTTCTCTGCTAACTTTGATAAAATAATTTTATATAATTGCATAAAAAGGGGGAACACTGATGCTTCTTGCTGACCCTGGCCTTCATAAAAAAAAAAAAAATGACTAAATTAGATTCATTGTTCTGATCAATAAGTTTTTTGTCTGTATAATGAACAGCATGACTTTCTTTGTTTCTTGGTTCATAACAATAGTCTTCTAGTTAACAATTTGGTTTTACTACTAGATAAGGAAAAAGTCTGTTGTCATGGTAACAGCAGACATGTTTGGCACTGTTATCATAATGATAGAATTAAAAAAAAAATTACATAATCTATAAAATGATATTAATATCTATTTTATATTTTCTTCCAGAAAGAAACCCTCATTAATATTCAAATGAATCTCTTAATTATTTCACAGGTATCCAGTAGAGAAAAAAATAAAACAATTGTACTGATGTTTCTCACTCTCTCTCTCATACATACATACATATATATATATATATATATATATATATATATATATATATATATATATATATATATATATATAAAAGAGACCAAAAAGAAAATCTTTAACATTCATCCAAAAGACAAGAAAAAAGAGGGGAAAATGAATAGTGAGAGTATAAGGAAATAAGAGAAATATGAAAAGAAATAACCACATCATTCTTCACATGTGCACACACACACACTGTACGTACATATGTATGCACACACATGCAAAGAAGAAAAAAAAAATCAAGCTAACACCAATAAAAAGCATATAAATTTTTTTTTTTTTAACTTACTAAAAAAAAAAAAAATAAAAAAAAATAATGAAAATGAGGAAATAATCAGACAATTGCTGATACCTCCTGACAAATGGACTGAAAGATTATGGAAAGAGTCATATATAGTGGAGAGAGAATGAGAATCTATGGAGGTACAGTGGTGTAATGGATAGTGGCTCAGATTGAGGAATTAGAGAGCCAAGTTTGTTACATTCCTTTATGTGCTAATACCCTTGGGAAAGTTATGGAGCCATCCTTTTTCTCCCCTGAAGCTATGGGTAAATAGCAGAACAGACTGGGTCCTATAGCCTTAGGTGTCAACCAACCTAGAAGGATAACTCTGAATTCAAAATCTGAGGAGGGTCATTTGGAGATCTTGTGGCACAGCTATGTGCACAAGTTTGCTGTATTTGACACTTTCAAAAAGTGTGGTTGGTCCTGCAAAAGACTTCACCACTATAATCAAATCAGATGTCTGGATAATTTGGTTGAGTGTTGCTGTTCCTTCATATATTGAAAAAATGATGGAAGAGTCCAGTGTGTGTTTGGAAGAAGATTTCTCTCTCACACATTTCTACACACATACATGCTTTGCCATTCTCATTATTGTTGTTCCAATGAATCTTTCTGAAAAAAAAAAAAAATCTTCCTTTTAAAAGAATGTGCTCCATTATTTTTGAAACCATATATAAATTCTGTGTGATAAAACTTTTGCATATATATATGCGTGTGTGTACATAATATTTTGGTAAACTTTCATATGGCATTTTAGTCTACCAACTGAGGCACCTTCTTTTTCATACTTGTTGCAAGTAGAAATGCCATATAACGTTTAGTGAATGACTTCTCTCTTTTTGTGGTTTCTTTGATGGTTTTCAGGCTTGTCCTACTTAGACAGACGTGACTACATTCATTACACATTAGATCAAACTCTATACCAACATTCTTGGAGAGATTAACATCAAGACCCTTATGAACATCTCTCTTGAGCTTTTCATGCTTGACTTGATTCTGTTCAAATTCTCTCTTTTACCATTGTGCACTGCTTTTCTCCAGGGTGAACAATCTAGAGCAAGGTTTTCCCACTCATTTCACAAGATGTTTGCCTTCTCCAGTGTGTTCTTCATACATCATTTTCAGTTTGTGTGTATGTCTTTAATACATACATAAATATGTGTGTAACACATGCACACACGCTATTATATATATATATATATATATATATATATATATATATATATATATAATAAAAATTAAAAAGCAGAGACTTTAGAAACCCATGGTAATATTTTATTTCACAAAATAAAATATTACCATTGGTTTCTAAAGTCTCGTCTTTCTTAATTAGCATTTACTCTTTTCTTACACTGAGCTCTCTGGATCTATATCCTATTTGGAATTATCCATACAGATTACCAAACAATTTTAGTGTGTGTACACACACACACACGTCTCATTAAATAATTTAGACAAGTTTTGTCTACTTATTTTTAATAGGATCCTCTCATAATTACAGACAAGTTTTTTAGTATTCTTATTGAAGGAAGAAAGAAAATTACCATGTTGATCCATATTCACACACACACACACACACAATGTATGTATAAAAGACAAGTGCACAAACTGAAAATGAAGTATAAAGATCGTATTAAGAATTAATTTCTCAAGATTTATACTTTTATAAAATTTTAATGCTAACTAAATTTCAAACACCACTTTTATTTAGAGAAGTTTCAATGAAATTAGTAACCAGAATATTTCTTTTTACAGACTTTTACTCCAATACTTAGTTTATATACACATCTAATGACATTAAATCTTGTGAAATGAATGCATAGAATTATATGTGCTTTTTTGTGTAGTAATATGGGATTTGTTTTATTTTTCTTTCTTATTCAACTTACCAATGCAAATAAGGATAAATTTTTAAAATTCTTTATTCATATCGAATGACATGCAAGTATTTTCATTAGACAGGGAATTTTACAAACATCCTGTCATGAATTAATAGTGATTACTGTATATACTTGTGTATCTTGCGACCTCAGAAGACCTAATTTTGAAGCTAATTTAACTGCAGTAAATGGATATATAGTTTCAATGGCATAGCCAGGGCCAGCATGCTAATTTTATCTCATGCATGATGCAACCCCCTTAAAATTAGCTTGAAAATGAGGTCTTCAAAAGTCGCATAATACGTGCGTATATATGGTACTTAGAAAAGTTTTAAAGTAGTACATTATTTTTCACTTGAAATATTATTTTCCTTGTTTCTTCTAACCATTTTGAAATTCTGGTTTCTTCTTTTACCCTCAGAAATTTCAAAATACTGCTCCCACCCCCTGAAATTCTGTTTTTTTTTTTTTTCTACTCAACTTCCATTTTGAAATTCTCATTTCTTCTACTCCTCCCATCCTTTCAGTTTTGAAATTCTCGTTTCTTCTACTCCCCCCCCCTCCTTTCAGTTTTGAAATTCTCGTTTCTTCTACTCCCCCCTCCTTTCAGTTTTGAAATTCTCGTTTCTTCTACTCCCCCCTCCTTTCAGTTTTGAAATTCTCGTTTCTTCTACTCCCCCCTCCTTTCAGTTTTGATTTTATATAATGAAAAATTTTAATATTTAATTGTCAGTGAACATAAATTTTCAAATGATAATTTTTAAAATTTTATGAATAATTCCATTTTTGCAAAATTTTTGTGGAGATATTTGAATATCAAGTATAGATTAAAATTCTTTCAATGAAGCTTTTGTTTTAGCCATCTCTTGGTTTTTATTCTATTTTCATTGCTTATCTTTTTATTCTAGTTGAACATATTGCATCTGTGACATGTTCAAAGTTTATTGTCTCTCAGTATATTTGTCAATGTATATAAATATATTGTGGATTCTAAAGTTTATTTTTAGTAATTCATTCAAAATCCCGTAGACCATTATAATTACTTTTATTTATCTTCCTGGTGTTGTACTCTTGTAGTTTTTGAATTTGTCAGTTTTCATATTGAAGAAGGTTCTTAGTATGTAATAATGAAAAGAAATCAATTTGTGAATTTCTAATGTTTCTCCAAGAAAGATATTCATCTAAAGAGAATTCTCTTATATTCTGTTAATGATTTCATTTAAAAAATCTTTCTCTAGTTTCAGAAAATAGTTTACGCTGTGTGCACACACGCACAAACTGATCATAATTTTAAAGCAGAAAATAATGTTCTGAAGGTGTTGTTTTTTTTTTTTTTGTTTTTTTTGTTTTTGTTTTTTTTTTTGTTTTTTTTGTTTTTTTTTTTTTTGTTTTTTTTTTGTTGTTGTTGTTTTTTTTTTTTGTTGTTTTTTTTTTGTTGTTTTTTTTTTTTTTGTTTTTTTTTTTTTTTTTTTTTGTTTTTTTTGTTTTTTTTTTTTTTTTTTTTTTTGTTGTTTTTGTTTTTTGTTGTTTTTGTTTTTTTTATTCAAAGTTCAATCTTGAACAAATTATGTAAATAATTAATTACAATTTACATGTAAAAATAGTAAAGATAACAATTTATTAAAATTTATCTTCAATAGTAAACCAATTTACATTTATATTGAGAACCCTGAGGAGAAATTTCAAATTGGTGTGGTAAAAGTATAAAATAGGCCCAACAAGCAGGTTGACTTTGGCATGTACTAATGAAAAATAGTTAAATTTTGAAATTCAACATTCATAATTTCACATGTAATATTACAAGTTTGATTTGTTGGAAATGGGGAGTTTCTACACACACACACACACACACACACACACACACACACACACTTATAATTAATAGAAGTAAAAAATTTATCATTTAGCTGATTGATGTTACCTTTAGCATCATGACTCCAGTGTTTCGTAGCTGGATCTGTTCATCCACTTGATTTTTGAATCAGCAATTGACTTGCTTATACTTCTTGATTTTTCTTTTTTATATGCACTTATCATTAGTGCAGGTTTTTTTCATGGTTTGTGTGTGTGTTGATGGATGTGCGTATGTGTAGGGTGTTGTGATTATTTGTCCTTTTCATCGTTTTTTTTTTCCTCTCCAATTGTACATTCACTCCTTAGCCTTTTTCTTTTATTTGTTGCTATTTCATTTCTGTATTTCGTAGATATTAGATATTCCATATGTAGACATGTCACTTTTAATTTTTGAATGTTCTAGTCTTTTCTTAAATTAGGAAAATTGTATTTTGTTTTTTATATATAATAATTGATTTTAATGCTTAAATGATAAAGTGTGTTTTTATATATATATATATATTCACTTGGCTGTTATTTCCTTTTCTTATTTGGTTTGGTGGTATTTTAAGTACTATTAATTGTAAGAGGTTAAGTTTATAATTAAATTTTTATTCATTGTTTTTTAAATTTATGTGGATATGCCATATTTATACACTTGCACACACACACACACACACACACACACACACACACACAAAATATAGATATAAACATGTGTGCATATACACGCATACAAACACGTGCACTTGTGTCTGTGCTTTTTTATTAATAAACTAGTGCTTAAATGGTAAAGTTATTTTCTCATATATATATATATATATATATATATATATATATATATATATATAGTTTGATCTCATATTGTATTCATATAATTTATTTTAACTTTGTAAAAGAAAGTTTTGTTTTTTATAGTTTATACTCATGTCGCTGAGTGATAAAAAATGACGACAATTGTGAGAAAGTTTTAATGCTGAGATGCAAGGAAACAAAGGTTTTGGAACAATGTATTGCAATTCCGTAAAATGGAGATCTAGAATTCACAAGTAAAATAGAGGCCAATTAACCATTTAATTAATTAGTTGCATTACTATTACGTTTCTTAATTTGTCATATTACATTTATTATATAACAATTACATATATTTTGTGACATTACATAATGAAAGTTCAGAATTCACAGCAGAATATATTGAAGTGTTTACACAATAGGTTCCATTATGACCACACTTCTTGTAATAACTTGTTTTTACTAAAGATTTATTGAGAGTGAAAATCACTTTTGATATTAATCTGCTAAAATGGAAAAAGAGTATCAATCCATGGGTGGCAGATCTCAGAAGTCATTTCAGAACTCACAACTTAAACGGAAGCTACTGATGAAATGTTTTGTTAATTATCACTGCGTTTCTTGTCAAGGTTTTGTTTTGAAGATTACTTTGTTTTTATTTTCAATGCTTCATTTTGAGCTTGTCTTTATTTTTTTGTTATGCTGAGTACTGTTTACAGGTGTCCATCAGTAAATACTGGGGTTGGTAAATAGACATTGACATGAAAAAATGATTGACCTTGTCTTTTGTTAATAGAATTACAGAGTGTGACATAAAAGATATAAATAAATGCCCAACAGTAATTATATAGTGTTCATACCAAGATGTTTGAAAATGAACTGATTGATTTGGCCAAAATGTTTGGTTTTATTAAGTAAACTAATTTTTTGCCCAATGTAATACATTCTTTTGAGCCATTTTTTTTTTTTTTTTTTGCTCGTATCAACTCTTTAATTTTGAAGTTAAATAAGTCAGTTTTCTATTTCTTTCCAACTTGTTGCATTTTGGTGGCACAAATTTTTTTTTTTTTTTTTTTTTTTTTGCTTATCTAATTGTCACTTTTCTTTTCCTTTTCTAGGTAAGTTTAATGCTTCTATCGACGCACCTAAGTGTAGCACTTTGGTTTTATTGGAGATTTTGTAAGTTGAACATTTTCTGTTTTTTACATTATTTAATTGGAAGAAGTCCAGGTTGTGAACTTTCAATGACCAATTTTTGAAACCTGATTAATCTGATTTTATTTTTATTTATTTGACGTTGATAACATAAATCCCAGTTGATCAGAAATAGGAACTATGTCTATTCTGACCTAAGGGTTAAAAACAAAAAAAAAATAATCCTTCATTTACTCAGGAAGTCTTGCGTATCTTTGTTTAATTAAACCTGTACATAGTTTACTTTTTTTATATTTCTTTTTAAGTCCTAAAAGTCCTGGGAATATTTTTGTAAAGAAGAAAGCTCAGCTGAGAAAATGTAAACATGAAGTTATGATTGCTTTGTAATGTATGTACTATTATTATACTGTTATTAGCTGTATTTTGTGATTGTCTATGAAGTATAAGTAAATGGCCATTAGTACACCAGAGTTTAACTGTTTAGGTATAGGAAAAGAAGAGGAAGAAAATGAAGAATCCGTATTTACAAGAGATCACATGATGAAAACGAACAAAACAAGAAATTTCCTTTTAGGGGATGTATATAAAAAAAAAAAAATTATATAGAATCGGTTTTATTTTGTTTATTTTGAATATCTAAGGATACAATAAGTAATAACATCATCTTTATATAATCAATAAACAGTCGTCTTCTGCTATAGGTATAGGATAAATTGATGAAAATTTGCTATATTTTTTTGCCTTGTCTTATCTAAAGATGCATGAGAAAATATTCTCACACTTGCCAAAAGAAAACCAAAAAATTACCTTTGCATTTTTGCATTTTAGTTATTTAACTAGAATCATGTTTGTCTATATTTCTGAGATAATGTAATTAGTCACACTATTTACATTGTTTAGACTGTTGTCCTAATCTTTGTTGAGATAAGAACAGTCCAAACGGTGTATAGAATCATGTTATTTGATAATGTTTCTGAACATGACAGATACTGACATTAATTGTAATATTTGAATATTGATTGTTTTTATATATATATATATATATATATATATATATATATATATATATAGACAAAAACAAAAAACACTCTAAATCAAAAATTATCTGTTATATTGTTATAAAATTCACTGAAAATTTAAATAAATCTGAGAAACAACCTTCAATTCTTAACTTCATGTATGAAATTAGCACCAATAACTGAATTCCCCTTTTCAGATACACCAATCAATTTGAATAAAAATTTGAAAACCTCTTTTTTTTTTTTTTCCTTCCCTTTTTCTTAAAAACACTACAGCTCAAATATATACTTGCTCAATTGCAGCAACAAATAGCCACTGATATAAAACAGCCACTATAAATAATTTAATAAATAGAGCCTCATGGATAAACAACTTAGTAAAGATAAAAGTTGATAATTCAACTACCTCGAAAATTCAACAATTAACAAGAAACTATGATGATCTTGCAATATACAAATTCCCTGTTAAGAAATGTATGCAGACAAACTGATGGTGTTGCCATGGGTTCACCTATCAATTCTACATCAACCATTAAAAACAAAATTATTAAAAAAGAAACAAAGACAAAAATATACTCTAGACAATTTACTGATGCTGCATTTGATATATTTATACTAAGTAAAAAAATATTTTTTAGTATAATTTAATAATAAATATGGATGTGCAGGTGGTGTAATGTATAATGGCTTGGAATGAGAAGTCAGAGAGCAGGATTCAAATTCCAGTTGGGTTCAAATTCCAGTTGGGTTCATTATCATCACTTATGTGCAAATACCCCTGGGAGTGGTATAAATCCATCTCTACTCTCCCCAACTAGGGGTTGAATAGCAGGACAGACTGAGTCCTATATATGCATTTTATATATATATATATATATATATATATATATATATATATTTATATTTATAAATATAAGTAAGTATACTCGTCTGGAAATATGGTGATTTAACCTTAACATTTCTGTTAACTTTTAGTGTACATAGAAGTTTTGTTTTGTTAAATACTGTTCTGTTTTTATATAAGAGATTTGAACTTTGCTTGTGTTAGCTTTTACATCATTATATAAGGCTGTCTGCTGCAACTAAGGTTCCTGTTCTCTTTGTTTGTGTGTTCTTGTATGAAGACAGGAACAAACTGGAAGTAAAAATGTCAAAGACAACATGACTGCATTTTGATTGTCTTTTGATACGTGGAAGAATCCTTATTTGTGCATTACTAACTCCTAACTGCTAAAGCTACAGTTTAGCTTAAAGAGCTTCTATACTGAACCATATTTGTTTGAGACAAATTAACTAAGTGGATTAATAGCTTCTCTGTTGACACTTGTATCTTATCAATTTTCTTTTGGTCTATTTGCATTAGTTAGACATACAAAAACTATTCATTGAAAACTTAGACATTGACGTAGACATTTTCTTATAAATGTTCTGAATTTGGCAGAAATAAAATTGAGCGTGAAAATGATTAATAGAGTCAAAGAATCTATTGTCGATGAGAGAAAAGTAATTGGTTTTGACAATTTGATTTCTGTTAGAAAACTGATAGATATGAAAAAGAAAACCTGAGTTGAAGAGAATCCTTTTTTTTTTTTTTTTTGTTCGTTCGTATATAATTTCTAACATATATTCTTCAAATGTGCTGAGATATGTTGTCAGTGATGTTTTACCCATCTTCATTAAAATCAACCAATTCAAGGCCCAAGGGTTACTGTGGAGTTAGTATAAGGAAGAGCAAGATAACAGAAAATATAGCCAATTCTAATCTTGAAGGCGTCAAGATTTAATTAGCAAATAAAATTTCAGATTTAGACGGAGACATTAGGAGTACAGAGTCGAAGTAGACTTTAGAAAGAACCAGAAACCCAATCCTAAACAAGAAACCCAATCCTAAACAAGGAACAATGGATGAATCCCTACTCCTGTTCAAAAAACCAGAGAGGTGTGTGAACTGGACAGTAGGCAAACTTATTGACCCCAATTGAGGAGAGATAATAAAAAAAAAAAATTAGTTGATAAAATTTCAGACAGAGATGTAAGAAGTATAGATTTGGAATAGACTTTAGAAGGAATTGGAAGTCCAACCCTAAACAGGGACAATAAGCAAACATATCTACTCATTAATTTATCTTATGCTCGTTTCAACTTTCTTGAAATATTTTGCCAATTCCTTCTTATGCTTCTTTGGAAAAAAATATATTTCAGGGCTCACATATCAATTACTTTTAATAATAGTAAGGACGTATTTATTTTTAATGGGCATAAAAATGGGGATCAATTTTTTATTGTTAGTAAGTAATAAACTGATACCCTAGAATTATTACATATTAATATAATAATTGGAAAATCTATGTTAAGATTTATATTTGAAAAGCTTTTTGATAATAGTAAGGACTTAACAAAATATGCTGTTACTTTTTATGGCATAGTTAAGATAGGATGAAATTGGAATGAGACAACAAAAATGAATGCTTTTAGAAATTGTTCTCACACAGAAAAACTGGTTTCTTTATTAACCCTTAAACAACAGGAAAAGCCGACAATCATGGACACCAAATGGACAAAAATAGAAAATTTACACTTTTTTTTTTTTTTTTTTAAGGGGTAGTTTTTATGCATATTGTCACCTTAATTGTATATAAAAACTATAAAAGTGATATTTTAACTCTCTTAGGTTATAAGAATAAAGAATGAAAATAAATGTTGTGTTCCTAAATTTAATATATTTTTAACTCTTTGAAGCATTCCTTGCACAGTTAAGCTGAGCATTTTTTTTTTTTTTTTTTGCACTAATTTGCCACCATTTTTAATCTTTTTCTCTTTGAGAAGCATGCATGCAGACATAGCACTGTCTTTGGGTTGTTTTTCTAGTCCTCATGCTGTCAATTAGTTATTTATACTCAAATCATGAATGAATGATGCCCATATTGTAGGAAAAAGCTTAAATCCCCAAATGAGGATACACACTGATATCAATGAAGCATCAGTTGATGATGACTGCCATTTCTGGCTTAAAGAACTTTGTCAGACTATTGGCAAACAATTATTCTTTTCTTTATTTTATTTTATCCATTTTTTTTTTTTTTTTTTTTTTTTTTTTGGTGGGGTATATCTGCATTTTTTATTTTTTTTATTTTGTGATGCTCCAGAAGTTCTATTACATTCTACAAGAATTGACTTGAAATTGCTACAGCCGAGGTTCTTAAGGAGATGTGGATCTAAAGCATACTTGATGTGTTTTCTTGTCTGAAGAGAATAGGATGAAATGGCTAGCAGATAAAGAGAGAAAATAAATCACTGGCATGATCAATGTCTCCACAAACAGAATAATAGACAGCAACATAGATAAGAGTTGTTCGACTAACAGTTCATGCTTTAGATCCTTTCAATGACTACTTTATTGCCATGTGTCTGTTTGGAAAATAAACATTGTCAATGGTATATATCCAGCAAAGATAAAGAATTCATTACTCTGATATAAAAGAAGAGAAAAAAAAACATACTTAGTTACTAAATAAATAAATTACTGTAAATTTAGCAGGACTTGAAAAATAGAAATCAGAATTTGAAGTTGATGTAGGATCAAGACTAAAAAGTTGATGATTTTATTAGGTTAAGTCATAAATAATTTCAATTTTTTTTTTCTTTATCAACTTTATTCTTCTATCTAAATAAACAGCAAATTCTGTCTGTCCTTCCCTATTTCTGAAACCTCTCTAACTCTGCCCACACTTGCTCTATATAGATATATTATACCTTTTTGGAATCAGGATGATACTTCTGTAGAGTTTGTGATTTGAAGAATGCAATTCAATTAAAATCCATAGAGTTTCTGATATTTTTTGAACTGAATTGGAATTTTGTTCAGAATTTGACTTATAGCCTGAATCAGAGTTCAAGTGAGGTTTTTGAAGTTCTATGGAGTGAATTGAAGAATTCAGTTATTTTTTCAAATCATTGCCTTTTTCTAAGCTGGACCTTTTAGTTTTGGGCTGAAGGACCAATTAGCCCCCTCTCTAAGATCTAGCTTAAAATCCTTACAAAGTGAAGCTTTTAAGCTAGTTAAAAAAATAGAGTACAATTAATTGCATTTTATTCAATTATATGCTCACTCTGGCACCTACCCTGAATTCATCATAAAAATTCAAGATGTGGATTTAGTAAATTCCAAAAGCTTCAAATACGTTAGTGTATGGATGAGTTAAAACAAATCTAGCATAAGGAAAATGAACATAGCAGCGAGAGGCAGTTTTTCCCAACACTACAAATTGCTAAAAAATTAAAACATTAACCTGAAAACTCAAGTGATGTTCTTAAATAGCCTTGTCAGGTCTAAACTTACATGTGGATATAATGCATGGTGTGAAAACTGTTCATGGTCTGCTGTATACAACCACTAAGATCAACGATTAAAAATGGCTTTGAGCGATTGAAGCCAGTGGATCTTGGTGAAGACCATTGTTCTTTTAACATTGTGAACTGGTGCTATAGAATCACAGACAAAGAACTTTACCAGATAACAAAAGCCAAATCACTTGAGGACTTAAAATGGATGCTACAAGTGTTGATGTTCCACACTATATCAAATAAAAGGTTAGGAAGGAACCCCCATCTTCTTCTTCAATACAGGAAAAAGCAATGACAGCTACTGGACTTAAGAAAGCTTTTTCTCCTGAAAAATTGTTTTAAGAGAAAGGCCTTATCAATTTTAACTTAAAGTAGCACTGACTGCTTAGTTAGTAAATGTCGAATGTTTCCTCATAAGAAAATAAATATTATATTACCATTATTTCCCTTGACCTATTGCCACTTATCAGTCAGCTCTTCTGCAGGTTTTGATCTGAAAAGATTTTTTGACAAAATCTTGAATCTGGTTTTCATCAGAGAAAGTTTTCCCACATCAAAGCATTTTGTAGTTATTGAAAAAACATATTAATCATATGGTATGAGGTTAGGTGAAAATAGCAGATGGGGTAGAACGGAGCAGCTGGACTGCCAAAACTTTACCAGTGTTGTTCTTTTTACATGTAGTCTTACATTGTTATCAAGCGCAACATCTTTTCCTTTCATCCACTGTGTATGCTGCCATTCTAAAACTATGTTAATGTACTCCAAATTTATTCTTAACTGCCACAGTTAGTAACCTGGGACTATCTCATATTTATAATTGTTTGAATATAGAAAGATATTCTGGAAAACAAATTCAAACAATGTCATCATTGTCTCATAAAGTGCAAAACTTCAAATGAAGTATACTTTGACAGAGACCAGGTAAATAAACTGGTAAGGGTCATTCCACAAATTAAATTGTTGTAGCTTGTATGTTTGAAATTATTACTGTTGAAATTTCAAGCCATAAGTCTGTAGTGGAATAGTCTACATTAATGACTAATTTATTTTATTCAGTTAGATAAAGTATTGAGAATAGTGCGTATGTTTGTCCTGTTCTATTTTGATGTGACTTTTATTTTATTTCACTATTTTTTCCTAAAAACTAGCGACCATGTTTTACAAGTTAAAACTTTTAAAGCAAATGGAAATATACTTTGTGTCTTCATCTCAACATTGGTATTCAAGTAAAACTTTACAAAATATTTTGTTGTTTTATTTTAGACTGAATTCCATTTGTCAAGCTAAGTTTGAGATGCAATGTTCATTATTTCTGTCATTCGATCAGTGAAAACATGAAGCCCTCCCCATAAAGAAACTGGGAGAAAAAAAAAAACCATATATGACTCCTAAATAAAAATAGCCATGTACTAGGCCCAGATTATATTTGATTGGTCCAGTGACATTCATTTTTCTTTTCAGAGTCTGTCAGTTTAAATAACTCTACCAGATCTTGTAGAACCTATATGCATGCTTATGGCCATTATCTATCTCCTTGCTCACCAGTCATTATAGTAATGGCATTCTTTCCAAATCTACTATTACTACAGTGACTGCTGACAAAGTTAATATTTATTTCTATCCCTGACATTTTCTCTGAAAAATATTTAAAACTTAAAAGAAAGAAAGAAAACAAAACATGTTTTTTTTTAAATTTCTATTCTTGTTGGCACATTGCTAGAGCAAAGTTAATATTATTGTTCTGAAACAAATGAAGCCTGAATAAAATTAACAGTCTAATTAACATTAACTTTTTAATTTTGATCTTTTTTAAAATATTATGTGCCATGTGTGATACTCGCGTAGGCGATCATGTATCCTTTTATACACAACTGATGAGACAAATTTTTTCCCCACAGTAGGTTGCCATTTCTTTCTGTGGTACACTAGTTGCCATCCAAGGCTATAGAACCAGGTCTTCTCTGCTATTTATCCATAGCTGGGGTTGGAGGAAGAAGTGGTTTCATACCATTTGCAAGGATATTAGCATGTGAGTGAATGTAATGGATTTGACTTGAATTCAAACTTGGCTCTCCAATTCCTTAATCCGAGTCGTTATCCATTACTCCACCATAAAACTGTTACAAATAGATGTAATGTGACCGTGTGAATATTATCATCTACTGAAAAATCAGGACCCCCCCTCATATGTGTTGTTGTTGTTTGTTTTTTTTTTTTTTTTTTTTAGCCTATAACCATTGTCCAGTATTGTTTTATATGTACATTGTAAATCCAACCTCCGAGGTTTACAGTCATATCAAGTTGAAACACTGATTCTTGTACAATCACCAAAGTAAAGCAACATCGAGCCTGGTCAACATTGAAATAGGGAAGGTTATAAGTATTCATTTCCGTAGGTGAATGAGGTTGTATTCCTCAGATGCTGCTTGTACAATACTGGATGCTTCTTTTGAAGACACTGTTCTTGAATTTGCGCATATATCACCAACGTAAAAATCACCACCCACTTCTAACTGCTCCAGCCCTTTTTATTATGCCAAAACCACGGCCAACTGACCAATCATTATTCTTGGCTTCATCTTCAGTCACGCAATCAAATGTCATCCTCCAATCCGACCAATCAGCACATGGATTATAATTGGTCAGACTACACTAAGCTGTATAAAAGCAAACATTTCAGGATCATACACTTCCAGAATAACTAAGGGGAGGGGAAGATTAATGCCATTTTCAAAGGAATGAAACGTTGCTACTACATGTCTTGTATCGAGGTAAGGAAGTTATTATTTTCCTTTACACCAGATGAAAGCCACTCTGACTCGTTTAATTTCACCAAAGTTAAGCAACGTTGAGCCTTGAAATAGTGAAAGATTCCTTCTAAAAACTGAATAAAGTATGAAGAAGCAGAAAAATTTTGTTGGAAAAAAGAAAAAAAGAATGCTGAACTGCTGTATCATATCAATCCACCCTATATGGCAGTGAATGCTGGACAATTTTCTCACAGATAAAAAAACTGGAGGCAACAAGAATGTGGTTCTACAGAAGGATCTTGAGAATGTCATAAATTGAGCGCATAAGCAACAATGTATAGAAACAGAATGGAATAAGAATAAGAGAGTTGAAATTTTTTTTGATACATTATGAAAAAGGAGGGCTTGGAGAATTTGACACTCACGGTACATATCAAAAACAAAATGGACAAAGGAAGACAATGGACCACCAATCTTAGCAGCTTGCATTAATGGATGGCAGAACAGGCATTAGAAAGATTAGAACTATGGAATGTAATTCATCTGAACACTTTCTATGGAAATAGCGATAGAGCAGCCTGAGGCTTGTGATGTTTAAGACGAAGAATCAAATGGATTTCTATTGTCTCTGTCTACTTTAATGAGAAGAAAAATAACTGTTATGGATTCTGAGATGAATTCAGTCTCCAAGGAATGACAAACGCAATATTTAAATATAAGAAATAAAATGTATTTACACAATCATACAAAGAGTAATACTGTTAGTAAATCCAGGAACGCGGTTAGTAGTAAATACAGATAGATATATACAGTCTCAGTAGGACTTCCTTAGAGTCTACGTGCTTGTAACTGACTTCTACAAGAGGTTGCTTCGCACTATCTCCCGTTCGTTATATTCTCTTTCTCCATTATATTCTCTCTCTCTCTCTCCATGCTCCTCTCTCTCTCTTATATTCTCTCTCTCTCCGTCTCTCTCTCTCCATATATTCTCTCTCTCTCTCTCGTATTCTCTCTCTCTCTCCGTCTCTCTCTCTCTCTCTCTCTCCGTATTCTCTCTCTCTCTCTCTCTCTCCGTATATTCTCTCTCTCTCTCTCTCTCAGTCTCTCTCTCTCTCTCTCCGTATATTCTCTCTCTCTCTCTCTCTCTCTTCTCGTATATTCTCTCTCTCTCTCTCCGTATATTCTCTCTCTCTCTCTCTCTCCGTATATTCTCTCTCTCTCTCTCTCCATACTCTCTCTCTCTCCGTATATTCTCTCTCTCTCCATCTATTCTCTCTCTCTCTCGTATATTCTCTCTCTCTCTCTCTCTCTCTCTCTCCGTATATTCTCTCTCTCTCTCTCTCTCTCTCTCTCTCTCATTATTCTCTCTCTCTCTCTCCATATATTTTCTCTCTCTCTCCATTATATTTTCTCTCTCTCTCTCCGTATCTCTCTCTCTCTCTCCATCTCTCTCTCTCTCTCCGTATATTTTCTCTCTCTCTCTCCATATATTCTCTCTCTCTCTCCTCCATTATTTTTCTCTCTCTCTCTCCCATTATTTTCTCTCTCTCTCTCTCCGTATATTTCCTCTCTCTCTCTATATTTTTCTCTCTCTCTCTCTCTCTCTCTCTCTCTCTCTCCATTATATTTTCTCTCTCTCTCTCTCCATTATATTTCTCTCTCTCTCTCTCGTATATCCTCTCTTCTCTCTCTCTCTCTCTCTCTCTCCGTATATTTTCTCTCTCTCTCTCTCCGTATATTTTCTCTCTCTCTCTCTCCGTATATTTTCTCTCTCTCTCTCTCCGTTCTCTCTCTCTCTCCATATATTTTCTCTCTCTCTCTATCCTCTCTTTCTCTCTCTCTCTCTCTCTCTCTCTCTCCGTATATTTTCTCTCTCTCTCTCTCTCTATTTTCTCTCTCTCTCTCTCTCTCCGTATATTTTCTCTCTCTCTCTCTCTCTCTCTCTCTCTCTCTCTCCGTATATTCTCTCTCTCTCTCTCTCTCTCTCCGTATATCCTCTCTCTCTCTCTCTCTCTCCATCTCTCTCTCTCTCTCTCTCCATCTCTCTCTCTCTCTCCATATATTTTCTCTCTCTTCTCTCCATCTCTCTCTCTCTCTCCATCGTATATTCTCTCTCTCTCTCTCTCTCTCTCTCTCTCTCTCTCCATCTCTCTCTCTCTCTCTCTCTCTCTCTCTCTCCCGTATATCCTCTCTCCTCTCTTTTCTCTCTCTCCTCTCTCTCTCTCCATATCCTCTCTCTCTCCATATATCCTCTCTCTCTCTCTCTCTCTCTCTCTCTCTCTCTCTCTCCGTCCATCCTCTCTCTCTCTCTCCATATATCCTCTTTCTCTCTCTCCGTATATCTCTCTTTCTCTCTCTCCATCCATATCCTCTCTCTCTCTCCATCTCTCTCTCTCCCTCTCTTTCTCTCTCTCAAATATCCTCTCTTTCTCTCTCTCTCCTCTCAGTCTCATATATCCTCTCTTTCTCTCCATCTATCCTCTCTTATATCCTCTCTTTCTCTCTCTCTCTCCGTCCGTATATCCTCTCTTTCTCTCTCTCTCTCCGTCCGTATTCTCTCTCTCTCTCTCCGTATATTCTTCTCTCTCTCTCTCCATATATTCTCTCTCTCTCTCCGTCCGTATATCCTCTCTTTCTCCGTCCGTATATCCTCCCTCACTGACTGTCTAACTCTGGGTATTTAACGGCAGCACTCCAAGTAACACTGGTAGAGTCTACTTATATGAAAAGGGGGAGGACCCTATAACAAAAAGAAAATCATTAATGAGGAGATGCAAATAAATTGAAAATGTTCAGAAATAATTTTGGTTGCATTATTAACCACCCCCCTCTAGAGTGTAGATATTTACATACATTTTTACTGAAAGTGTCTTCTTCAAACACAAATGAATAAATATATTCAAAACCTAATGTTCAAATAACCAGCTATAGACATGTTTATACATCAATCTTGATTCTTTTTATGCTCTTCTGAGATGGAAATTAGTCTTTCAACTCGTACATCTGGTAGAGGTGTTAGCCACTGTTTCGGTACTTCAAGGTGCTTCAGTTTCTTACTTACTATATTAAAAATAAAATAGACAATATTTTTTTATTGTCTGAAAATGAAACATTTTTCCCAAAATAATTGGTGGGAAAGGGATTAATGCGTATCAGAAAATAATTCCCTTTTCATTTAAAATTTCATGTTTAAGTCCCATAAATAAAAGCCAAAATTATATAAAGAAACTGTATTTTAGGAAAGGAAGTTTTGTTGGTCAAATATTTAAACCAGTGAATTAATCTGAATAATTCCTTTCAAGACAATAGTCATCCTCCTCTTCCTGCGACTGTCTTTGATACACTCTGATGAGAGATTCTCAATACATGTCCGCCTCTTCTTTTTGATTGCTCACATGTTCTGCTAGCATGTTAGCTTTCAATACATTGGTCATTTTTAACTATAAAACTCCTAAACTCATTGATGCTGGAAATATGCCAGCAGGAGGTTGCTATAGCAACAAAAGGGCAGTCTGAAATATATCATTGCATCCATACCATTCTGATCACTCTCTCCTTGATATTTCAATTCATCATATCTATCCGAATCTACACAGAGGCTGAGTAAGAGGCCGAGTTGGTGTGGTAAAAGTATTATTCTTTTATTTGCCGTACAAAGAGTAAATAGCAATGCCTAAATTAAATAACTCTCAAAATCATTAACATTTTTGTAAACATAAGTTTACAATGTCTGATTTTACAATGTAGCAATTAAAAAGAAATCTGACATGATACTAAAGTATAATAATGAAAGTGATTTAATAGTAGATAGATTTGTCTATCGTCCAGGTCGCACTCCTTGCCGGTCTTTTGAACAAAAATAGACATTTATCCCTTGCTTCCTATTTAGGATTGGGTTTTCAGCTCCCCTTTTTTTTTAATAATGTTCATCCGATATAAGGCTCAAGAGCTGTATTAGCATAAAAAGAACAAGATAACAGAAAGATAGAAAGCTAATTCTAGACTTGAAGAGATCAAGAATTAGCGAATAAAATTTCAGAGTTCAGGTGGAGATGATAGGAATATACAATTGAAGTAGACTTTATATGAAACCAGAAACTCGATCCTAAACAGGAAACAAGGGATGAACCCCTACTCCTGTACAGATGATTGGGAAGGAGTGTGAACCTGACAATAGGCAAACCTATGTACTTCTATCAAGGAAGGAAAAATAATAATTGCTGAAGAAGATTTCATATTTCAGACAGATGTCAGAAGTACGACATTAAAGGAACCAGAAACCCAATACTAAACAGGAAACAAGGGAAAAAACCTCTACTCCTGTTAAAAAAAAAATCTGGGAGGTGTATGAACTGGATGATATGCAAGCCTATCTACTCATTCTCTTTCACTCCAAGTAACCTCTTGTGTCTTAGTGGCTTTATCACCTTGATTAGAGTAAATTGATTAAAAAAAAAACTTTCATGAATGATAAAAATTTATTTTTTCTTGCCACAATAACTATAGCAAGTAAATAGTATTATTTTTTTTTTCTCTAGATAGATTTGTGGGGGAAAGATCTCTTTTTAAATTTTATTTAATCTAATTTTTAATTTGGATTTTAGTTTTCATTTTATAGTTTGGCCCTTGGTATGATAGTTAACTACGTCTGGCTGCAAGACCTCTGATTAGGAGATTGGCTGTTTCGAGGAGCATGGAACCACCTCTTAATTGCCGACCCGAGTAGTAGCACATGTTAGGGTCCCAGGTAGGGGCAAATAGTGTGGTTCAGTAGATGATCTATTTATGATGACAATGTCAAGGCACAATGTCTAAGTGTGGGAATGGCAGAGTCTTCAGTTACCATTAAAGTGTGAGTTGGGATGACAGCCAGAAAAGGCGACCATGTCAATACATTTCTGTTAGGGCAAGCTCATCAACAGATGAGATCTAGAATGAGAATTTCCATGTGTGCAGCTAGCCGGTTACCTAGAGGTAGGCCCACTAATTTAGATGATGCTCTCGCACATGCACTATAAACAAAAACAACCAATAAAGAAGAAGAAAGAGTTGAAATGGCTAGATGGAACTGTAAGTTCTATGCTAGCAGTTTCTTCTCTTGCACTTCACGCTTGTGAAACTCTTTTCTGGCTTTTTGCTTTTCAGCCAATTTTGATCTTGAAAAATTTAAATGCAATGTCAGTCAATATCTTCTGAATTCCTCTTCTTTTATTATTCCTTCTCCTTAATGTTTTTCTTTTTCTCATATTTTTTTACACTCAGTAACCCACTTGCATCTTAGTGGCTTTATTGCCTTGATTGGTGTGAAATGATTTTTAAAAAAAATTAGTAAATCAATTTTCAAACCTGAACATGAAAAATACCAGAGAATCTGAAAAATTATAAGTTTAAAATATTCAATTTTATAGATTTAATGTTGAATTTTTCAACTAAAGATACGATGAGAATTTATAAGTTTTAAGTGACCCAGGCAAACCTCCCCAAACATTTCTCTCTCAAGCTGCTTTCTGCCATTTTTATTGACTTTGAGCTTTTATTCCCCCCCCATTTAATAACATGCTGAGGTGTCCCTGAAGTTGGCTTTAGGTTATGCTTTTACTTATTGTGTGTCTGGCCATTGATGTTATCTTTTATCCAATCTGATGGACTGCCAATCATTTGTCATCTTATTTGCAGTATTGCAATTTTCACTAACCTTTAGCCTCTCTTGGATTTTTGTGTTGACATTCAATCAGTATCCTGAAAGTAGAATATTTATATAAGATTATATATATATATATATATATATATATATATATATATATATATGTAATGGAAAAGCTCTTTGTCTCCTTTATGCATCAATGGTTTTCTTGTGATCTATTTTTTTTTTCTTTGTAAGAGTGCTACTTTTGAGATATAGTGTATTTTTTAGATAGCAAGAATTTACATCACTTATAAAATGCACATTCAAATTTGAAATATAATACTCCAAAATATGCTAGGATGTAGCTGATAACTCTTTCCTAAGATCCCGATAAAGCAACTGATTCCTGATCATGACCAAAAATAAGTCAAAGTATTCAAAAACAGTTTATCCACTATTTAGTTTTTGATCTTGAACAAATTATTTGAAAATTGAACAATAAAAAAAAAAATGCAACTGACCTTGTTAGTTGTACTTAAATACAACTTTTATATACACAATTTCTATCCCATGGGCTAAATAAAGTGTTTGGTTCAAAATTCCACCATTAGATTGTTTTTTTGTTTTTTTTGTAATTTTTATTTACATTCTAAAAACTAATACAATTAGAACTAAAGCAATATTTATCATTTACCAATTTATAAAGAAATGTGTAACCAATTTTTTATTCATAAATTTATGAACATTTACTAAATTATTGAAATATGGGAACCAACTATAAAGAAATACTTATTTACCATTTTATAAAGTTTGAGTCAATTGACAATTAGTCAATTTTTTTCCATCCATTCCAATAAAAAATATAATTATCATTGTAAATAAATAACCTAATAAATATTATATTATTGTCAGTTCTCAAGAACAAAAGAAATGTATAAATTCACTTTCATATTTTTAGGTACTATTCCAATTTTAATCATTGCTTTTTAAACAATCGGGATTGCTGTCGAGTGAAGGTATTTAAAATAATAATAGTGGCATGAGAAATATGTCCTTTTAACACCCCATTTTTTTTGCAGGCATCATGATCTGGGTTTGCTACTTTGAGAATATTTTACGTAAAGCCTATTTTTTATGACAAACTATCTCTCCAAATTTCCATTATGCAAAGCTATTTAAAGATAATATTCTTTATAGTATCAATGTTTATTTCATTATCCACATGCCCTATTTCATCCCAAGCAAGGCAATAATGTCACTAAGACACTGGGGGTTACTGAGAATGGGAAGACTTTAGTGAGGAGAAAGGACAATAAAAGAACAGGTTTCAGGAAGATGGTGAATGGCATTGGATTTAAACTTTTAATCATAGGTAACATGGAAGCAAGAAACAAGAGGAGTTCCACAGGTGAGAAGTGCAACTATTAGAATAGAACTTAGTTATATCTAACTACTTCAGCAGTAACACGATGTGAACTAGTTGCCAATCAGTAGGCATAAATTTATGCGCTTGAAGTACCATGGAAGAGAAGACATTAGTACAACTGCCATGAAAATATTTGTAGAAAGGACAAAAGGAAACCAGGACATTGTGGGAGCAAAGTGACTGAAATCAGAAGTGCTAACATTGCAGGTCCTTCTTTGTTACAGTTAAATTTTAAGTTTATATATATTAGAGCATTTCACTTTTATTATAAGCTGTAAGAAACAAGTTTTTGCAGATCTGTATAGAGTCTTTGAAGATGTTCTTGTTGTTGGTATTATCTAAACTATAATCTGTATACCATGCTTTCTGCTACTGCTACTGAGAGAATTGGCTTTTCACTGTACTTGTTAAATGTCTCTTCACATCTGACCTTTGCAAAAAGAGATGATGAAGGTGAGAGATGACCATCTATTTAATTGCAGATGGCACCTATCCATGGATTCTTACCGACTGGGATTTTCGAGATATTTAATTTTATGAAGCTATTTTGCCTTTTAAAAATGAGATATATTTTCATGATGTTCATTAGCGTATGTTATTGCTGTCATTTTTTTTTTATAGATGTCATTATATTTTGAACATCTGTCCGTGGCAAGAGCAGCATCATGCCCGGTCAGTATTTAGATGGGGACCACTGGAAAACACCAGATACTGTAAACAACCTCTTACAATCTGAAATAGGTTTTATCTTTAAATAGCCAAAACTTATTTTGGATTAAATGGTTTATCAAAGGGTTGATAAACTGTAAAAAAAATGAATCAGCCATGGCAAGAGTAAAGTCTAAGAACTATAAATTCTTATGAGGTTATAATTTATCCAAAAGAATCTGCAATGTTAAGTCATGACCTGGCATTTGGGCTTTAGCTCCCACCACTGTAACATTGCTTCCCTTTGCCATAAATAAATTCATTTTCATGTAATTTAAGTTTTAGTATCTAATGAGAATTTATACCTTTAGTATCTAAACTTTCATCTTTTAAGTTGCAATGGCTGGTAACCATAAGTTCTATGCCGCTAAGGCTCATCATTTTTGTCCAATTTATAGAGCTCACCCTATGGTTTATACTAATTTTATTTGTACCCATAAGTTTGGGAGAGAGATTATATTATAATACTAATAATTTTTTTATCTTTTGCTATAAGTTCTATGCCAGGGAGTTGTGAATCCCAGTTTATACAGGATTATATAGAACTGTTTGTCCCTCATTTTACATTTAAAACATGTAACCATAAGTTCTATGCTTGTGACCTATTGCAGGTTTATACTGCAACTATGCTGAGCAGATCTTAGTTATACTTTTTGGGAGAGAGATTATAACTATTATAATACTAATAATAGCAGCTATGTCTCCTGATTTTACATTTAAATGACATTTCTATGCCAGGGAAAAAACAATTGCAGGTGTAACCAAACATAGAGCTCACCTATGGTTTATATGTTCTATGCTAACAGTATCTTCTCTCGCACTTCTCATTTATGCAACTCTGCTCTGGCCTCTTTCATTCCAGTCAACTTTGATCTTCAAAAATTTAAAAGATGACAATAATAATACTTAATTCCTGTTATTTCAGTGTTCTCTCTCTCATTAATAATGTTTTCTTTTTTCTTGTATTCTTTCACACTTAGTAAAACCTTAAGTCTTCATGGATTTGCTTGCAGTGAAATGATTTAAAAAAACAAATTTTTTTTCAATTCAATATTGTAATTTTTTAAATAGCATTTGTATTTCTTTTTTATTATTTCAGTTGTAAGGAAAATCAGTTTACATTTTTTTGATTATAATATAGTGTAACCTCAGTTCATGAATTTAATTAATTCCTGCAGGCCATCCGCGACCTGAAATGTTTGTAAACCAAAACTATTTTCCCAAAAGGAATCAATGTAAAACAGATAAATCTGTTCCTAGGCCCCAGATGATTGCTTATTTAAACTTTTACAACAGTACTTTGTGCACAAGTTCATACACAAAAACAAATCAACAAAATCCTCAGTAGTAATTATCAGGGGATCAGTTTATAACTTTATAACAACAGAAAATCGATCCCCCACATTATGCCCAGTAGAATCTTATATTAATTCTAGTTTACCCATGCCAGAATATTTTAAGTCCTTAATATGATCAGGTTTTTATATATGACCTTTCAAATGTATTTCTAATTATATTAATATGTGGTAATTCTAGGACTTTATGTCCAGTAGTAGCTCATCTTAATGAGTTTACCCAAATTATAAGACTGTCAGTCTATTTTAAGTTTTTAATATTAAGTTTCTTTAAATACAGTGGAACCTTTCCACATAGGTATGAATGTAAAATGGATTATTCCATTCCTGAACTTTGACAACAGAACTTTGTGCACAAATTCAAACACAAAACCAATAAAAATCATTAAATCTAACACAAAAAGAAAAAAAGTTAAGCCAACAGTTAAACAGATAATGTATAGATGTAAACTCAAATTTAATTTTACAAACAGCATTTTCATATTTGTCTATGATTTCTTTCTTCAACTCCATCATGATTCTGGTCATTTATCTTTTCACTTTGCTGCCATCATTATTGTTGAGTTGTTGAGAGTGTTCCTGCGTGTGTGTATTCGAATAAAGACAAGCACAGTTGTAGGGATAAATACTGGTATATTTGTAAGAGGTAATTAACAACAGAGTGATTAGTAATAAGGAACGCCGGTTAGTAAGTAACAATAGCAAAAGCCTACAGTCCAACGGTATGTAATGGTAACCTGATCTCGACTGCAGTTGCTGAACCTGATCCTCACACAACTACTCTCTCTAGCACTGACTTATATCGTAGAGGGATAAGTCCATTATCAGTCAGAAGGTGGGTGCCCCCCACCCAATTGTTTTTCACATTGTGAAAAAAAAAAAAAAATTTTTTTTTTTTTTTTTCAATATTTTTTCCTTTTCGGGTCCATTTACTAAAGCTGTCAACTACGACCAAATAATGCCACCCGTCAATTGGACCCGCAAAATCAATATGAATCCTTGACCATGGCCTGTCGGTTTTTTGGCCATGGCTTCTGTAGAATTTGTGATTTTGATGCCAAAATGCAGCCTTTACATCTGCCGACCATAGACAACGATGTCGTTGTCCATACCTGGCCAGTAGACGTATGCTCTCATGAGGCTCCTCATTCTATTTATGCCGGGTGACCAGTTTGAAAATCTTTTAGTATTCTTTTTTTTTGAGTGTGCTGGGGATTACTACCCTTTCACTGTATATTAGTACATTATCACACAGACAATGTCTCTTGAATTTTTTGTCTTTACTAGCTAGCTTATCTTTTATTTCTATTATATATTTGTTCTTTTCTGCCTCGTTTTGATGTCCTTAAGCGATACTGGTAATTCTCGAATTGCATTCGCCAAATTTTCTTCAACCTCGTCCTCTGGTCTGAGGGATGTGATTACCGTATCCTCTAAAGGTTCTGTTGCTTTTGGAATGAGTCTTGATAGCCCACCTGCGTGACCAGTTTTGTGGGTGGACAAATATTGTATTCTAAAATTATAATTTAACAAAATTGTCCCCCACCTAAGCAATCTATTTTCCGGTGTATGTTGGCAGACCCTTTTTTAAACTGAGTATCGTTACCAGAGGCTTGTGGTCTGTCTGTAGCGTGAAATACCATCCATGTAAAATCGATGGAATTTTGTTTACAGCGAAGATAATTGCCAATGCCTCTTTCTCAATTTGGGAATAATTTCGTTCAGCAGGTAATAGCGATCTGCTTGCATGAGCGTCCGGTCAACTTACCATCCTTCCACTTGTGCAATATGCAATGTCGTTATGCCGTGTATACTGGCATCCTTCGCCATGATGATATCTACCTTTTGGATCAAAATGTACCAGAAATAAATCTGATGTCAATTTTTCTTTTATATCCTTGAATGCTTGCTCGCATTCTTTTGTCCAAATCAAGGTTTTCTTTTTTAGTAGATCGTTAAGGGGGAGCTCGTAGAATGTGGAGGTCTGGGATAAAATCCTGGTAATATGATACCAAGCCTAAAAAAATCTTTGTAGGGATTTAATATCCTTTGGCTCCTGGCATATTTTTTATTGCTGATGCTCGACTTTTATCTGGCTTTTCCTTCTTTATTCACTATATGTCCCAGATACTTGATCTCCTCCAGGAGAAAATCGCATTTATTTTCTTTCACTGAAATCCATAGCTTCTTAACCTTTCAAAACTTTTGCGTAAAATGGTGTTTGTGTTCATCCACCGATTCACTTTTCAAAACTATATCACGAGATATGCTATTGTGTAAATCTAACCCAGATAACATAGTATCCATAATTTTCTGGAATATTCTTTGTGTTGTTATTCACCTAGCGGTAAATGTTTAAATATCTGAACAAGCCTTTTATGCATGTTAATGCATAACAACTTTGCACTTTCGTTATCCATGGGTACTTGCAAGTATGCCTCGCTCGTTCTATTTTTTAAAGATTTTTCCGCCATTTAACTTTAAACACTTCTTGTAACTTGGTAGTGGATAGTGATACTCTTCTATTGTGTCATTTAGTCCAGTTGAAAAATCAAGCGAGACGCAGATTTCACCCGATATCTTCTTTACATAGACAGCGAGCTGCCCAGTCACTGTATTCCCATTTTGAGATCACACCAATTCTTGTTAGTCTTTGGAGTTCTTGGTCAATTTTTTCTAATGCGGCAAAAGGGATGCTACACTTTTTTAAAAAAAATGGTTGAATATTTTTCTTCAGCTGTATTTTTGCTGATGCTTCCGTGCAACATCAAGTCCTTCAGCGAAGACTTGGAAATGCTATTTTCAATTCTGTTTTAAATTGTTTATATTGTCTTTGCTTTCACTAATGTTGTTACAAAAAGAACTAATGGGCACATCCCATAGATTAAACTTAGTGATTGCGTCAGTCCCAAACAGGTTGTTAGTGTTTTTCATCACAAAAATTTTCATTTTTAAAGTCTTGCTGTTGAAAGTTATATTCATCTATATTTCACCTTCAAATTTTATCTTTTTTCCAGTTACTGTCCTGGCTATTTTGTTGGACTTTAGAAGAGTTGGCTTTCCTAGATTTTTCCATGTTTGTGTGTTAATGATTGAAATGTCAGATCCTGAATCCAGTTGCATTTTTACCTTCTTGTACATTTTTACATGTAGGTATTTTCGAATATTCAGGTCTTGATCTTCGTCTGACTTGGTAACTTTCACTCGACTTCTGTTTAATTTTCTACATTTGGACATCTTATGTCCTACTTTCTTGCAATTTCTGCAAGCTTTATTTTTATATGGGCAGTCATTGTACCAGTGCCACTGGCGCATCCGTAACATGCACTCGAGGGAGTTTTTTTCTATAGCCTCTGTTTATTCTTGTAGTAGGATACCACTTCCGTTCAGGCGATGGAGAACGGAAAGAGTCTTCCCTATATACTTTCTTCACATTTGCGATAATGAGTTTCTTCTATTTTCTCTGAATCTTGCTTAATGCTTTTCATTGCTGACAGTACTCGCTAGCTTTTTGTAGTGTCATGTTTTGGTCATTTTTAGCTTTGCTAAAATGCATCTTCGCATTTTAAGTCTTTTTTAGACACTAACCCTAGTTCAGATATTAGACACTTGAAATTGTCCGTCGATAATTGGACAAACCCAAATCATCACACATCTTATTTACGATTGATCTGGCTATGTAGTCTTCCTGCTCACTTTTTGAATATTAAGGCATTTCCACCTTTTGTGAAATAATGATAATCTGGGGTTGAAGAGCTCTTTTAGTAATTCAATTTTTTAGAAATTTTAAATCTCTTGTCTTTTTGGGTAATATAAAGTCAAGTAAAACTTATGTTTCTGCCGTTCCCAGTTTTAAGTAGTAATAATCTTATCTTTTCTCGTCTGTCCATATTTGGCAATCGCCTACATAAAAGTCCTGATATCTATGGTAATATCTTTTTCAAAAGTCTTTTTTCCTCTTCTGGGTTATAAACTAAAACTTTCGATCGTCGACCATATTGTGTCTTGAGAAAAAGTATTTTCATCCCAGTCTTTCTGCTTGGAGAGTATAGCTTTTTGTATAAGTTCAGTCATTGCTAACTGTTTCTTTTCATTTTCTTGTATTTTCTGAAAATTCAATAGTTTTCTTTCTGAAAAACGTTCTTCACTCTCTTTGTTGTCTTTGCATCTGATACTTAATGAGTTCCAGCATAGATGATTGAAATTGCTCCATGATTATGTATGTGTAGAAAAAAAAGCAAAATTATGTGTGTATTTTTTTTTTCTCTCTGAGGGGGCCAAAAATTAATCAAATTCTCTGGCACGACAAAAAAATTTTTTTTTTTTTTAGCACAATTGGTTATTAAAGATTCCAATTTAATCAATAAGTTAATGTCTAACTTACAGTTTTCTTTTTCAATAAACTTTTCAATCCTTTGCTGTGAAAAAATGCTTGAACTCTTGAATTTTTCCGTGTTGAAAATCGTTTCTTTTAATACTGTTGCAATATTTATTTTTTTTCAGCGTAGGTTCTTCTTATCCCATTCAAAGCCTCGTCGCCACTGTTGAGTTGTTGGGAGTGTTCCCGTGTGTGTGTATTCGAATAAAGACAAACACAGTTGTAGGGATAAATACTGGTATATTTGTAAGAGGTAATTAACAACAGAGTGATTAGTAATAAGGAACGCCGGTTAGTAAGTAACAATAGCAAAAGTCTACAGTCCAACGGTATGTAATGGTAACCTGATCTCAACTGCTGTCACTTAACCTGATCCTTCACACTACACCACTACTCTCTCTAGCACTGACTTATATCGTAGAGGGATAAGTCCATTATCAGTCAGAAGGTGGGTGTGCCCCAACAATTATCCTTCTTTGGCCCTTATGGTGCCTTATTTAATTTTTTTTTTTTTTTTTTTAAAGAAAACTCCCAAAACACAATGAAATTAAAGAGAATCACAGTAAATTCAAGCAGGGATGTTTATGAAGCGAAAGCTACAGTGCAAGCAAAACACTCCCAATACTCCCAGCTTGTAACCCTACATTGTTGCTAGTTTCTGTGTTCATCGCTCGAGATACCATTTGTCACCCAAGATGTGTTTTGTTCAGAAAATTTATTTGTGAACCGATTTGTTCATGATAGAAAGTGTTCATGACCTGAGGTTCCACTTTAATTTTATAGAGTGAATGGCCATTGTTAAATGTAAAATAAATGACAAGACTGTCCAACAGAATTGACAAAGTTTGCAATAAGAAAAAAAAAAGTAAAGAACAGGTCAAAAAATAATATAAAACAAGCAAACAATATATATGAGGCAAATTAACAGTAAATAAGGCAAAGCAACAGCAATGTGGAAAAAAGTTCACAAACTAAGAATTGGGGTTGGTGCACAAGCAAACATAGCATTCTGACTTCAAGACAGACCAGGACTGAGTCAGATGAAACTGAGAACCAGCCTATTTTATTGGCTAGGAAGAAATCCCAGCATGCATTTATGTCCTTCTGATTATAAATTGGGGAGGGAAAAGTGTTTTGCAATCATTCTCACCATAGATTGGAATGGATTTTTTTTTTTTTAAATTGAAAATTTACATTTTGGAGGTATCATGTCTGATAAATTGAGATTTTATTAAAATTTTATCAATTTCAGTTTGATTGTGTTCAATCTCCATCCCATATTATATTTAGATATTCTATATTTTAGTCTTAAGAATTAATAAAATAATGAAATATAATTAAAAGTTAAAAAAACTATCTCTAATAAAATAACAAGCAGTTATTTTGTGAATGTATTCTACTAATATTAATATGCTTCAGTTCAATGTTACTGTAATCTATTTAATATGAGCGGTTGCAAAAAAAGTTCTTGACCCAACCAAAAAGGGGGTTTCTCCATTTTAGTAGATTTTGGGAAGTGTTGAACTGAAGACTTTTCAGCACCTCCTTGTGTGTACTTGGGTAGTAATTTCTTGTTTACGCAGGCTTGGTTAAAGTTTAAGAGTTTTTATTTGTTTTCTTCATTTCAAACCATTTTTCCAGTTTCTGGGTGGAGTTTCAATTCATAATAAATTATGCAACATCTTTCTATAACTTTCAGCTTTCATTATCAAATAATTTTTTGTAGGTTAACAAGGGTGTGCCTGGAAGTAGGCATTGTTTCTTCTTAGTGGGATTTAAATATTGTGTCCTCATGCACCACTGGCAGATTTTACAAGTATCATGTCTTCACATGGCAGTTTTGTGCAACTATTTATTTCATCTTTTTCTCTCCTCCACCAATAAGAATAGATATGTTCGTCTATTGTCTGGTTCATCCTCTTTCTGGTCTTTTTGAACAGGAGTAGAGTTTCCCATTTAGGATTGGATTTCCAGTTCCTTTTAAAGTCTATTTCAGCCCTGTACTCCTAACACTTGCTCTTCCCTACAATAATATAATTCCACACATTAACCCTCTACCTTAAGTGAGTTTCTGTCTAGTATTTTACTTAAATACTGAATTTTTAATACATTATTTGTTATTTCTTTAATTATAATAGATTTTTACATTTAAGTTGTTAAAATATTATAAAATTAGTTAAAAGCCACATTCAGTTTTGTAAATGTCCTTTTGAGATAGATTTATTTTTGCGAAACATGTGTGAAGATAATTTGATTTTTCAATTTCAACTGAGAAGGGTACCTACAAATATCAGTATCATCTTATGAAATTTAAATTTGTATTTTATGTACATTCTGATAAAATTTAATAAGAAAGGTTAAAAATTAATCGGATACCTTTCTTATGAAATTTAATCTCACTCTCAAGTCTTATTTTAATTTCTTTATAATATATTTTCCATGAAGCATCATAAACAAAGGTGAAAGCTAAGTACAAAAAAAAATTAGAGCGCTGAAAATTTTCCTTAAAAATAATGAGGTAAATAATTTGTTCACTTAAATCTAAATAACTTCACTTCTCTCCTTCTGTAGAAGGAATTATCCTCATGTAAGCTGTCAAGTGACGTGAAATGTTATAACCTGCTTTGTTTTATTTTCAAACTACATCTTTTTGGCAGAAACTAAGTTAAGCTTGTTTCAAAATATTTTAAATAAACATAATTTCTGATTTTCTTAAAATAAGTTTTGAAAACATTATAATTGATTTTTTTTTTTTTTTTTTTTTTAAAGAATTTCAAACTGAGATTTTCACCTTTTTTATAAAATGGAAAAAATGGTTGACATGATTGATTATCCGTCAATTTTGCTGACTAAAAAAACAAAATTTTTAACAAAAATTTTGGATGTGCTACGAATGATTAAAAAAATGTAAAAAAAAAAAATACCTCAAAAATACTTTGATCTTTCCTCTTAATAATAACATAAGCATTTACATGATAAAGTTTTGTTTTCATCAAGTTTGGCATCTTTTTTGTCATGCTATACTCTTTTTAGCAATCTCATGAAGGTACCTATGTATGTGTGTGTGTAATATATATATATATATATATATGAGTTGGTCGGTTTGACAATTTATGTTTCAGTTTTCGGTTTTGTTTTTCTTGATACAGCGGTTTTTCGATTCAGTTTTTTGGTTTTTAATTTAGTATTTTTGCTTTCTAAGGAAGTCATTTATTTTCTTGTGTAATGATAGCATTTCCAGTTGATATCTGATTTCATTTGATAAATTTGAAACTTGGTCCATTCAGTTCACAATATCTCATGTATTTCTAGTCCAATCTTAAAAATATTCATATGGCTGGAAATAAAATAAAATAATCTTTCTAAATATGTAATTTGTATGTGCTTTTATTCATTGAATTATTTTTTTTTTTACAGTGAGTTAAAACAGTATTTTGCTTCGAACAACCGAAAATGCAAATTTTTTTTTTTTTTTTTTTTTTTTTTTTTTTGAGACTAAATTTTACATATTATTTTGTTTCACAAAATCAAAGTGACCTATTTTTAACAATTTTCTTGTACACCAGTCAACTATTATTGGGGTTTTGCAAATAAAGTTCTTCTAAACAAGGAAAATCAATGAGTTATTTTCCCCCTAAAAAAATTTTTTTATCTAGAAAATCTAAAATCATCTAAAATTAAATATCAAAAATAATTAAAAGCTTTTAATTTCATTTTTTTAGAATGTGTAGATTTCCAAATCTGCAAGTATCACCAGTTCTTTTTTAGATACACATTTTAAAACTGAAATTAAAAGCTATTTTAATCATTTTAATATATGATTTCAAGTGTATTTGCTCGATAAAATAAAACCATAAGGATATTGTAAAAATAAAATGAATTAATTTTCCTTGTTTAGAAGAATTTTATAGGCAGAACAGTAACAAACACCCACCCAACACTAGTGGCTAAAAAAGAATAATTTTTACTTTGGGTTTTAAAAAAAATGACTTGTAGTTTTGAAAATACACACATTTTAAAACTGAGATTAAAATATACTTTATTTTTTTTAATATCTAATTTTACGTGTATTTGCTAGATAGAAACATAATTTTATTTGTAGAAACAGAGACTCGCATATCTGGAAATATACACATCTTAAAAGTGAAATTAAGAACTATTTTAATTATTCTTAATATCTAATTTAGTTGCATTCCCTAGATCAAGGGTCGACAACTGACAGCCCACCATTTTGACCGGCCCGCAAGCCTGATTACCAATGACTCTACTTTTAACACGAGACACGACCTTCAAATGAAATTTGTTATATGTCATTTTCCATAGAATGTCTACACATCTCGGTGCACTAAAAATATTAGACTGTCTGCCAGTTATCTTTCATGAGACTTATTTTACCAAGTTGCGTTGCCTACATTTAATGTCAAACAATGGATACATATTTGTTTTGACCCTTGGTTACATTAAAAGATAACAGAAGCGAAAGGAACGATAAAGTGAAAGAGGCCAGGGAGGGACTGACATGCGAGGTAGCAGAAATCTATAGACAGTTAAACATACGCGCATTATACATGCATGCCTCATTAATGTGTGGATGATACCACATGTGTACGTACGTAAGTGTATATGTTTGCAACTATTTGTACTCGTATGTATGGGTATATGTGCCTCGTTTTTGTTTGATGTGTGTGTGTGGTTCGTTTGTGGAACAATTTTCAATAACAGTTTCAAACCTACACGTCATAATTTCATCCATTTCAATTCGGTTGATTTTTTTCACTTTGAAGTATTTTGACGTTCCTTGAAAAAAAGTAATTTTTGTTAGGTGTTTTTTAATTTTAGATTTTCTTTTGTTTTTCTGATTTCTCAATGTTTATTTTCATTATGGTTTTAAATATTTAGGTTGACAGTGGTCTGCATATATAATTTTCCTTAATTTTTCATTAATGTCCTTTGTCTGGCCCATAACCCGTGATCATTATAACATTTTCCGTCCCAAATAAAGTCGAATGAGTTACCGACCCCTGCCCTAGATAAACAAATTTATTTGTAAAAAAAAAAAAAAAAAATTTTCATTCATTTTCCTTGTTTGCAACAACTTTATTTCGTGATTGGCGTAACTGGTTTACTAGAAAACCCTTACAAAAATCCAACTTCATAAAATTTAATATTAAGATGGAACTAGCTTTTTTTTTTTCTTTACTCACTATTTATGTTAACTTAATTTTATTGCAAAATTTTTTTTTTTTAAACTGAAACAGATTTCACTTTCAGACATCATGTCGTATTTCCTTTTTTTCTTCATTTTTTTTGTAAACAAATAGATTTGATTTCACATTTAATTCCTAAATCTAGTCAAATGTTTTTAACATATTTTTGTTCAATCTTTTTCTCTTACAATGGTATAAATGTTGATAAAATTTAATTTTATTAACATCTGAAAGTCTTTTTCAATAGTGTTTCTTTGGATGTGGTCACTCAGTAGGGATAGCACTTAAAAACAAACGATTTTGGTTTCATAAAAAATTTTGATGCGGTTTCACAATGTGAAGATGAAACTGAAAAATGTTGGTTTTTCAGTTAAACCACACATCTCTAATATATATATATATATTAATCATATACTACACTAAATCTAGTATATCCAACTTAATACTTTGGCTAATGATTCTTCTCCCCGGTTAGCGATTTGCAAAAAACCAACATAGTTTATAAATTCAAATGCCCTTTGGGAGAGTGTATCTCCAACGAATTAAATAATATTTATGTTGGTCACACCACAAACTAACCTTTCACGATGCTTGACACTACATTTTAATGAAAACTCTAACATTTTTAGGCATTTTAAAACAACATGCCTGCCCGCATACACAATTCCGTAAAATACTTGTCAAAAAACACAACTATACTTCGACATGAAAACAATAGACAAAAACTAAAAATACTTGAAGCATTATACATCAAACAGTTAAAACCCAACCTAAACAAAATCAATTATGGCATCTCTACAAATATTCTTAAATGTCTATAATTGGTAACAGAAGCCATTGGTTTATACCAACGGCTTTCCATACTTCATTCTCCAATTAAACTCTCGTGTGGTCATGTGTGACGTCATGAGATGCGGTTACATTTTTCTAGCGTCTTATATGCACATGTTTATCATTGCTTAGAGATTATCTATGTAAACAATGACAGACTATCATCACTGTCGTGTCCCTATATTGTTTAATATGTTTGTAATTTACATCTTTCATAATGGCTTAAGTAAGCGAAAGCTTAGATTATATTAAAAAATATGGATCAATATTGTGAATTTCTTTCTTCGTTTAATGATAATGTTATCAAACTTATCAGATGTTACGAACAAAATTTACATAAAATAAATAGACAACACTTGTCTATATTATTTAATGAAACGTGTGTATATATATATATATATATATATATATATATATATATATATATATATATATATATATATATATATACACACACACACACACACAATGTTTACCAGTTTATGATTGGAAGGATAATTCGAGGAGGACATAAATCCAGTGAGAGCTCAATGTAGGCTACAGAGCATTATAATGATAAGAAGATGATGGAGACTTTAATTATCCATTTCAATTTTCTTTTGTTTTTTAAATGGATACTTAATGTCTCCATTGTCTTTATTTATTATATATATATATATATATATATATATATATATATATATAGGACATTAGCTCCTATAAGAAGCTCATCTGCCCATTAAAAGTTTTTTTTTTCATCCTGTAAGGTGACATACATGTCAAGCTTCTCACCAGCAGAATACCTAGTGTGGGGAGCTGGTTTGGATGCCAACCACCTGTCCATGTGGCAAGTTGTACAAAGGAAAAATGAACTCTCTATCTTTGTCTTCATCACAAACACAGATGTACACGTACTGAAATGCACACACATTATCTCTCTCATAAAATAGTATAATTTTTTTAAAATAGTCTTTTACTGTTTGTCAACTTTGGGCATCCATAATAAATTTCACTGTTAGAAATAGAATAATTTTCAACCTTGACCTGATTTATGAAAGGAAAGTAGACATAATTTTGCAGCTCATATTTCACAGCTTCTGCGTAAATTTCACTTTTCAAATCATAACAAGTAATGAGTTCAGTAAACATTTTTCGAATTCTTATTTTAGTCTCTAATTTTTTTTTTTTTTTTTTTCTAACTATGAAGAAAATGTTGCCTTCAGCTTTAGTGTGTAAAGACTTTTTATCCATTTTCCTACTTGAGATTTGATATCAGAAAATCTAAAAAGAAAGTGATTTTCTTCTGATTCTATTCTCTTCTATATTTAAACTGATTCTTTTTGCCTTGATAAGAGCCAGAGATAGCCATTGATTAACTCAGTAAAAATCTTGGGGCAGTAGCACTACTTGTAATAGTCATAGTGATGAACATTTCTTCAGATTTCTCTTTTCTTTTCTTTCTTTTTATTTTTGTCTTTGTTTAAAATTCTTAAATTGAAAAAAAAAAATGTTATGTTTTGATTGGTTTTTAACAGCTTACCAACCCCCAAAAGTTACATTTTGCTTATAAGTATAATTTTAGCATAAAAATTTTATTATTTTTATCTGTTTATTTATTCAAAGATTTCTTTTGTCTTGCCAGCTCATGAGGCATCATGGCTTTCCACAGCTTCCTGTCTTTTGTTGTTCTCAGTAATACTTTCTCATCTATATTACTTCTCTTTGTGGTACAAATTCCTGCATAGATGATTATCATTTCCAGAAATAATTCTTGAGTACTGCATGACCCATAGAGATGTGTATTTGTCAAAAGTCTTATATGATTAATATCAAGCAATGTGATATCTTGTTCTACTCATTGGCATCTGATAAGTGCATATTTGCCAAAATATACTGATAAAGATAAGAGTAGTAGGTTAAGTAGAATCATCCGAAAGGAAATTCTTCACAAAGAAATGTCTTGTCAACAGGATATTTCGTAAAAGGTATCAACAATAATGAAAAACAACAAAAATGCTCCAAGAAATTTGTGAATTGAATCTAGATGTTGTCAATCAGACATTCCTTAGATATAACATCATGATGAACAACTGAAACAGTTGGTAAGCTCTAACCATCAATTGAATTAAGTGACCTCATTGTGGATACAATGATTTTATGCTAGAAGTCAGATCATGTGTTTAATGCAGTTGATATTTGACATAACCTTCTGGGAACTGTGACCCTTTTGTGAAAATTGACTTTAGAAAAAGTTCTTATTATATTCAAGTGTGGGAAGAAATTGCAATGTATAATATATTTAAATTGGAACTGTTATCTCATCTGTGTGTTGATAACCCAATATAAAAAGCAAAGGCTATATTTGTTTCTCTTCATTTATATTTATATAAGATTGTAGAAGTGATTGAGTTTATAATTGTAATGAATTTTTTTTCCTTTTCACCAAGCTGACATTTTTAGCAAACAGATTTGGGATATTAATATTTGAGATCAAAAGTATTTGTTTATGTTGATATCTTTTGTTTTAAACATAAGCAATTAACTTTTTCTTGATTAGCTTTCTTCTCTTTGAATACCAGAGTAAATCTCTGTTGCAGTTGTCAGATTTTCGGTTCCTGTTCTTTCTTTCATTTAGTCTTGTGTGTGTGTGTGTGTTTTGTGTTAATAAAAAAAAATTAAAAAAAAAATTTCTTCCCAAGCAATGATGCTAGGGTTTACTGGGAGTGAGAATGAGAGGACTTTATTGTGAAGAAAGGACAATAAAAGAACATGATTCAGCAAGAGAGAAGTTGGCAATTAAATTTTTAAAGGTCATAGGTGGCAGGGAAGCAAGAACCAGAAAAGAGTTCCATTGGCAAGAAGTGTGAAAAAAAGAAACTATTAGAATAGAAATTAGGGTTATGTCTATCTATTTCAACAGTAAAATGACAAGAACTAGTTACTAATTTAGTAGTTTAGTGGTTTCCAAATGGTGCAGTGTGCCTCATATGTGCAGTGGAAGTGCATAGAAGGTGAGGCGGAATGATTGAAAGACAGTTAAAGATTTAGAAACTGTTGCAAAAAAATTCAAACGCCAAAAATAATCTCAAAATTTAAAATATTATTATGGATTCCTTGTAATTGCATGCATGACTCCCAGTATAAATAATTATTGACTGATTTTATCATTGTGATATTTTTGCATTGTATTAAGAATATAATAACTAGAGTCCACAAATTGGAAGAGAGAGTTATCAATGATATTGTTCTGTCTTTGACTCTGAAGTTATTTCCCTTTAATCCTCTTTCTGTTTTTTTTTTTTTAATTTTAAATGTACTTTTTATCACATAAAATTTGGTGAGGTGCAAGCAAATTTTCATTCAAAAATTCAGCTCAGAGAAAAAAAGTTTGGGAACCACTGCCTTAAGTATCCAAATAATACGTATTTAACATTGTATGAGTTTTTATTATTTTTATATTTAAATCTTTAATTTTGTTGTATCAAATATTTTGCTTCTCAACTTTGTGATTTTATTTATTTAATTAAAGCAAAAACTTAAACAAGACAATTTTAGAAAGTCATTTTTATTTTTTTCTCATGGAAAGATAAAGCATAAAAAAAACTTGTATTCATTTTATCAAAAAATTATTTTCTTAAGACATCTTTTTATACTTTCTGTTTGAATTTTCATTATTTATATTTTTGTTGTTATCACAACATTTCAGTCATTATACTCTCTGGCCTTCATCAGGTGTTTGTTGAAACAGGTCAACTTAAAGAAATTTGGAACCCAACCCTTTTTTTTACCTTTTACTTTTTACACTAGTCTATTTTAACATGGACATATTCAAAAAAATTTATTTTCATTAATTTTATTCATTTTCATTTATTACGTGCCATGTCCTTTCAGGATGTAGGTTATTCTGGCACTCCAACTTCCTACCCTTGTGGCTCTTAGTAATATTTCTCTTTTTGTCAAGCTCATTGCCCCCTTGCCCAAATTCTTTGACAAAATCTTGTCTGGTAGGCTGCCCACCACCTTCCTCCCTCTCTCTCTCTCTCTCTCTCTCTCTCTCTCTCTCTCTCTCATTAATCCATGTGAGTTAAGTGTTCCAAGCCCCTCTCTTTGTTGCTCACTTGTTCCATCCATGATATTCTCACTATACTTCAGTAGACCCTCATCTCTATTGTCCCAAGTCACCTCTTCATCTGTGAGGAAATTGTACAACCTTCACTGCCATAAAGTAAGACTGATATTATGCAGCATGAAAAATATCATTTACTAGTCCTTAAAAACTTAAAGCATAGTTGTGTATACAGACTGTACTGCATTAATTACGTGTCAGTCTGCTAAAAACCCACATTGTTATGTACTTATAAATATCTTTTCTACATTTAATATCTAGTAGGCCTTATTAATTAATCTTAATTATAAGTTTAGTTCAGTGGTGAAACTGTTAATGTTAAGTTCTCTGATGGAATTGGACGTATTTCCCTTGAAAACACACTTTTTGAAGGAAATCCTCCCCACCACCAGTACAAAACTATTGCATTTGTAGCTACTGTCAATACAAAAATGTACTCCATCCCCACTTTTAACTGTCTAATTGACTTCTGTATTACAGTAGCTCTCCTCTCTTACCTGCAAAGCATATGTTTCAAGACCTCAGCAGGGGTCTGAAATTGTCAATAGTAGCAAACATTATATATGAGGGGATGCTGAAAATTTCTCAAGCTAAGAAACCCCTCTAAAAATAAATCTGATGTTTAGTGATTTGGTCAGATTTTGAGAAGTTGATTGAATCTAGAACCCCCCCCCCATGTTCTTTTTTTTCTTTTTATGTATATAGACATACTTATGATAAAAGTTTAGTTGAATTAGGCATAAGGGATTAACAAGAAAAATCTGCAATATTATTGTTCTTGACCTGGTATCAAGGCTTAAATCCCTATCCTACCACCGTAGCATAGCTTCTCTGTGCTTTTTCTATAAATACATTCATCATGGTTGTCCTGATAGATATTCCTCTATGGTACTTAGATTTTATGAATTTAAGCACAGCATGAGATTGGCAGTATGGTCTCATCATTTTACAGTTGAAATGCTTGCTAGATGGAACCGTAAGTTGTATGCTAACATTTTCTTCTATTACACTTCTCATTTGTGGAATGTGGAACTGTTTTCCAGTTTCTTGCTTCCTAGTCAACTTTCAAAAATTTGAATGCAATCTCTATCATTATCTTCTGTCTCTTTAATTCTTATTCATTTATTGTCCTCTCTCCTTAATATTATTTTTTTTTATATTCTTTAAAACTCAGTAAATTTTTTTCTTTTGTCATATTCAAACTAGCAACATCACTACTCTTGTACTTTGAGACCATTATTAAGTAAAACTTAGAAAACTGATCATTGCTACTTTACTGTAATTGAAAAAAGTATTCATTGTATTTAAATGAGATTTTATGTTGATTACTTGCCATATGTTACATATTCTTAATTGAATTTAATTTTTAATTTTGCACATGCATTTTGTTTGTTTGTGATTTTGTTGACTACAGAGTATAGTTGGTTGAGTTTGGGCACCATCTGTGAGAAAAAGAACACTATAATGCAATTTACTCCAGAATTTTGAAATGGCATCCTGTACTGCTTGGCATTCACACTGGTAGCCACAATATGAACATTTCAGCGTGTTTGGGTGTCAATCTAAGGACAGTGCAGAGAATAATCGGAAAAAGTTGGATGAGTTTAATAGTGATTACAAAGATGTTTGGAGTGATCACTACTGATGGTGGCATTATGCCTTCATTCATCTTTCCACAGGGCCTCAGACTCAACACAGAGGCCTACATCAACTGCCTTGAGGAGGTTGTGCTGCCCTGGGTCAAGATAGTTGCTGCTGGAAAACCCTAATCTGGCAACAGGACTCTGCACCATGCTACACAAGTGGGAGAACCCAATCATGGCTGTCAGACAATTTCTGTGACCATATCACACCTTACATCTGAACATCTATCTTCCCAGACTGCAACACCCTTGATTATTATGTGTGGGATGCAGTTGAGCGAGAGATCCACAAAACTATTTGAAACATCAACGATGAACTGAAGGCAAGGATTATGGCAGTAGTCAAAATTTCTCATATTACACAAGAACAAAACTGGCCATAACTTTGATTTTACTAATGCCACCCTAATTAAAAAAAGAACATAATTCTTTATGGAGAAAATTATTTGAAAGCTTAATAACATTATTACAAATTATAAACACATGTCTAAAAATTATATTACACTACTTATCCTTTATTAAATCCATTCTTAAAGATTCTAACTTAAGTCTATCTAATACAGAATGTACATACATACAAACAGCCCCAGATTAATAGAATACCAGCCCACTATGCTGACTGACAACACAGAAGTTAAAACAGAAGATCTCCTTTACTAGGCAGACACACATACACGTCATTATGAACATGCATTATCATCCAATGCCCACATAGAAAAATTAGAATTTTTACAAGCTTACATACATACAGAATTATCTACAGTTTTAATGCATGTAATACATGACTGACCAATGAGAATTGAACCACACAAAATTGAAAATACCAGAACTTCTTTTTGTATGTTTTCTCTCAGTCTCTGATGAAGCTTTAATAAAAGTGAAACATGTTAGATTGATAAACATTTCCTATTTGTTCTTTGTTATATATATATATATATATATATATATATATATATATATATATTATATAAGAGAAGAAACCAACATTAAATGAGGGTATCTTTCTTCACAGGGGATTGTATATTGAAGTGTCTTTTTAAAAAAAAAAAAAATACACAAAAATTCCACTTTGGCCATTTAAATGATGTCATCAAGAATGACTTGAAGTCGGTTCCAGCAAATGTGAAAATGCTGGAATTAAACAAAAATAGTTGCATAAATATACACAAAACAAAATCCTTGAAAACAAATATTGTAACATTCAAAACTACTTGGAAATATATATAATGTATTTTCCTGATGTTTGCCATTTCAATTAATGAATTTTTGCTTCAGTTTCTATTGTTTTTTGTCCCAAATATCCTTCATCTCTGAGAGTTGATCATTGAAAGTTATTGTATCTCTTGAGAAAGAGCAGCTTAGAGGAAGGAAGTGAATAAAAGAATTGTGAGTAATATGGCTGTGATTAGTTGGCAAGGTGTCTGGTAAAAGAATGTGTTTTTTCAGTTTGAAAAGTAATCCTTGCCACTTGCAAGTACTTAGTAACTTTAGTTGTATCTTTCTTGATCAGATAACAGGAAAGTTTTTGAACAGAGGTTCTATCCATCAGTGAAACCCACCCAAATTGCTGGTTGTTCAATTTCAATGCTGAATAGACCTGAATGGAATCAATATCATTTCAAGTAAAGGAAGTCAGTAAACCTCTCAAAAGTTTATCTTTTAACTGGTTATTTCTTGCAATATTTGATATGGTCTGGCTCGACTTGCCATTGACTACTGTGTTCTTTATGCATCCAAAACCAAAATTGGTGCTTCTTTCATTTTATTGATGTATAGTCTTACTTTTACTCTTGATTATTGGATAGGAAATACAACTAATATAGTTCTTATGAGGATTATAAATTTGAATCTTTTATTTAAAGGCACAGAAAAAATATGGCTGGCCACTCATATCTGAGGATGCCCATCTACTAGAGCTGCTAGTTAATCCCTGTTGCAGACACCTGCTCAGGTACATTTGTATTTGTTCAACCCTCACAGAGCCCACCTGTAGTTTATACTGCAACTATGCTGAGCAAAAATGAAAAGAATTCTATTTTGAACTAAAATTTATATGTACGCTTGTCGAGCATTAATAGAATTCTTTTCATTTTTCATTCAAAATACTCAAATTTTAGGAATACGTTTTCAGTGTCACCCACGTGACGACAACGTGACCATGTTTTAAACGGAGCGCTGATCTTATAAAACTTTCAGTTTTGTTTGGATAAGTCTTGTTCTTATGTACATCGTCTTTGTCATGTTGTATTGATAATGTTATAATTTATGAATATGTCCTGAAGATGGTTTATTAGACCGAAACATCCGACGTTGACATATTAACATTAAAACAGTATAAATTGTATATAAGGATTTTTGTTTGTTTTTTCCGTATATATTTTTCTTCATACTGTCGGATCTATATCCATATATTTATATATATATATATATATATATATATATATATATATATATATATATATATATATATAATATATGGAAAAAAAAAAATTAATAATAAAAGATAAAAGGCTAACATTCAGTAATATCAATTATGAACATGGACACAACTTGTTGGTCCTATTTGGAAAATAAAAGTATTTCCATCACTATAAATACACATATATAAAAATCTACATCATCAGTTAAAAAAAGTCCTTGATATTGATTAATAGCCAAAAGTACTCAGTTTGAACAGTTTTTACTCACTTTATGTCCAGAAAAGAAAAACTTGTACAAATGCAAGAAAAATTGATTAAATAGCTTAAACACAGTACCTTGGCAGTTGTTAATTACATTTTTTATAAACAAGGAATTGCTACCCATGTACACAATTATTTATAAGTACTTCCAAAGATTCATCTTTGTTATTATTAAGAGAATAGACGAAAGGATTTTTTGATTATTAAATTATATTTTTAAGTCTTTGTAAAATTTTGGTTAAAAAGTTGTTTTTTTTTTTTTTTTTTTGTTTGTTTTTTCTTTCATCAGCACGTGACTAGTATTGGAAATTTCAGCATCTCTTTGCAGAGAAAAACATATTGTTTTGAAAATTCTTGTAAAAAGTGGGATAATTGTCAGATTTTAATGTAATTCTCTGGGCTTATTAACAAATGAATGAAATTATTTTTAAATGTTTCTTTTTTGCAAAATTTTTGTTCATATATATATATACATATATATATATATATATATATATATATATATATATATATATATAACACATCTGTTAGCCCCCCCACACACACACACTTGAATTTTTATAGGGCTTCATGTTATAAGCAAAAGTCTTTCCCCCACTTCTTCTTTAGTAAAACAGGACTCCCAATTCCTAAAACTCTGCTCACAATTGTAAAATAAAAAAATGCAAAAAGAAAAAACAAAAAAATACGACTTTATTTAATTAGAAAAGCTTTTAATTGCTTTTATGAATAATATATATTATGAGTAACATTGCCATCTTTTTTTCTGAAGACAATCTCTTCACAGATGAAGATTAAAGCAACAAAAATATAGGTCTAGAGAAGGATGCTGAGAATACCATGGCCAAAACATGTGAGCATTGACAAAATTCTAGAGAAAATGGAAACAAAAATGATACTTATTCTTAGCATCAGAAAGAGATAATTGAAATTTTAGGGCACATAATGAGGAAAGAGGGCTTGGAAAATTTGATACTCACAGGATATAATGAAGTCAAGAGAGATGGTGGAAAACAATGATCTACCTGATTATCTTAAATGACTGGATGGTGGAGCAGGCTTTGTGAGAGATAGCAAAAAACAAAATTTATTAAGAGCTACAAAGAATGTTGTGGAGAGCCATGATCACCAATACTACGAAGAAGAATAATGGAAGTTGCAATTTGAAACACACCATTCTTCAGAATGCTAATATAGGAAAATTGATTTCCCTTCTAGGAAAAAAGTGCATAATAAGTGCTTTGCCAGGGTTAAATGCAGTTTTATATTAAGTATTTTCCTTCTCTTAGACTGGTTGCCAGTGGTGGCTAGAGGGCTGAGTTTGCCCTGCTATTTAATCTATAGTTTGGTTGAGAAAAAATGGATTCATGCCTTTCCCAAGGGTCTTTGGACCAAATATATAACAAACTTATCCGGAAGTCAACCTTGGTTTGTCAATTTCTTGTTCTGTGCTGTTAATCATTGCACCACCTACATATCCATTGTTAAAATATATATGAACACCACACACTTTCTGTTACTAATTATTCTATAGTTACCAATAAACCCCATGGATGGAAATGAAGAAAAATAAAAAAAGAACTGAAATAAAGAATAGAAATACTACTTTAAAAATACAAGTTTACAATGCTTCATCTATTAATAATGAAATTCTAGATATTTCTACTAATGGTACTAATGGATATTTTTTCTGTGTGCTCATGGTGCTACCAAATGTGACACAAGGTCAGTTTAAAGTGGGTTTAATAGCAATACCATAGGAAAATTCTTTAGGCCCTTGGCATTTCTTCATTTTGGCACCGGGCAATAAATCCAGCCCCTTCCTAAAGGAGAGGTACTGCCTGTTGGGAAGGCCCCCTGGGTCTTGGGCTTACTGCTTTTTGAAACTTCCTTACCCACATAAACTTTTGCCTAAGAAATAAAAATTTATCACAAATGACAGCAGCAAGTATTTGGAGAAAATCAGCAATAAATCTTATATTGTTAGATTTAGATTTCTGCAACCATTTGGATTCTGTCGCTGCTCAAGTGGAACAATTGTCATACTGAGAGAAGATTACCAAGGAAAAATAAACAAGTTTCTGCCTAGCCAAAATCTTATTTCCAATTTATACTCTTCACTAATGATTGTGTGCTGATGGTCATGAGTAGTTGTAATAGAAAACAACTGAAATTAAGATAGATAATAAAAAAAAAACCTCTTCAATAATTTTAATGCCTTTTGTTTTAACATTTTTGCTGAAATTAATCCATTCAAAAATAAAATCTTAGAATATCTTATTGCTATAAAGCAAATATTAATTATTCTCAATGTAAATACTCTTATAAAATATTTAACTAATTAACATTTCCTTAAGTCATTTTAACTGGCATTAAATAGGTTATATGTCAATGATTAAATCTCTTTCATAGCCTTATGAAGCAAATCGGCTGAACATGACTGTCTTTTTATTGTCCATGGGACTTATACACAAGTCTTCCTAATGAGAATTTTATTTTCTTAATAATATTCCTCTATAGATATTTTTCATATTTTCTGACCATTGAAGACTTTGCCATAAATCTTTCCAAATAATTATCTTCCTATCAGTTTAAACTGATACCGTTTTTTTTTTTTCGTTGTGTTCCAATGAAAACTTGGGCATTCTTGAACATATATTTTTTGAAATTTTCATTTTTCAAAGTTTATAACTTGTCAGTTTAATGTGACACTAGGAGATCAAAGGTTAAAGAACAATTCTAATCAACACGGACTTTTCTGGTAGATATTTTAAAGAATAGTTTTTCTAGTTATCTAAAATAATTTATCTGCTTCTATTTTTTTTTTTTTTAATTAGAACTTTTTTTCTTTTTTTTAAATCAAATTTACTGAAAATATGCTTCCTTTTGGTCATCTAGAAAGGTTACTTTATTTGTGAATTAAAAGTATTTGCATGAATGAATTTGTGTACCTAGTCATCACTATTTTTAGAAATGTTGCTAGAAATCTCCCAGAATTTGTGGGATTTGTGTTGTTTACCTTATCAGATTTAGAACTTCAAAAAAAAAAATGAGTAATGACAAGATTTTATCGGGCTTGCAAAAATTTAAGCAATGCTTAGGTAAGCTTATTCAGGGTGAACGCAAATTCCTACTTTACTTTCTCTTCAGTGATTTGTATTTGTGGAAATTTTGTTTCTCCTAGTTGTATTCTAGGATTAAGAAAAATATTCAAGATTTATTTTTATTTTTATCTGAAGTGAATCTAGTTTTTCTGTTGTTTTCCATTATAGCTGGATTATTGCTGATCATAGAACAATTTAAGCCTTGTACTTTCTGAATGCCATTATAAATTTCCTCAAAGATAATAAAGTACTTCTTGAATCTTAAGTTCTTCAAGTTGACACTCTCACTCTGCACTGTTTGAAAATCTGACACAAGTTAAGCAGCTTTTATTAAGGATTTTTTTTTTAAATTTTATTTTTAATTCACTAAAATTATCTTACATCAGTGATATTCTTAATACATATTTGTATTCTGAAAGTAGACATAATGGTATCGTTAATGTTTGAATTTCTTTCAGCGGATCCGAATGAGTCAGTTTTTGAGTGTTCACTAAAGCTCCTTCTAAACACTAACTCTAATGTTTCATTTTGCGGCAACGCGGTTCCCCCTGTCTCATTTTGCGGCAACGCGGTTCCCCCTGTCTCATTTTGCGGCAACGCGGTTCCCCCTGTCTCATTTTGCGGCAGCACGGTTCATTGTTGCATTTCCAAGTGGCTCAGGCATCTTTGCAGATTTGTATTTCATCAAATACTTTGTATTGTTTTAAAAAAAATGCAAAGATATTGTTACTTGAAATTGGATTGTCCACTTTAACATATCTATAACAGTTTTTGAAAGGAAGATGATAATTGCTATTGTTTTTCTTGATTTGCTGCAACAATTAGCTTTGTTGAGAAGTAACCAACTTGTTTATTTCTCACTGTTTTCCTTTTTTTTTTTTTTTTTTTTTTTTAAATAATGGTTTTCATTCTGTTATATTAAGGCAATGTGGCTTTGTTGGGTTAAGGGCAATTTCAGAAATCGTATAGAATTGATTTTATTAAACTCACTGTTAATTATACATATCTATTTTATCATATCGGCCACAATTGAGATAGAGAGCCATTGTAAACTTCAGAATCCTTTTGCTGGCCACATTGTGTATGTGTTTTGCCAAAAGTCTACATACAGTTTTCAATTCAGAGTTCTCCTCCTCCTCCTCCTCCTCCTCAAACTGGTTGCATTAGAGGATGGCCTCCAGGATATAGAAAGAAAAAGAAGAGAAGTGATAGTCGTAGCTCAATTTCACATTGGTTGTACTCCTCTAATACATTCTTCTCTCCTTAGAAGCGAGGGACCTCCAATATGTACATTATACCAAGAACCATATACCATCAAGCATATACTTATAGACTGTGCTGACTTTAATCATATCCAGGGAAAAAATTTACAAAAAAGTAAGACATCAATGAGATTTGCAGGCAAACCAAACCGGAATAACTTTAACTTTATAAAACAGGTGAGGCTTCACAATAAAAAAAAAAAAAAAAAAAAATTTTTTTTTTTTAAGAACTACTTTAACCAAAAACTGAACTTTCTTACAAATACTAAATAAAGGATTTGACACTAAAATGACCTACAGAGGTTAGTGTGCCATTAAGAAAAACCAAGTCTAAGCTAACCTGGTTGCCAACCACAGCTCCAGAGCTCAATCTGCACTGCTATTTAACCAACAGCTGGGATAGGGAGATTTATACCTTTCCAAAGAGTATTTGTTCAAAAGTGAATGTAACAAACTCAACTGGAATTTGAACTCTGCTTGCCAATTTCTTTTTCCAAGCCACTAACCATTATGCCTTTTGCATATGCTTTATACATGTAGTGGAGAAAAACAATAGTTTTCTTTCATATTAACTAACTCTGTTTCAAGGTTACATGTATAAGGCACTTGGTAAAGATAAAACTCCTTACAGTAGTAAAAAATCTGTGAAACTAGTTTGCTAACCATCGCTTTTATTCCTTGAAAATTATTTGTTCCCTTTCTATGTCGAAAAATTTTCAGTCCAACTTAGAAGCCCTTCAAAAAAAAAAAAAAAAAATAATGTTTGGTTAAATTTCAGCCAGTGAGTTAGTCTAATAATTTTTCAGCTCTTCCTTGTAATATCAATGCGTTCTTTTGACTTCAAAATTACCAATCCTTATTTCAAAATCTTAAACTATTTTTTTTTTTTTTTTTTTTTTAAACTAATGAATAGCTATTGCAAATAGTTATTAGATTTAATGAATTGTTTCTGTTAACTTTGAAACTGCCAGTTGGAGGAAATTAGAACTGACTGTAATTTAATTCAAGGTAAACGTGGTACTTTTTTTTACCACTTTATCATAAAGAAAGTCAAATGTTTTAATGCATATTTATTTGCCTTTATTTGAATACGAAGCAAAATCCTCAAATCTTCAGCCTTTTGAAGTTTCATAATATATAAAAATAGATACGTTAAATGTATTGCTTAATTTTCAATAAATTAAGTGTTTCTCTATATTTCTGAGATGAAGAATATAATTATTTACAGTATTTACATTGCTCAGACTATTTTTCTCATCTTTGTTGTCATATTCACAATGTTTCAGCCATTGTATGCTCCGGCCTTCTTCAGATGATTGGAATTTCAAACCAAACCCTTTATTTCATCCAGCTAGGCTGATTGTTCTAGTTCCATGTGCCATGCCTCTTCCAGATGTTTCAGTTTCATTTATTTCCCTTTAACTCAACTGTCCAAGTTATTTGTTCACCTCTGCTGTGTTCAGGTATTGAACTCATCTCTTTGGATCAAGTCACTGGATTACCAATGCTTTTATTCACTGGGCCATTTGTCATTGTGGAACTAGAACAATCTACCTGAAGAAAGCCAGAGTGTACAATGGCCGAAACGTGAATATGACAACAAAGATGAAGACAATAGTCTGTACAATATAAATACTGTAAATAAAACTAAGTGTTATTGCTGTAAACAGATCCTTATAAAACAAGACATTGTCAACATGACTCACTACAACAACAACAGAAATGTTATTAAGGTGATGTCTAATTATGCAAGCGGCTTTGAGAGATTAACTTTGTCAAGAGTCATTGATAAACTGTCTAGGACTAGAAGTACTTTCAATCACTACACAATAAAACTTGTCTGAGTCTATTGACTTAAGTGTTCACTATCTAATTTGTGTCTGATATAAGACCATTAAAAGAGGAAGGTTACTTGCCCATCGTTTTTGACTTTTTGTTTCTTTTAGCTGATCTTAAAATGATCCGTAAATAATCTTAAAAGACAATCCAAAGGGAAAAATTGAAGCCTGAGTCTTCTGCATAAGAATGAATTTATCTTTGGAGAGAATGGTAATTAGGGAGGAATAATCCTTCTTTGTAACTCTTGGATTATATATATATATATATATATATATATATATATATATATATATATATATATATATATATATACACACACGTGCTGTATATTTCCACGTATAAGATGACCTTTAAATCCCCAAAATCACCCTTAAAAATTGGGTGTAATCTTATTCTACAATTCTAAAAAAGAAATCTTATATTCTTAGTGATGTTTGTCAGTAGGCTAACTTTTGCCTTGGTGCGATAACCAATAATATACATGAAAAAATTAACATTATCAAATAAACTGATAATAAAAATAATAAAACCATTTCTACCTTATATATTACTGATAGAACTTCATAATAAATTGACTATTCAAAGAATAATTCCATAGCAATAAAATCAACTTGTATCCATGCAAACTCAACTGAGAAAATGTAAACACAGACTTATGATTGTATTCACAGCAATGGAATATACTATTATCATACTGTTATTAGAACAATTTTATTATTGTTGAAGTATAAGTAAATGGCCATTAGTACACCAGGCTGTTTGTAACTGTTTAGATATAGGGAAAAAAGAACAATCATCAGTATTCACAAGAAATCACATGATGAAATGTAAACAAAACAATAGTTTCCATTTTAGGGGACATGTGTAGGAAAAACATATCAGTTTTGTTATTTTGTTTATTTTGAATTTCTAAGGATATAGTAATATTCTTTTAAAGGGGTATAAGACGATAGTATGTCATATCTCCAGACTTATTCAACCTTTACATTGTGGTGATTCTGAGAGAATTAGAAGTCCAGCCAGGATTCATTATTGGCAGCCACAATCTTAATATCAGATATGTAACTATTTACACTATTTACATCGTTTGGACTGTTGCCCTCATCTTTATTGTCATATTCACGATGTTTCGGCTGTTGTACGCTCTGGTCTTCTTCAGGTAATATATGTCAGGATTTTGAACTGAACTTTTTATTTATTCCACAGGAGTAGATTGTTCTATTCATTTACATACAAATACCTTTTGTAGAAGGTATGAATCCACTACTACTCCCCCCCTGCCATTATAACATCTGAAAGGAAAGGTACAGCTGAACAGTATTGGTAATGATAAATTGACTAAAAGAGCAACGTACTAACAAAGTAACTTTGTGGATGCAAATATACAAAGCTCAATATACCAATTTTGACGTCCAGTCTGATAATAGTCTACCCTCACGGCCAAATGTATGTGATATGGTGACAGGTTTTGATAAAAGTAGTGCATAATCTTGCAGGTGTAGCCCAGTAAGAAATATCTTCATGTTGGGTAGCCTAATCTACTCAGATGGTCTCCAAATGTGGGGTGTTCCCATGTCTCTTGGTGTGATTTCCAAGTCACCTTCATCCTTTAAGCTTAAAACAAAAAAAAATTCAACCCTCTTGACACCCAACCATGATGCTCCCTACCATCAGCAGCTAGGTAACATGCCCAACTCATTATGGTAGGCAACTGACAAGCATTTCTGTGGTATTGAATGAGATATTTACTGTAGCTCATCTTAATTCACCAATACAAGACTTTGTACACGTTAACATTTCCAATCCATTAAGATGAGAAACCAGATGTGCAGATGAAATAAGCATTGCAGTAAAAGTCTGTAAAAAATGAAGATACTTTTTTTATTTCTTCCTAACTAGTTTTTGCAAGCTGTTGATGCTGACTGATTTGACTGTGAATAAATAAATCTGATCCTAAACCAACTGAATTTCTAGAGCAGCAGTGAGAAAGTGTTTTTCTAGTCTTTTTAGCAAAAGTACAGCTGAGATTTTTTTTTTTTTACATTACTGCTATAATTACTGCTTAAGTTATGATCAATATTTTTTTTTTCCCATCAGTTATCAATCTATATTGAAACTGCCTGCATACCATCATGCTATACGTCTTTGGTAGAACGTACTGTGAATTAATAATGAAGATTGATATTGAAATTTAGGACAAGTAAATGTCTAAGATATAAAATCCAAGTGGCAAGAAGTTGAATTCATGCATGGCTGATTATTTCCTTTACCAGTTGCATGACTGTCTCCAAAATGTTAATCTTTTAATGCTGTATTTTTTTAAATCATTTCCCCCCTAGCAATGTGATAATGTCACTCTGATGCAAGGACTTACTGGGAATGGAAGAGAATCAGAAGACTTTAGGTGCCAGAGAGATGAGAATTCTGAAGAGAGTTCGATAGGCCTGACTGCCTCACATGAAAGGCTTGAGCAAATAAGACTGTAATCTAAGAAACATTGGAGTAAAGGAACTGATTAATTAAATTATTCATTTTGCTTGGGAACTAATTTTGTCTAAATGCAGATAAATATTTTGTCCATATTTCAGAGATGAGATATTGTAACTATTTACACTGTTTACACTGTTCAGACTCTTGTTCTCATCTTTACCGTGATATTCACAAGTTTTCAGCCATTGTATGCTCCAGCCTTTAGGATCTCTCTATTTCTTAGATGAGTTATTGTAACTATTTACCCTATTTACATTGTTCAGACTGTGTCATGCCTTTTTTGGATATCTCGGTTTCAGTTAATTGGGTGAACAAAAACTTTGGGAGTTGAGTTACTATCAGGAATCAACTGAAGTTGAGATATCCAGAAAAGGCATGGCACATGGAACTAGAACAATCTATCCCAGTGGACTAAATAAAGTGTTTGATTTGAAATTCTAACATATATCACCTGAAGAAGGCCGAAGTATGCAACGGTTGAAACGTAGATGATAAAGAGGAGGACAACAGTCTGAACAACGTAAATAAATATTTTATTTGTATGGATTATTAAAATGATTAAGGGAAGTCATCACACATGAATTTTCTAACAAGTTGATTTTCCTCCCTTCCCACTACAAATGGGACAGGAAATATATAAATAAATAAAAACACCTCCCTTCCCAAGACCAATCTGTTTGTTAATTTTGCGCTTTTAACATTAAATGTTTTTTTTCCGGCCCCTACTTTAAGACCCCTCCAGTTTATTGTATAGTGAAAACCATTTCTGCCCATTCTATTATAAGCTTGCCTCCTTTTATTAGGCATTTAAGTATACTGCAATTGTTTTGTAGTCCTTGTATAAAAAGCATTGTTACAGTACTATATCAATTCTTATAACTGCTTAGTATACAGTGATTTTTATTTTTTTTAAGTGGGGTAAGGAATGGAGAGCACCAATGTGAATTTTAGTTAGAGGGATTTCGTCATTTGTTACTTTTACAAAAATGATTTAAAGAATTAAATCTTTCTTTTTTTTATTTTTTTCTTTAAAGTCTTTTAAAAAAAAAATGTCAGTATGGGTGATGAAAAGGTTGGCTTCAATAAGTGCAGGTGACATTCGCAAGTGTTGTTAAACATTATGATGACTCACACTAAAGGAGTTACAATTGACCTGCATTTTAAAAGCGCAATTCTTAAAGAAAACTTAGCTTTCCATCGGCATTTCAAGGAGGAGGAGAAAAAAAAATGTACTTGCTTTAGATATTTGTTTTTATCTTCTGATTTTATTGATTCCAATTTGTGTAACCTCCACTATCCTATCCATGAGATTTGTGATTCAAGGTTTTTAAAAGAAAACTTCAATCAAAATAAAAATGGATGGTGGGGCAATATTCTTAGCTAAGCAAACCTCCTGATTCTGTTCAGTTTTTATGCATTTCGGAACATCAAAGATTTTACGATTACAAGACTGAATGCTAAAAGAGAAAGCATTTTTGGCTTGACCTGAATTCAATGTTTTTTTTTTTCTATGTGTATGTCTACTAACACTTTACCTAGGCCTGAACTTGACTCCCAAAGGTTTCTTCTTTTTTTTTCTTTCTTTTAACTGTAACTTATACCAATTCAGATTTTTAGGTATTAATCTGCACTTGCTTAACTTATTAAAAACACATCACACTAAAACGGATTTCCATGGTCAGCTTAATATTTTTTACTCAAAATGAAAGTTGAAAAATATATTATAAATATTTCAAGATATTGTTAATTTTGAAAAAAAAAAAGTTTAATCTAACATCTTATAATTAAGAATCTGCAATGTTATTAAATCTTGACCTGGCATCTTGGCTTCCATTATTTTCCCTTAGGTACCTTGACTGTAAGTATATTGGCAGCTAGGTCTTGACGTTTTACTGTTGAAATAGCTAGATGTAACTGTAAGTTCTATTCTGATAGTTTCTTCTCTTGTGCTTGACTGTGGAAGTTTCTTTCAGTTTTCTGCTTTCCTCTCAACTCTGATCTTCCAAAAATTTAAATGTAACATCAGTCGTTATTTCCTGTCTTTTTTTTATTGTCTCTTCATATTAACATTCTTTTATTTACTTTCACTCTCAGTAACCACTTGCATACTAGTGGCTTTATCATCTAACTTGAGGTGAAATGATTTTAAAAAAATCCATCTAATACATTATAAGTGCTTTTGTTGTCAACAACTTCCAATGTCATAGAATAAAATAAAGTGCCTATAAATCTATTCACTGCAATAATGTTAAGTTTCAAAGAAAGGTTTTGCTATTCAAACTTCATTCTGTAATAATTAAGATATTCTTTTAATTTTCAGCCTGACTATATCTTAGATACATAAAGCAAATGGTTTTGAAGCTAAGCAAAGTATTAAGAAACAGGAAAATTTCATTAAAAACAAAAAAGAGTACTGAATTGTTATGTAATATTGCTCCTGCTATATAACAGTAAATGCTTGACATTCCTTATCATAGATGAAGAGACAATAAACTACATCTGTCAGCAAACGCTCTGATCAGGAGGTTTTGAGGAGTCTGGAACCACCTCTTAGTTGCTATTGTTTCAAGATCCACCCAGACTCATGGTGATAGCATGTTAGGATCCCAGCTATGGGCAAATAGTTAACCCTCAAACTGGGGTCAAAACACTATGAAAGTATAAAAATAGATTTTTATGGTAAAAATACCAGCAATACATTTTTGGGGATGAAAAAAAATACCAATACCTTTTGATTCATTACAAATACATGTCAAAGAAACATACTCTACAAGCTAATTTCTTACAAAGAATACATATTCTATTTGTATGAATCTATTTTAAAAATATTGTTAGCATTAAATAACCCAATGAGGTTGATATACCGTAAAACAAACTAAACCCAAACCTTTCATCCAGGTGCTTATCAATTCTGCATGTTACACTATTAATAAATCTATTCAAATCCTTTTAAGCTTCTGACTATTCTAAAATAAGACGACCATTTATGGTTTATAAAGCTTATTAAACCCCAAAAAATGAGCCAAAATAAAATCATTCTACTTTTAGCTGCTTGGGACGTTTCCTTGACACTTTGTCCAGAGCCTCAGGCACTGGCAAGGAAAAACGAGATATTTGGCACTGAACTTTTTAGCACTTGCTTATTTACTTGCAATCAATCTATATGACTTTGGGGCTTTTAAGAAGTTATCATACATTTCTACTGTTATAGATTTTGTGTATCATTTAGTATTTCATTCAATAATGACTTGTTATTCATTTAAGTTTTTTTTTCTTTATTAATTACTTATAAATTTGGTTTGCAAGGTTCATGTAAATGGCAAAATTGTATTCATGAACTATGCTTCAGGTGACAGTTGTCACCATAGAATTCTTTCCCTTTACTACTCTAGGCGCATTCTGTCGCCTTGAGATGGTTGCTATAAACATTTGTCAACTGTTATTTCTAGTATTCTAAGCTGGAAATCGCCTACTACTGCTTTGGAAGAAGGTTAAACTTCTGTTTTCCAATGCCATTTTAAATTCTTCTACACTCTACACAAGGTGTAACATCGATTAAACCCACGTTAATTTTTTCGCGTTTTTTGTAGGCAAAAATGGCCACGTCAATATCTGACAAAGCCTTTATTCAGGAGTTTTTCTTTGATTAGGACTCTGATGATGATTTTAAAGTCTTTACTCAAGTGGATATTATTGATGGTGAAGTGGTCAAAGATGATAACCACACTAGTGACATGGAGGAAAGTGATGACAACCACTAACAGCTACTATCATCCGTATATCTGAAGGTGAATTATTTTGTCTATTTATAAACAACAAAATAATAACTTTATTCATCAATAATATGAGTCAAGTGAAAGAAAGAGCAAATAAATACAAGCGTTTTCTTGTATGGAAACATAAGGAAACACATCACTTTTTTGACAAGATGAAAGCCTTTTTTTTAGAGATTTTGCTTCTTGTTGCACCCCCAGAACTCTACAAGAACTACTAATAGTTCAAGTACGTTGAATTATTTATGTATTTTTTAATGTATTTGTTTTTTATTTCATGTTTCAATTTTTTTTTTTTGTTCTCAACATTAAAACATACATGCAAAATGTAATGCATTACATTAAAATATTATTCATTCATTCTTTTATTGTTGTACAAAAATTAAAATCTATATGTACAATACAAAGAAAGTTATAAGTTTTAAAACAGTAGGTGCTGCTCATGGTTTTGCACCCTCAAAAAAAATGCAGTGGCAGAGGGAACAATTCTAGAAAGAAATTAGTGAGGTAAAGGTTAAAGGGTAAAGTTTAAATATTAACATGTATACATGTAAAAGAAAAATTGTGATGAAATGCTTTTATTTATGAAAATGTTTTGTAATTCAGATATTAATGAGAATGGTTTACTGCTGTGTATTTGAAAGTTGGAAGATAAATCAAAACTTAAATGCTTTAGGTTGGCAGAAGTCATAACAATGGCTTCTTGAAATAGTTTTAAATTTTATTTCTAAGAGACTTACTAAAGTGTTGTTTTATACTTTAACTAGATTCTAATAGAAAATGGAAACATTCTTATATTTGTGTGTGGTGTAAGAAAGTTATAAACGAGAGAGAGAAGGGTCATTCCATGTCAATTCAACCACTTATGGTCAAATCACGCTGAAACACCGGTTCTCGTACGATCACCGAAGTTAAGCAGTGTAGAGCCAGGTCAGTACTTAGATGGGGTACCACTTGGGAGCACCTGGTACTGTAAGCCCCCAAAGTCCAACCCTTACCTCACAGTCGGTGGGGGGGTGTAAACGGTAGTGTCAGAGCTATGCCGCCCGGAACTTCGTTCCTGGTAGGGCCACCCAAGGTGGACAGGTCTGACACACACCCAACTAACAAGGGCTCTGGTGAAAATCCAAGGAGCGTCTGCATCGATAACCGGCGGCTTCTGGTCGTTCCTGTCTCTGCGTATGTGGGAACCCTGTGGCAAGCAAGAACGTTATCCGAGTAGGCCTGGGTACCCTACTTCTGTAATTTATCCCAAGAATCTTCTCACAACAGGAAGAAGCCGGCTCAATCCGCCCAGGGTGAATGCTGCATCAGTACAGTACAGTAGTAATTCAACCACTCAATGTAGCCACCAAAAAATAGACGTTTTGTTACCTAAGAACTTCATCTTAAGCAGAATGAGTCTATATTAGATCATAATTGGGAAATGACCATGAATCAGAATTTTTTTAGAAAATCTACTAAAAAGTCTAGATTTGGTAGCTTTGAGAGGCAATGGAACTTATTGGAATTTATTTCCCAAATGTTTTGCTGCCCTTTTGCTACTTTTAGGAGGTGAAGATGATATTTCTCAATTTTTCTGTGTGGTCAGCTGCCTAAAAAGTTTTTTTTTTTTTTCACCAGAAAACTACTAATATCTACTTTATGGTTATTCCCTGTAAAATTCTAAAGGGGAATTTGTAAAAAAAATCTGAACGGGTATCAAATTTCTGTAACTTCTGGCCAGTGGATCAGAAGTTGTAAGGGATTTTGTGAGATTGTTTGAAAATGGAAATTTCTGTTGGGGAAACAGGCTGATTCAGCAAAACTTCAAATTGCGATATGTTGAGAATGGTTAGGATTTTTCATTTAAAATTTTCAGGATTTTCTAATGACTATAAGGTCTACAACCCATATCAAAATGAAAAAAAATAACTATTTTTGGGGGGTTACATTTTTCCATTTTTTTTGGTTAAATTGACATGGGTCGGATAAGTAAAGTGAGAGAAAGGATGATGGAGATGGGATAAGATTGCACTTTGATAATCTTGACATCTATGAATTTTAATTTATTTACAAAAATGTAAATATATTTTCTGTTTAATTTTCTCAGATGAGGATTTACGTAAATAATGATAATTATACTTGGTCTAATATCCTTGTCACTTATTTCCACAATGTTTCAACTGCTGCAGCTTCTTGCCTTCTTCCGGTGTCCATCGATCCAGGTAACCTTCTGGAAATTTTGAACTGAACCCTTTATTCAATCTATAGGAGTAGATTGTTCTTGTTTAACTGGTCTTGCATCTTGTTATGAACTAAAAATAAAATAGTACCTAAAAAAAAAAAAAAAATGAATAAGATATAAGATGAAGTATACCTACACATGGTCAGCAGAACAAGAATATAGATTAAATAAAAGGTTCAGTTAAAAATTCCCTGATGGTTAGTCAGATCAACAAATATCTGAAAAGGAGCAGAAAAATAACTGAAATGTTGTGATAACAAGATGAAGATATTGTAAATATATTGATGAACATCAAAATGTTAGTTTTGCACTATCTTTTAAAATGTCCTTTTAATGAATGCAGTTAATTTAATACATGAATTTAATCTATTTGTTATTTATAGCATAAATTAAATATGTTATATATACAGAGGTTAGACAAAATAATGTGACATCTTTCAAAAATAGCAATTTTTTTTTTCAATTCTGGCATTCCCAGGTACTTGTAAACATCAAACCAGCCTAAAAGGTAACTGCCCAGCATTTTAACCCTTTACCTTGCTTTTTCAACTAATTATGTCATTATTTATCTTCAGGTAAAATAATTAGAAGCTTATGGAGGTCCATCACCTTATTAATTAATAAATAAATGTTCACATTATTTTGTCTAACCCCTGTATATTTTAGAGGTTCAGAAATTTTGACATTTTCACTCTATGCATGTGAAGATAGTTTATTAGAAATAAGCTATTTGTTTTTATTTAGAACTTTACCTATGTTGAACCCTCAAGTTAAAACTGAAGAGTTCTTGTTTTTAATAGGATTTATAAAGGCAGGTCATCTATTTTGACTTAGACAATCACCTATAAAAAAAGAAATGTCAAATGAAAGAAGCACCAATAATGAACAAAAAAACAAAACAAAAAAAAAACTCTTTTCCTTTCATTCTTATCTCCCCACCCCCGTTAAAATTTTATATTTGAAGATTTCATATCAGATTAAAAAACAAGGCATGATGATTAGTTTTGTCTGTTTGATCTTAGTAATGAATAATAATCTTGATGCTAAATAATAAAATGCTTTAATAATACTAAATAAAATATTTTCTAGTGGTATTTTAAATTAAACACTCTTACCTCCTTATCTAAAGCAGGTTTACTTTATATTTTGAAAACACTATTTTTCTTTTAACTGAAGTCATATATTGCAATAAAAAGAAAAATATCAAATAGTAGAGACAGAAATAAAACTGATAGCGAGACAGTGTTTATTGTAGAAGTGAGACAATGTCTATTGTAAATATAGATAATCTTTTATTACAAAATGATTGTAGCATTGCTAGAAAGAAATAAATACTAGTGCACTTTTCTTTATTTAATGAAACTAGTTATCTGTTCAGATCTATTCCATGGAACTGTAGGATACAGTAGGTTGCATAAATTAACATCTGTTAATATACATTGTGAATATTAATGTATTGATCTTTTTCTCTGTGTTGAGCTCAGAGATATCTTCTGATATCAAACTTGTTATATGCCAATTCATTACATCTTATGATTTGAAACCATGTATATTAAAAAAAAAAAAAATTCATACAACATGATATTTTTTGTGCCTGTTCCATATTGTCATGGGATTGGTGAAAATCTCCTCCTCCTCCTTAACCGTAACCTCGTAATTTTTTCTTAAAATGAAAATATATTGCATATAAATTATTTTAATATGTGGGTAAATAAATTTCTATTTAGCAAGCCCTATCATTTTATGTCCATATGTCAAATAAAAGGTGTAGTTACTTCTATATAAGCTCTACCTGTAATTCTGTTGCTGCCACTGCTACCCTAGGGACTACACGATAAGGGTGAGGTTATCTGTTGCAAGGTAGCTGCATAAGGGAGTTGAATGACGAAGGACCCCAGTGTTGCAGACAGATCAATAGTTAGCACATCACTGGCACAGATTTCTATGTAGCGGCTGGCTGAGTTGTGTGAGCTGAGCCCAATGTCTTATATTTGCTAGAGCTATGTTATATGATGAACAGGATTTCTTTTTTTTTCTTTTTTTTTTTTATATTATCTACTTTGAGCAGACATAGAAAGCATGAATCTAACAGGATTAGAAAAAGAAAAAGCTGCCCTTCCAAAGTGCTGTTTTTAGAAAGGCTTACTTACACATGACTGGCTATAAGTGTGGAATTTGTTGTTTCTTCTCTGCTTTTATATTATTCAATCATCAGTAACTTTTCATGAATCATACACTGTTCAAAAACAAATATTATAATGAGACCCATTGGGTTTCAGATTTTCTTGGATTCTATTTTGGACGATGAAGGATTTCATTTATCCGAGGGATGAATGTTTCATTTCAGATTATGGCTAATGTTTGATTTTTAACCGTATTGCCAGAAATTATGCTCTTTACATAATATTCATATCAAGCAATGCAAATTTTTATGAAGAGTCAGAAAAATATAAGCATTGTTTGATAGCTCACAAAATATATGCATCAGTATATCATTAAATCCACAGCTCCAAAAAACATACAAAAAGCATTTTCTTGTCGCCAATTTTACTGGTAAATATTTATATAGCATGTCAGATCAGTTGGTGGTCCCTCCTGCAAAGGGGAAGTAGGTTCAAATCCTGCAGGAGGGCACATTTTTCTCGATTACACAGTGGTAGACAAAATAAATACTGATGAAAAATAAATGGAGTGTTTACTAAAATATAGGTATCTACTAAAAATAATCTTTGTGTGTGTGTCCCTTTTTCATACACGTTTCACTAAAAACAACTGACAAGGTACTGCAATTAACCTCTTTATTAAATTTTTCTTGTGTTCATACTGGTTTATATATATATATATATATATATATATATATATATATAAAATAACTGGGGGGAAAAAGGCACTTAATATTTATAATATTTGTTTATAATATGTATTTTTACAGAAAAAAATTAAAATTTTGTTACTTACAATCGGATTTTCAGTGTTTTTTTTTCTTCAAAAAAATAATTTGTTTTGCTCTTTTTACTTTAAACTGGTTTTTATATATATATATATATATATATATATATATATATGTGTGTGTGTGTGCATTGCATGAATAAAAAATATACATTTTCTTCCTTGCTGGTAGCATAAATCTATTTCATGCATGATGCGATCATCAGGGGCCTATTGAAATTAATTTTCAATTTTCACCTGACAATTACACTGTGCATGAAATTCAGGTGTGCTATCAATGAGGAACAAAATGTATATTTATATTTAGAATAAATTTTAGCTCTGTTATTAGACATAAATTACTGTTTTATTAACACCACCAGCACTCAATGTGCAATGCTCTCTCTCTCTCTATATATATATATATATATATATATATATACACACACACACACACACATATATATATATATATAAAACAGACAACGAATGTCTATTATCTTTGATCATGAGCCGTTCTAAGGTTCATATAGTGACTTTAGTTTCAGGAGAAAATAATGACAAAAACTGCCCAATATTTGGATATGTTTTTATTGAACTGTTCCTTGATCTAAGCTTTCGGCTCTTTGATGGTGAATATCTCTGTTGTAATGTCCATATAACCACTCTCATGATGGCTCCTGTGAACAGCTTATAATAGACATTTGTTGTCTGTTATATTTAACAATATATGTTTGAATAATGATCTGCTGCTCCAATACACTATACACACACACCACAGTGGAAAATTATATTTAGATATGTCATCACCCTGACAACTCTTCATTTGATGGTTTATAAGATCAGTATATAAGTTACTTTGTGATGATTGAATCTAAAAAATAGTCATGTAGGTAGAATTATTTTATAAAGAAATAATTAAGAATAAAGTACATCCTGTTATATTTTGAAGTCTCTGTTCTTGAAGAAATAGTATCAGGATCTGCGACTAGAGTTTCTTATATTGGAATTGTTATGCAATTCTTCTTCCTCGAATTACTCTTTCTTCTGGGATATCTGCTGCTTCTATTTTATTAACAGTTTCCTTCATTATCCTTTCTGTTTTTTTTTCTTCTTTATGCAATACTTCTTATTTCTGGTATAGTTATTTCTTCAATTTTCTTTTTCTTATTATATCGGATCATTTTTTTAATATTCTTTACCTTCTTTCTTCATCTTCACTGCTTCCCTTTTCAACTTTTTCCACTATTTCTTTTTTTTTTTTTTCATTGAGATTTAACTGGGCTGACTGACTGCCTTGTGGTCCTCTTTAAAAAAAAACAACAACAAAAAAAAAAAAAACCCATTATGCTGAGGTGCTTTAAAAGTATTAGGGCATCCAGCAGGGCTGGTGTGTACTATCATCAACACTCCCAAAGACCAGCAATTTGGGGCTGATTGGGGACCTTGGGCAGTTCTTTTTGACTTTCACTAAATGAGCAATATTTGTCTTTTGTCTACCTACATTTATATATGCTGCAAATTAAACTAAGCACAACTGACGATTAATGAATGAAACGTTTGTGTTTCTAGGGTCTTTTTTATTTTTTGTCCAAATCCGTGAATTTGCTGTTATATTTGGTCTTGTGCTTCTACTATGTATTTAGAGATTCTTCATAAAATACAGTTCAGCATGGGTATCCTATCTAAAGAAGTTTTCTATTTATATAAATTCAAGGACTAAGACTACTTGAATGCTTATACATTCCCGTATATATAGTCTGTATGTATAGGCTAATGAACTTTCTCTGTTTCTTAGATGGGGAAAACTATCTTCAATATGCAATTACATTCCAAAACAACACCAATAATTAAACCTATGGAAAAGTATTTAATAATCAATATTCTCGCTTTTATACAGGCAAGCCATCTACAATTCCTCCTTTTGGCCATAGTATAAATAAATGAAAACCCTCCACAAAATATAGCACTATTCAAATACTCAAATATTCCCACTCTGGCTGACCACTGAATCTGAAATGGATCTTACACTGAAAGAATTTAAAATCAATTCACACGTAAAAGTGAATACAAAAATAGATTTGGAGAACTAAGAGACAAATAGAATTGCTATAGATCAATTTATACAGGTGAATTCAAAGTTTCAAATAAAACGAGAGCTACAGCCACAGATGGTTCTAACAAAAAGCAAATGAGTCTGCCTGATATTTAAATTTTTACAGCAGATCTGCAAGCCATCAGGATGACTTTGGATCTTGTAAGGAGTTCAGTAAAGCAGAAGTTTGGGATATTTATAAACTGCCTTATTCTCTCTGGTTACCCTAAAAGGAAGAGCAACTAACCACCCTTACATTGCAAACATGCTGGAGGCTTATAGCAACCTAATGAAATTACAAAAAACTTTTGTTTTAGCATGGATAGCAGACCATGTTAACATAAAGGGTAATGAGAAAGTAAATGAACTAGCAAAAAAAAAAAAACGAACTGTAACATGGAAATAACTAATATAAAATTCTTTGTACAGATTTTTAAAAAAATGAAATTATTGACTTTATAAAAAGCAAATGGCAAGCAATATAGTACACATTTCAAGAAAACACACTTTACTAACACCAGGTAGGAAAACACAAAACCACTAAAAGGGCAAAGACGATAATGTGCTAACTAGAGTGTGTATTAGAGATACTAACTCATGTACACCTGCTAAGAGCTGAAGATGTACCCCGATGCACCCATTGCAATCATAGATTGACAATTAAGCACATTCTGATTGAATATAAAAGCTATCAGCGTCAATGTAGTTAATATTATAATGTTGCAACTATAAAACATTAATGATATTGCCCCTGGCCAGATAACGTTTCTAAAAGAAATAGGAATTTTTAAACTCCTTTAAAATTTGTTTATGTATGGATATATATATATATATATATATATATATATATATATATATATATATATATATATATATGATATATATGTATAAGAATGACTGGTTTAAACAAGTTCAAATTTGACAGATTACAATTTATTTAAAATTAATTGTAGCTACCAGACTGTGCCCCCTCTATCTATTGGGGGGGGGGGGGGCAAGTATATATGTATTTACCTAGTTGATGTAAAATGACCCATCAACGTTGACACATTCTTAACAAAATCTGACCAAAACTTGATAAAATAAAAAGGATTTGCAATGTTATTGGTCCTGACCTGGCATCTTGGCTTCAGTCACTTTCTCACCACCATAATGTAGCTTCCCTGTGCTTTTTCTATAAATATTTTCTTGGTAATTGTTCTGATGAACATGATACCTACAATACCTAGACTTTATGAATTTAAGTGCAATACTAAATTGGCAGCAAGGTCTCACCATTGTACATTTGAAATGGCTGAATGTAATGATAAGTTCTACATTAACAATTTCTTTTCTCACACTTCTCACTTGTGGAACTTTCTTCTGGTTTCTTTCTTTTTGGTCAACTTTGATCTTCCAAAATTTAAATGCAATGTCAATCATTATCTTCTCTTTTCTTAATTCCTGTTTTTTATTTTTCTCTCTCTTTATTAATGTTTTCTTTTTCTCATATTCTTTTGCACTCTGTAATTCCTTGCATCTGGGTTTTAATTCCTTGAAATTCACAAAATCTCCACAACTAAAGTGTATTTTAAATGGGTTTCATTTTACTGTTAAATTTTTTATTAAATCTTTCAAATGTTTTTCTTTCAAAACAAAGTAATCTCAAGTGTTAACAAATGTAAAGATTATCCCTCACCCCCAGAGTTGTTGTTTTTCTTACTGTGAGGATTAAAGATCAATTTCCTTTTTATCAGTTGCTTGAATAAAATGCATTAAGCTGACCCATCAGAGCCTCAAATCCTACAATGGCTCTTTTTAAAGTGGAATCATTTTTGTAATGTTGGATATCATATCTTGTGTCTCTTCTAAGCACTAATCTCTTAAAAAAAAAAAAAAAATAAAATTGTGTACAAAATATTTAGATTTTGGCATTACCGGTTGATATAATGCTAAACAAAAAACAACCAACAAAGTCTATAGTGGGGTTCCATTCAACATGTATTGCCCATTTTTTTTTTCTCCTTAAAGTTCAGCTGCCTCAAGGGCAGGTAATCCTTCCATTTTTCCAAGACCGAACTAATCAACATAATTTTTGTTGTTGTTATCACAATGCTTTGACCATTGTGACCTCTGACCTTCTTTGGGTGCCCGTCAGTCCGTCCCCTGGGCCTTCTTTGGGTGCCCGTCAGTCCGTCCGTCCCCTGGGCCTTTTTGGGTGCCCGTCAGTCCGTCCGTCCGTCCCCTGGGCCTTTTTTGGGTGCCCGTCAGTCCGTCCGTCCCCTGGGCCTCCTTCGGGTGCCCGTCAGTCCGTCCGTCCCCTGGGCCGCCTTCGGGTGCCCGTCAGTCCGTCCGTCCCCTGGGCACCGCCGGGTGCCCGTCAGTCTATCTGTCCCCTGGGCCGCCTTGGTGCCCGTCCGTCTGTCCCCTGGGCCCCGTCCGTCCGTCCCCTGGGCGCCTTGGTGCCCGTCAGTCCGTCCCCTGGGCGCCTTGGTGCCCGTCCGTCCGTCCGTCCCCTGGGCACGCCCCCGTCAGTCCGTCCGTCCCCTGGGCGCCTTCGGGTGCCCGTCAGTCCGTCCGTCCCCTGGGCCGCCTTCGGGTGCCCGTCAGTCCGTCCGTCCCCTGGGCCGCCTTCGGGTGCCCGTCAGTCCGTCCGTCCCCTGGGCCGCCTTTGAGTGCCTGTCAGTCTGTAGCCTTCAAGTAACATTGAACTGAACCATTTATTTAGTTTATTAGGGTGGATTGTTCTCATTGCGCTGCCCATGTCAAGGGAAATAATGACCTATTGTTATTGCTTGCCCTGTTCTACCTGTCCCAGGGATTGAACTCTCAATTAATATGCCACCAAATTCATGAACCAATCCATTAGGCTATTAAATGAATTTGAACACAAACTCAAGATTCAATGTTAATTTCAATTGTAAATATTCTTGATTTAGACTTCTTTTATCCTTTTTTGCAGCTGCATCATTGCTCTATTTCTTTTTTCATTTTTTGCTGTAGGCTTCTTTTTTCTTTTTTTTAATTTGTTGTAAACTTGGTTCATTTTTTTTATTTTTTTTTATTTTAGTCATAAATGATAACCTTTTATGCTTAAGTACAGTTATGCAGTTTGTAATAAAAACAAAAGAAAAGAAAAACTATAAATTTATTGATTCCTTAACATCAACATTCTTGATTGCTTAGCAGTAACATTCTTGCTAAAAGGAAACTATAACCTTTAATGGATTTTTATTCTGTTGAAGACAAACCTGTGAATGAAATCAAGAATAGCAGTTTACAGGTTTCAGGAAAAGAACAGTTTTTCTTGTAGACATTTTTGTTTTTTATAAACACAGTATCCTTTCAGACTATAGATGAGCATTATTTTTCATGGATTCCTCTTCCGAACTGCCTTTTGTTGGGAGTAGTGTTGGGGGCTCAGTAACCGCCAGTAAACTATCATCCATTGATTTTTTTTTTTTTTTTATACTTCAGCTGGCCCAATTTCCAACATGGCAGTTGTGTTTCCCATAGGTCTGCTTTGCTGTTATATTGTTTGTCACCATCATATAATTTCATCTTCACAATTGACCATAGATTTTTGATCAGATTCACATCACGACTTGATGGCCATTACATTTTCTTCTCTTCTGCAAATCTTTTATGCTCAAAGAATTCTTGGATAAGCTTAGATACATGAGAAAGAACATTTTTATACATAAATACACACTTTGAAGCTACAAGATTGGAACTTGTACCATGCAAAGAAAGTCGTGTTGATAAAATTGCAGTAGTTAGCACTGTTCAGTTTAACTCCTTCATTGACTTTGAATGGCCAAATAATGGTTTGGTCGACAATTCCATCCTATATCATAACACTACCACCTCCTTGTTGCCTTCTTTTAGATATGGCACATGCGAATTGGATAAAATATTATAAAATGCTAAAAAATTCTTGGTATGACAAAAAAAAACTTTTTTAGTCACTTAGATTTTGTCAAGTGGTTTGGGCTAAGAACTTTTCAGCACTCCTTTGTCTAAATCAAGGATGTGCAACAGGCAGCCCATAGCCCATAATGTGACCTACGAAAGCCTGTCAGTGTGGCCCACCATTTTTCCCTGTCTGGAAGCAAGAAAAGCTGTGATCCCTGACCCCACTTGTACAAAATATATTGCAAGTCTTCAAAAATTGAGATAAGAATTTTGGCAATAGGTTTGTGGATTTCAGGAAATATAAAAAGGAATTAAAACTGTTTGCTTAAACATTTGAAATGGCAGCTGAAGACAGTGTCGACTGCTACCAAATGGAGCTTATTGATTTGCAGTTAGGTATGGGCTTCAAGGGAGAATGATTTGGTGACATTTTATTTAAAGTAGCTAGGTGCAAAATATACAAATTTGACACAAGATGCCATTAAAATGACCTCTTTTTTTTTTCAAAGCACATACTGTTGTAAATAGTTTTAATTTGTTTTCGAGGATGAATCTTATAAAAGCCAAATACCAAAGTCAGCTGACTGATAATAATTTGGTGAGTTGGTCATGTGTTGCCACGACATCTGTAAAAGCTGATATTGAAAATTTGTGCAAAGACAAAAAGAAAATATCAAGGGTCACATTAATAAAAGTAGGTATTCTCATGCTTATTTAGTTAATAAAAATGGGGAAAAATGCATCTATACAAGTTGTTGTTACAGTCTTTTTATGTTAAAAATATATATATAAAGTCATATTTTTGGAGATGACCAGCACTCTTTATTACTTAAATTTTTTAAAGTGGTCCTCCAAAAAATATGTTGAAGACTTCTTTGCCTAAATGTTCAATTAATTCTAAGTTATTTATCTTATAAGTAAAACTTTATTTCCTTGATAAAAAATAAGCATACAGACAATTCTTATTCGCAATGGGAATAATAGCTTTTACAATCAAAAATAAATTTCTGAATGCAGCCAATAATTCTATATCAAGTACATTAGTATTGTAGTATTGTCTAAGACACAGGAGGTTACTGAGTGTGAAAGAATATAAGAAAGAGAAAAATATTATCAAGAAGCAAGAACCTTATAAGAACAAGAAATTAAGAAAACGAAAGATAACAGTTGACATTGCATTTAAATTTTTGAAGATCAAAGTTGGCTGGAAAGCACAAAGCCAGAAAAGAGTTCCACAAGCGAGAAGTATGAGAAAAGAAACTGTTAGTATAGAACTTATATAGAGTTATATATAGCCATTTCAACTGTAAAATGACCAGACCTTGCTGCTAGTTCTTAGTCTAGGTACCATAGAGGTAAGTTCATCAGAATAATTTCAATGAAATTATTTATGGAAAAGTCACAGGGAAGTTATGTTACAGTGATGGGGGAAAGTGAATGAATCTGAAATGTCAGGACCAATGATATTTCAGATTCTTCTTTGGATTTTATCAACAATCTCTAAATATATATATCAGGAGCACCAGATCATATGTGGCAGCAATATTCTAAATATGGATGAATTATAGACTTATAAATATATGATAGATTCTTCCTAGCAGGAGACCTTGCAATGGATTCAATATAATGTCAGCCCAAGAAGGAACACAGAGTTGCTCTCCTGCAGGTTAGCTGACAGAAGGCAGAATGTGTTCCCTCAGATCATTAATAATGAGTAGTTTCATTTTGGAGGCATTAAAATAAGCATGTGAATTTCTTGAGTGTTTATAAAAATAAAAAAAAAATCTCTGATTTTTAAATGAATATATTGAAATGTATTATTGAGGCTTTATAACTTGAGGAGGATCCATGAGGCTTTTTATCTGATTTTTGTTAAATGTGTTGTCGCCTTAAAAGACATATTAACAGATTTCATGTCTTTTTGTTATCTATATTACTGTAAAATTACCATTGATAATAAAAACTATCTCTTCCCTTTCTTACAGAAAATGTTATTTAAATCTTAAAATGACACTGAGAATTATAGCTTCTTTATTTTTTATCTACTTACCTATTTGGAATTAAAAAAAAAAAACAAGAATTTAATATAAAACATCTTTGCAATCATGATTTTCCACAGCTTTCTACTTTTGCTTTTAGTAAGAATTCCTCCTTTAATAACCATTTTTCTTTGTGGTACTTGTTCCTCTATTTTCTCAAACTTGTCAATGATTACTTGGCAGTTTTTTTTCTGCTTCTCTTGCTTTTGATGTGTCAAGTGAGTGTTCAATTCCCCAAACATTCTTTCTTTGTAGTTCCAAAATTTTCAGTCTTCTATTTTTAGTTGTTAACAACAGTTTCTATTAATAATTCCTAGGTTATGACCATATCGCATTGAAGGCCCGGTTCCCATACACTTACCAATATACCTAGATGAGTGACCACTTGGGAATACTAGGTGCTGTGATAATGTGGGTGGTATAATGGATAATGGCTCAGAATCATTAATTGGAGAGACAAGTTCCAATTAGATTCATTATATTCATTTTTGTGCAAATACTCTTGGGAATGGTATGAATTCACCACTTCTCCCCTTAGCTATGGGTTAATTAGTAAGACTTGTATCAGTAAATCATTATCTCAAAAAAAAAAAGCAAAATAACAAAACAAAAGTTACTCTAAAAAAACATTATTCTGGCTTTAAATAACCTGCAAAGGGTTGAATCCACCTCTTCTCCATTCAGCTATGTGTTAATTAGTAAAATTTGTATCACTAAATCATTATTATCTCAAAAAAGAAAATCCTGCAATCTAAAAATAAGCCATAGAAAGCAAATCGGTCAAATATTTCCTCATTTGTTACAGGTTCTGTCCATGGTACATTTGTTGGTAAAATCATATTCCACTCACTCAAAATATTTCTTCTTTTGTGACCAAATTGTTCAGTAGATTTTATTCTGAATAATTTTGATAAAATTACTGGTAAAATGATGAAAGCTTTTGGTAGAATTTGTTTTCTGTTTTTAATTTTTATTATATCTGATTGCTTATTGGCAATTTTCAAGACTTCAGGAAGCAACTTTTACGAAAGATTATTATTATTAAATTTATTTGCATTTTCCTGTAAACAGCTAAGTTCTGTTTTTCTTTTGTGAGCCATTGATGTTTTTAACTAATTTATCATCAAATCTGAAACATTTAATCTAATATCTTTGACTAGTTTAAGTGCTTTCTATTGAATCAAATTATTTTCACAATGGTGTTGGAATCTATTAATACTTGTGATTTGTGGAATAGAATTTCAGAGATATTCACAGAGAATGCCAAGACTCCTTTTTTTATCACTGAAAAGAATTGAAATTATATTTCCTACTGCTTCAGATTTCTTCATATATGTAATTGTAAATATGAGGTCAATTGGAAAATAAAATTGAATTTTATAATTAATCTTCAAATCTAAAAATTTGATTCCAGGAATATTTAATCTATATAATAGTAAAAGTTTGCTTTTCTATGTCTGTGTATAATAATGAAAATAGTGCATTCTTGCTATAGGTGTTGAATTAAATTAGTACTAAAATGTGTTAAAGAATTAAAAACAGGTGATATGGAAATGAATGATCATATTGTGTGGTTTTCCCTTATACATAGTGTGGCAGAAATACCTCTCACATAATGGTAAGACATTAGTGGCAATGATGTCTTCATTTAGCCAATATCTTACCATTATGTGGAGTATATGCTGCACACTTATAAAAAAAGCAACAATCAAACAAGAGAGAACTGTTAAAGGCATTTACTATGGAGTATTATTCCTTATTTGCACATGAACAAAAAATAACTTCTTTTTTGCTTATAATACACAAAGTTTATTATCTGTGAGGAAGTGAATTCAATGATTTTTTTTTCCATGTTAATTTTCTCTTGAAGGATAAGCCAATGATTCACAGACTTTTCTAGTTGTTAATAATATCTAAATGAGAATATTTTGAATAGTCTATCATTAGCAGTAGCTTTATAGCCAAAGTTTATCAAAATACATTTAAACTTTACAATTTCATCATACATATTGAAACCTTGCAAGTATGTTTTTAATTATCAACTATATTGTAGCAAAAGTTTGATATTGTCTTGTCTATTTTAAAACATTTTTTTCTTGATTAACCTTGACTCCATGTCTTTAATTATTTTACAAAACTTTTATTCCTAGCCTTGTGTCTGGCCTTTTATTTGTTTTTGTTTTTCAATTTGTGAACTATTAATTTATCTTTTGACTGAGAATTTTGATGACATTGAACGGGATCTGATGATTAACTTTCGTTCATTGATTTATTTAAGAAAATGAAAATTGATTTGATGCTACCAAAAAGTTAAAAAAAACTTTTTTGACTGTTTATATCAAGGAACAAATAGCAACAACAAAATATTACTGATAATGAATGTTACCATTTGTATTGTTACTTTATCAACACTGGAAAGAGCAATAACAGTGGACTTGAGAAACCTATTTTCCTGAAAAATTGTTTTAAGAGAAAGGTTTTATAAATTTCAAGCAAAAGTAGTACTGACTGCCCAGATAATGCTGGATATTTCCTTATAAAGAAATGGCTAATATTACCATTATTAACACTAATTAATGTATAATTATGGAAATTATTTTTCATCTGCATTTACTGATTTTAATCTTCTTCTAAAGTCTGAAGTATTTGTCATTATTGCATTTTTTTTATTTTTTATTTTTTTTAAATCCATGTGAATAATCTCTGAGCCAAAGCCATTGGCACCAGACACTATTTGGAATTGTTTTCAGTTCTTGTAATGGTAGTCTAATTACCATATATAGCATAGACAATTAAGTCAATTGTTACTCAGATAGGAATCTGTAGCTACATCCATAGTTTTCAAATTAAAAAAAGGAGAGAGAGGGGAGGGTACTAAAATGCATGTCTTATTAATAGGAGCGTAGAGCCACACCTGCATGATAAGAGTTTAGTCCTGTGAGTCCATGGTGTCTTCATCACACTTGAGTTTTGGTGATCAAACAACAATCATTTGAGGAAATGTTCCATTGGCAGTGCTCTTTGGTTTTAGGATTAAGGAAATTGATTACCTGTAAAAAGTAGAAAGATTTTCACAATTGTTCAAACTGGAATTGATTCCTGCCATAAAGGAAAGAAGGCAAACTTGGACTGTCATGCCTGCAAAATAAAAAAAAAAAAAAAAAGTGTCAAAAGGACGGTTTTTCCCTTGACACGTCATTGTTTTAACACCCACTCCTCAGCAATGATTATAATTCTAATAAAACCTAAACATAATGAAAGTAAATTTATACATTTTTTTTTGTTTTGAAGAATTTACAACGAAAATATTAATCACTATTTATTAGTTATTATTTAGTTATTATCATTTAGAAGAATAATTTTATATTTACAACATTCTAAAAACTAATACAATTAAAACTAATGCAATTCAATATTTATCATTTACCAATTTATAAAGAAATATGAAAATAATTTTTTCTTAAAAAAAAAAATATAAACATTTACCAAATTATTAAAATATGTGAATCAACTGTAAGGAAATCCTTATTTACCATTTTATAAAGTTCCAATCAATTGACAATGTTTTGCCAACCATTCCAATAAACAATCTAATAACTATTTGTTTATAAATGTTTATTTTTTTTGTTAATTCTCAAGAACAAAGAAAATGTTTAAATTCACTTTCATATGTCTAGGTTTTATTACAATTCTATTCTCTGGTTTTTAAAACAAATATTGCCAAAGAGTGAAGATAGTTAAAATAATAGTGGTGTCAAGGGAAAAACAGTTCTTGTGATACTCTGGTCTTTTTGTTTTGTTTTTGTGGGCATAAAAGTCTAAGTTTGCTAGAAATAAATATAGAAATTGTTTCTTCACTAGAATTTGGGGCGGTGGAGAAAGAGTTTATTTGAAGGAAATCTCTTTGTGTTACTTGGATAAACTTTTTATTTGTGAATATTCATTTTGTTTCTTTGAACTCCGGAATAAGAAAGTTAGAATCCAATAACGCTAATCATTGACTTCAGCAACCATTGTAAAATTGGTATTCACTAAATAACTCGGTGTATGAAAAGTAGTTTGCTAGTTTCTAGTGTATTGTATTAGAAACTGCTTTAATGAGAACAAGTTGAAAAGGTTATTTTTAATTTTTGACTATTTCCCTTGGTTGATATAAGTCAGTATCTATATAAGCCTGTTTAAATAAATTTTAAATACATATAACTTATTGGATTCAGCAATATGAACACGTAGATTCTTAATGGCTGTCATTTCTAGAACAAAAGTTATTTTTACTATCTGGAGTGATTTAGATTATTTTGGGGACACATTACTTTAAAATTTAACTTTTGAGGTTACTCTGAATACATCTTTAATGAAAATGTTTTAATATTTTCAGCTTAAAAATTGTGCCATTTAGTTTGTAAAATCTGATTGAGAGTGCCTAAATTTCTTAATGGAAGTAATTATTTATTGAAGTAAAGAACTTTAAGCAACTGTTTCATCCTGAGAATTTATCTTTGCAGGTATCATTGGTTAGCATCAAAATATAATTTCAATCCATAACTAAGCTCATCAAAATCATTTTTTTTATTATTATAGTCTACTATTCACTTATATTGTAGCAAGCCATTGAGATCATAAAATTTACTTTAGCTATTTTAGCTTCAAAATATATGGGCATATACAAAGTTATGACACAAGTAAATAGATAGCTGCTTCTTAAATACAAGTCTTTATTCAATAATCAAAGTAAAAAATAATTGTATTCAAATTAAGGCTTTTCAAAAGTGCACATGAGTAGATTTTGGAGGTTTCAATTTTAGACAATGAATTTATCAAATCCCCCTTGAGAAATATCTGGTTAAATTGCTTTCAAAATACAATCAGTTTTGCTTTGTAGGTTTTCTGGAAATATTGTCTTTTATATTTTATGATCCAAAGCAGCCCAGTTTTGCTTAATGGCTTCAGATCAGGAGATAGACTTTACCATTTTTGAGGTTATTTTGCTATTTGATATGGAGTGCTATCCTCCTGAAAATGGCGTTTTTTTTTGTTTTTTTTTCCAAATAGCTACCTCTGGGTATTACAAGAAGTCTCCCTTGTAGAATAGATATCTATTTTAATGAATTAATGAATGATATATATTGTTTGTGTGTACAGTGCTTTTTGCAGATTACCGAGATGCTACACTCTAATCCTAGGTAGAAGTTCCAATCTTTGCATAAATAATTCTCTCACGTTTGATGGGTACATTACTAGTTAATTTGAAAGTGAAACGGAATCCTATTTTGATGTTTTATCATAATTTTTTTTTTTTTTCAATATAAGATTTTTGTTACTATAAATTACTTTGAGGACTTTAATGTATATTAAAAAGGAAATAGGTAATAGCTAATAATTAAAACCATATCTCATACTGTTATGTATATGATCAGAACCAAAAATATCCATAATAATTCTGAAGCAGGTGTGTGTGTATATATATATATATATATATATATATATATATATATATAAAATTGTCACAACTGTTCTTTAGAATACATTGGGAAAACTTGCAGAAATTAAAAAAACATCTGTGAATGCAAAAAGGATCTTATACACAACAATTTATCAAATGCATTAGTCATACATAGAAAGAAAGAAATTCAGCCACAACTTCAATCTAAAGAGTATCATACTTATTAAAAGAGAAAGTAATTTAGAAAATTCTTGAAAGTGCCACTATTGAATCTTACCAAAATATAAATCTTTTTTTTTTTTTTTTTTGTATCTCCTTTCATAAAAGAAATACTTGTATCCCAAGCCAACATACATTACTATAAAAAAATTTTTTTAAATATTAAAAGAAAACAAATTTGTAACTATTATTTAAAATGTATGATACATAACTTAGTTTCTCAAACTAAAATAATATATATAATGATTACATTATAAAAATTGACCAACAATTTATTCACTTTCATTGATTAGACATTAAATTACATGACTTAACATCCTCCATAATTTATCTCAACTTTCATTTAACATGATGTATATTTATGAACATTCTTAAATTAAAAAATTCTGAAAAACTAACATTTTTACTTCTGTTTCTAAATACTTGTTGCAAATAAAAAAAACTATCCTTAAATTTGCCTTGATACAATCTATTAGAGGATGAAATGTGTCTGGCTAAGAAAAGTTTTCCTTTTGTCTTTATTCATAATAGCTAATGTTATATTTCATATAGACTCTCTATTGCTATGTATATAAATCCAACTTGTCAATCTGGATTCTATTGTATGACTATGTTTATTGTATTAACTTTGTTGATAATTCTCCTGTTGTAGTGTCTGTGTAATATAATAGTCAATTGATTAAGCTGGTAACTCAAGTAAATTTCCATCTGCTACTGCTTGTGTGCCTCTCTGTTCTAACTTGTCATTCTCCATGAATTATTGAAAAACCTGACTTTCCTATTCCATCTGATGCTGCCTGACTAACCCACCCCTGATTCCTCCTTTTCCAATCTCTCTCTCTCTCTGGCTTCAAACAAGAATGGATAGCAATGACCTTAACCTCTTAGTTTCTGTATGCTATCCTCTACCAAATACCATTCTTTTGACTAACTGATAACCTTGAACAGCTGACAGTGATGGGAGAAATCAAAGGGACCAACTATAATCTGACCCTAGAAACTTGACTCTAGAAGTTAACCATCAAGAATAGGATTGATTTCCATCCCAGCCCTAAATCAGTAATTTATACAGAGTCTATTAGAAACACTTAACCCCCCCGCAAATAAAAAAAAAAAACCTACCTCTTTCATTCAGTTCACTCACTCTCTCCAATATACTTATTGTTTGTAAGCAATGATGTATTTTATATCAGATTCTGGTCTGTTTTCTGCTTTTATGCCTACTCCTCTGTGTGCTGTGCCCCTTCATTTTATAGGCGATCATGGCTCTCCATAACTTCTTTTGTAGCTCTTAGTAAGGTTTGCTTCTAACCATCCCTTCCAGCCTCTGTTCTACCTTCAGTTTACACAAGCTCATTAGCTAGAAATGTCAATTGTCTCTTTCTGATTCTAAGTATCTCCTTTTTGTTTCTATTTTCCTTTATTACTCACATGTCCAGTTCATGGTATTCTCAACATCCTTCTGTGGAACCACATTTATGCTGTCTCCAGTTTTCTCTCTCTGTGGAGATTACCTAGTATTCTCTGCCATTGAGGAGGACCTGATATAACATAACAGTTTATCACTCTTTTCTTTGTTTCTAATGAAATTTTCTTTTGGAAGCTATCTTTCGCTATTCCAATGCTCTTTCAGATTTCAATAATTCATTGCTTTTAGTTTCCAAATATTACCTTATCATTTTTATTTTTCTTCTCATAGAATGCCAATTTCTCCTTTGCTTGATCGTATTTGCATTTTACTTGATGCTCTCTTATTCCAAAGTTTAATTTACTGTTATAGTGAATCTCCTGAATCAGAAGTCCATTAAGTATAATGCAGTTGATGTGTAAGAAATTATGATTAATTATTTACTTTTGATTTAATTTTGTTTAGCGGCATATCAACCGCTATGGGTTATTTAATACCAAAATCAAAATATTTTGAATGCAATTGTATGGCTTCAACTACAGATCAAATGCATTGTTGGTAACTCTACTATCAAATGTATTGCTCGATATTTTACTATAAAAAATATATTTTTATACTTTCATAGTGTTCTGTTCTTTTTTTTTTTTTTTTTTTTTTTTTTTTTTTTGTGTTCACTATTTTCCCCATAGCTGGGTCCCTAACTGGTGTTACCACCTTGGGTCAGAGTGAACCTGGGAACAACAGCAGTTAAGAGATGGTTCCATTCTCTTCAAAACTTCTATTCTCCTGATCGGAGGCTTTGTTGCAGGATGTAGTTTATCATCATACTCAGAGATGAGTAATTATTTACTGTACTGCAGGCATAACTGATGATTTCAATAGTGAAAAAAGTTTTGATCACTTTTATCAAAAGTGGTTCCAATTTTTAAAAGCTTCTTTTAGAATTATCCCACATTCTGGTGGCTATATCACATTGAAACACCAGTTATTGTGTGATCACCAAAGTTAAGCAACATCACACCTAATCAGTACCTAGATGGGTGACCCCTTGCCAGGTGCAGTAAGCTTGGATGTGCAGGCAATATAATGGAGTTATGGCCACATCACATTGAAACATCAGTTCTCTTATGATCATCAAAGTTAAGCAACATTCAGACTGGCCAGTACCTAAATGGGAATGCAAGGTGCTGTTAGCTTGGATGTGCAGGTGGTATAACGGGCTTCAAGGCCACTTCATATTGAAACACTGGTTCCAATGCCAAACCTGGTCAGTACTTAGATGGCCTCTTGGGAATAATGACTCTGAATTGGTGATCTGTGTTCCAATTTCAGTTGGGTTCATTATATTCACTTATGTGCAAATATTATGAATCCACCTCTTCTCCTTCCAGCTGTGGGCTAAGACTTGTATTACTAAGACATTATTATCTAAAAAAAAAAAAAAAAATAAATAAATGAAATCTTACAATCTAAAAATATTTTATGGCTTTAAATAATCTGCAAAGGGTTGATAAGCTTTAAAAAAAAAAATTAACCAAATAATTCTAATTTTCTTTGTAGCATTTTGCTTTTTGTTGTTTGCTTTCCCTTGATTTTGTTCTCACAGAATCTATCTTTTACTTCTTTCAACAGATTCCATTTAACTCTTTCTTTAGCCTTCAAATCACCATAACCTGCCATATATATATATATATATATATATATATATATATATATATATATATATATACACACACACACGCACACACACTCTCTGTCATAATATATGATGGCACCATGAGAAATAATACAGGAAGTCACACAAACAATGATACTTTGACCACAAACAGTGAGACTTTGAGAGAAGATATTTACTGGGTGGGTTTGAGCGTGTTGAATGCTCAAGGGTTAATCGGATTTCAGTTCATCAACAAACATCTTTTCTATTTTCCTCCTTTTCCCAATTGACTCATCGTACTAAAATTTCACATTATTCAATTTCCGACTGAGGACTTGTTGAAAGTTCAAACAAATCCACTGTTGTCAAGTTAGCCTAATTTTAGTAAATTTTCATTGAAACTATACCTTTATCCTACAGCAAAATATATTGCCTAAATCATAAATTCATTGTTTGAGTTTATCTTTCTAAATTTTTCTGTATTTTAATACTTACTAAAACTATTTTAAAATTTTGATTTTAAAATTTAAGAAAATTTTTTTTTTTTTAAGATTTCTTAAGGTATAAACTTTCAAATTAATTTGAAAAATGTTTTATTAGTAAATTTGCCTGAATATTTATCAATTTTATTCCTTGTGATTTCAATATAATTGTTTAGACAAAATTTGGTCTTAAAACTAACTGGTGCTTTCTTATTGTCTCTGTTATGGTTTTGAATTCTGTTGTCGTCTGCTGAGATAGCTTGCCAACCAAATCTAGGTAGCTCAGTCAACTTTGTTATTTAACCTTTAACATACTGGAGATGATTTTGCATGCAAAGTAAAAAATTTTATCCTGACACTGCAGGCAACTCGAATGAATGAATAATAGTGTTTGAATTTTTCAGTTGTGTTGCTATATCCTGCTATGACAACAGAAAATGACCATGACTGAAATTAAGTAGTGCAGTGAAAAGAAAAGAATTTGAACTTCCTTTACTTATTCCATTTTCTGCCTTGTTAACGATCACTCTGCTGCAGTTATGTGCTCTGCTATAGAATATCAGAAAAGAAAGATACTCATTGTATGTAAAATTATACATATTTTTGGAAAACTTGTATTGACTGTTTTTTCTTCTTTTTTTTTTTTTTCAACAGATTCTACTGACCCTAAGCCGTTGATTGCTGAAGCAACTGGCATGACCAGTATACCATGTACCCAACCGTCAGATGAAATAGGAACTATCAAATGGTATGCACACGATCAGTTGATGGTTTCTTACACTCCAAAAGGAAAGAAGAGCACAATTGTAAATGGAAAGTCAGGACTGTCCATTGGAGATGATTACAGCTTGACTCTGTCTGATCTGAACATGAATGACACAGGGAATTACACATGTAGATTGTTCAGCGTCAATGGTACATCGATAAAAAATATTACTAAAGAACTTCTTATTCAAGGTGAGTTCTACACTTTAAATTTCTACTGCATTTAGCTTCTTAAAAATTTTTTGTTAAAATTAAAAAAAAAAAAAAAAGATTTTAAGAAAAGTAAATCAAATCAATTAAAGAAGCTCATACGTAAAATGCTAGCCAAAATCTGAAGAAGTCGAACAGTAGCTGTGTTGTGGTTAACTGTAAGCATCTTGCTATTACCACTGTTGAACCAGCACACTGGCTGACAAAGGGAACTGCTTCAAAGAGGACTGTGGTAATGATGTGTTTAGGATAAGTAGAGGTGTTTATTTTCCGTGAAAATAGAAAAACGGATGGAAAACCCAGAATGGCCTACTTTAAACGAAAATCACAATTTTGAAATGAAAATTTTCTTATTTCTAACAATTAGATTTGCTGACTGCCATTTTAATTTGTTACTATATTTGCTTCTCTTGCTTGAGAAACATTAAAAGATAAAGTCAGTAATGTTTTAATACATCTCCTTTATCTACTGTCTCCCTACAGTTTGCAGTATTTTGGAACCAAGTTTATGAAGTTTGCTTGATTTCATTTTTTTTTTTTTTTTTTTTTTTTAAAGTTAGTGTTTGGGGGGGGTGTTGGCAAGTAATGTATTTTTTTGTCTTATCCTTTCTTTTTTCCTAATCACATATGGTGACAGAGGTGGAGGGTGGACACTTTTTCATTTCAAAAAGCCAGATTTTATGAATTAGACTTTTTTCAAAAATTTTATTAAATAATTTCAATAAAGTGACCAAATGATAATGTAATGTTTTTGCCTCTAGACAACTTTGTGATTCTACTTTTCTGTATGTTTTGCCACTTTCTTATTTAGCATTGTAGCATTCTTTGTAAGGGCTGTCCTAGATACTCATCAAGTTAGATTAAGCTGGAACAACTTATCCTATGGGTGGATATTTCAGCCAGTAAATTTTCATTTTATGTTCTTGTTTTAATAACATTTATTGTCACACGTTCTCACTAAGTATTAAGGAAGTAAAAACAGAAATCTAAATGAAAAAAAAAAATGGAATTCTATACTGAAAACGGAATTCCCTAAAACCTGAAAAGGAATTATTGAAAATTTGAAACTGAAAATTGGTCCCTCTAGATAAATGATTAATTCTCCATGTCAAATTGTTTAAATGTTTGAGTAGTATCTTGTATTTTGGTAGAGGAACCATACTTTGCAAACTGGTTATGATTGAAATATTAAAATCTTTATTACAAGAACAAGAAGCCTCCCCACCCCAAATATGGTAAATGGCCAGAATTTGGGAAGTCGGACATAGTTTTTTTTTGTTTTTTGTTTTTTTTACCTGACCAAGAAGCCCTTGTGATGTCAGATTTTTGGAAGTGGGTCAAGGCAAAAACACTTTTCAGCCCCTCTCGTTGTCTCTGGCCTCATATTTTTCCTGTTCAAATTGCTCTCTTAACTGTTAAATGAAGCTACATCTGTGCTAATGTTTATGTTCGTTAATAATTGGGTCTCCCAAAAAAGCACGTGACCCGACAATTATTTGTTGAACTTTGATTGGCTGGAAAGTAAATATTTTTGGAGTATAAAATTAATGCTTTTCCCCCACCCTTCATTATTGAGCTACAGACATGTTGATGTGCATATATATATATAAACATATATATTCACACACACACACACACACACACACATATATATATATATATATATATATATATATATATATATATATATATATATAAGATAGATAAATAGATATGGGTATGATAAAAAAAATATGTATACATGCATACACACACACACATATATATATATATATATATTCACAGGTGTTATAAAAACAGTTGCTCATTGTTATATAAAGTGCTATTAAGTATATATTAATGAATATACATAATATTCAATGTCAATAACAAGACACAATTTCTTTCAAATATGCAATCTTCAGGTGCAAAAAACTCACTGGCCATTACAATGTTATAAAATTCACGTTCTTGTGGTGATGATTTAAAATTGTGTGTTAAGACTTGTTTATTTTATTATTGTTGTCTATAATATAATTTATAATTTGTATCAATCGAATTCTTAAGTTTGCAAAATTATTTCATAATGCATTATAAACACTTTTTTTATGCAAAAAAGAGATTTGTCCCCCTTGACACATAACATGTTTATGTAAATTTAAATTTTTAAAAAAATTATTTAAAATAATTTTTTTTTAATTTTTCATCTTTCGAACATAAGAACTCAAACAATATATTTCCACAGACATGATATATTTCAATAGACATGATTTCATTGGCTACATTATGGATATGCCAGGATGTAGCAAACAAAATCTTGTCTGTCACAATGACAAAACCCAGTTCTTGATAATGACTGAAGAAATTCAAAGTACTTGAAGTGGGGGGGGGTGACAAAAACATGAACTTTGGACAGTTTATCCACAATTTTGATTCAGGTGTCCAACATCTTATCTGAAAATATATATAATGGGCACGTGGCCGAGTGGTTAGAACGTTCACATTCTCACAATGATACCCAGGTTCAAATCTCACCAGAGTTGATTTGTCAGGAAGGAGACTTCCCGATGTTATCGGACTGGAGGGGTCAATCCCAGTGTGTGGCACCTTGGAAAATAGCTGAAAACCATACCACAAGTTGATCCAACCTTTTGAGAGTGAAATATGGTAGATGGAACCCTAAAATCATTTAGCCTTTGACATGCTAAAACCTGTCACTCTGTGGTCAAAGTCTCACAGTTAGTGTGACTTCCTGTGTTATTTGCAATGATATCATATAATATGGTAGAGTATACATGAGGCAGGTTATGGCGGGTTGAACAATGAGAGCCGATATTTACGGAGCAGGTTTAGGTGGGTTGAATGCTAAAGGGTTAATCATGTTGATATCTGTTCATTGTTCATATGTTACTGTAATGGCAGTGAATGCTAGACAAACTCCTCATAGATGAAGAAGAGAATTCAGGCAACATGTTCTACAGAAGGATGCTGAGAATACCATGAACTGAACATATGAGCAACAGGTTTTAGAGAAAATAGAAATAAAAAGTATGCTCATACATAGCATCAAGAAGTGATAATTTAAATTTTTCAGATGAATAATGAGGAAAGAGAGCTTGGAAAATTTGCTACTCACAGGATATATTGAAGGCAAGAGACAGATGAAAACTGTACATAACCTACCTAACAAATGTTTTCTCAAAACAGGGATTATCAGATACAGCAAAAAGACAAACTTTACTACAAGCTACAAAGGACAAGAAGTTGTGGAGAGGCATGATCACTCATATCCTGAAGTGACCTGGCACTCATAATAATGGTATGAAGACTAAAAGTTAAAAGCAGCTTCTGTATTTTACATCTGTTCATTCTGTGTTCAGCTTTAAAATAAACTATGAATTTTCATTATACATTATCAAATGCAGTGTATAAATTTCTTTTGTGCAATTTAAACAAACCTGGTAACTGTGATCTCTCTTTGTAGGGTAGGGTAAAATGAACCTGTTTAATGTTTGGCCTCAAAATTGCATGAAGCTTAACAATTTTAACACCTCCAAAACGAAATTTCTCACTATTAATCATCTGAGAGACTCCTCTCTGCCCTCCATCAACATGGCTGATGCAAACCTCCAGGAAAGTGAAATGTTGCACCTTCTTGGACTAATGTTCTCAGCTGACATGAAATGAAAGGACTACATTGAGTCCATTGCTAGGTCAGCTGCTAATAAACTCGGTTCACTGTGTTGTGTGAGACAATTTTTCTCTCCAGAATCAACCTTAAATACTTACAAGTCTACCATTCGTCCATGCTTAGAATATTGCTGCCGTGTATGGTCCGGTGCTCCTGTTATTTACCTTGAGCTCCTTTATAAGATCCAAAGAAGAATCAGCAATATTATTGGTCCTGGTTTGGCAGCTTGGCTTCAGTCATTTATCTACCGCCATAAGGTTTCCTCCTAATGCTAATTTCTATAAATACTTACATGTTGCTTGTTCGGATAAACACTTCACTATGGTACCTAGACTTTATGAATTTAAGCATGGTACTAGACTGGCATCAAAAAATAAATTATGATTGAGTTTTATGCTATCAAGTACTAAATGATGACATTCATTAATTTAATGTCCTGTAGTTGATGCCTTCCTTTTCTTAGAGCTAAAATGGCAAAGAACCTTTTTCAGCCATTTTCGATTTTCTTGATTGCTACAATAAAGATCTTTATACTATTTGCTTATATGAAAAATCAGGAGTATAGACTTAATTCCTCTTCCAAAAATGTTTTTTTCCTTACAATTTATATGAATAAACATCTAATGTCTTGGGATATCTCATCTAGTTCTTATTTTTAGTACTGCTCAGTTATTGCTTGCCCTGTTTACACTGTCTGGACCAAGGATTGAACTCACAATTACTAAGTCATCAGATTCAGAAACCAACACTTGGTGTGTTTTAGTTTTTTTTTTGTTTTTTTTTTTTTTGCTGAGGCAGGACTAAGATTAATGTCGCACAAAGGTGGGTCCTGCCTGACAGTGCACCTCAGTTTATGTCTCCACATATACCTGTCAACATACTGAGAATTATCATAATAATGTGTGTGTGTTGGCTCTAATAAGATCATCCAGCTTTTGACAGGTTTTATTTTTCAGCCTGCAAAGTGACATGCCACACTCCTTACTAGCAGAAAAAACTAGTGGGGATGGGGATCTGGTTTAGATGCCAACCCCTCATCCATATGGCAAGTTGTATTGGGTTACATGTTAACAGTAGCAGGCTTAAGCCTCACCTGACACTTCTATGGTTTTCCTGACATTATACAGAAGATGGTCCTGGGATCTATTTTTCAAGTACCAATACTAAATATATTTTTATGCATATTTCTTGATAAGAATAATTTTCATGCATAATTTGAAATGGAAAATTTACAATTTTTTTTTTTTTTTTTTTTTTTTTTTTTTTAATCCATTGTTTTTTTTCATGGCGTTATTCACTGAGATTTTCTCAGGATCTGACTTTTTAAAAAAATCTGTATCATCACCCCCCCCCCCAATAGCAGTACAGCTACTAAAACATAAGAGGTTACAAGGTGTGGAAGATTTAGGGACAGAAATATTAAGAGAAAAGAATAATCAGAAGGACAGTAGATAGTGATTGACATTGCATTTAAATTTTTGCAGATTAAAGTTGTCTGAAAAGTATAGAGCCAGAAGAGTGTTCCACACACAAGAAGTGTGAGAAAAGAAACAGCATAGAATTTGATTACATCTAGCCAGTTCAACTGTCAATTGATGAGAACTTGATTCCAGTCTAGTACTGCACTTAAATTTATGAAGTCTAGGTACCATAGCAAAGAGCGTGTCGGAACAATTACCATGAAAGTATTTATAGAAAAGGCACAGAAAGAGTGTGTTTAAGTGCTTTAATCCGAGCCGCCATATCAGGACCAATATTTTTTTTTTTCTTTTAAGAATTCATGTTAAAGAAAAAGCATTTTTGATTGTTTTAAAGGCAAATCATTATCTTTTGATGCTGTTCTTCATAGTTGTGTCATTAATGAACAAACAGAACTAACAAAATTATTAGAAAAACAGCAGTAAAATTAACATGTCTGTGATTAGTCTATGAATTTCTTACAGGAAGCATCCTATTACAATTGTGCTTGTCCCACTCTTTGTTAGTTTGCACAACCGTTAGGTCCTGCCAATACCTCCTAAATACCGTACTATTTTGTTTTGATTGCATGTAAAGGTGAGAAAAGACTCTACTTGAGAAAATGAAAAAAAAGAAAAAAGTGGAGAGAGAATCAGATTAGGCTGATAAGAACAGTTACTACAATTTGATCTTAACTGATGACCATGGTAACTGTGATAAAAGCACCATTTTTCAGACATAGTATCAACAATGGAAACTGAGTAAAAGTAATCACAGAAAATCCAGTTACCATCGATAAAAAAAAACATCTGAATTATTATTAAGAGAAATGTTTGTAAGATGAAGATTTGGTTAGGAAGAAAGAAGGGAGAGAAGATAGAAGTGTTTAACATCTCCTGCCAATACCTCATAAATAATGGACTATTCTGTTTTTGATTGCATAGAAAAACAAAAGACAAATGCTAATTGGTTTCAATGAGAAAATGAATGATAGATATCCATGTTTAATGGCTGTTTCAGTGAAACGGAAAAAGTTGTCAATTTTATTTCTGTCCCACTTCTTAAAATAATAACCAGCATTGATAGTTATGATTGATCTTGCAATGTTTTGTTAAAGTTATTAAACTCAAATATTTAAGGATGTGATAGGGAAATTTCTACTGATATTTTATTATTGTGACAGAGCGCAGCATGAGTTTATTCAATCATTAACTTAAGAATAAGGATTCATCACAAATTTCAAATAGGAAAACTGAAATATTCACAGATTAAAACTAATTGTCATTAATATTTGATGAGATTTTCTTTCATTTTGTTTTTCTTTGCTTTTGATTGTAATTCTTGGATTGTTATTCCACAGCTGCTAAATAAGCAGCATGGATTTGAAAATAACTAGCCTCTGGCAAGATTTGAACTCAACAGAAAATGGCATCAAGAAAAAGGTGAGCATCAACCCCAGTAGAGTGAACACAGGATAATAGAGAACAAAACTGAAAAATATGGCAATTAAAATAATCAGCACACATACTAGGCTCTAATAATATCCTCAGCATAGAAATGAAACCCCCAAAATAGCCATGCTGGAGATTAAAAAAATTTCACCTTTTGCAGCTCTAGGCGCATTCTGTCGCCTGAGACAGTTACTATAAACAAACACTTGTCAAGTGTTATTTCTGATATTTTAAACTGGAAATTGCCTACTACTGCTTTGGAACATGGCTAAACTTCCATTTTCCAATGCCATTTTGAATTCTTCTAGACTCTACACGAAATGTAATATTCAATATTAAACCCACGTTAATTTTTTTGTGATTTTTTTTTTTTGTAAACAAAAATGGCTGCATCAACATCCAAAGAAGCCTTTATTCAGGAATTTTTCTTTGATTAGGACTCTGATGATAATTTTGAAGGCTTTACTCAAGTGGATATTGACAGTGAAATGGTCGAAGATGATAACCACGCTAGTGAAGTAGAGAAAAGCGATGCTGTCCACTAGTGGTTGCCAGACTAATTTTATGGAAGCTACTGACGGCCATCGTTATACCTGATAGACAAAATAATTCACCTTCAGAAAATGACGAAATAACTTTGTCAATGAGAAAATGTCAGTGAGATAAATAAATATGCTAGTCAAGTGAAAGAAAGAGCAAACAAATGCTGGTCTCTTGTATGTCAAGCCAAGGAAACACTTCGCTTTTTTTTTGACAAAATGAAAGCTGCCTTATTACACCCCCCAGAACTCCACAAGGGGTAATAAAAGTTAAAGTATGTTGAATTGTTTATGTATTTTTAAATGTATTTGTTTTTGTTTCACATTTCAATTTTTTTGGGTTTTTAATGTCAAAACATGCATGGAAAAACATAACGCATTACATCAAAACATTGCTCATTCTTTTATTAGTGTACAAAAAATAAAATCTATACACACAATAGAAAGAAAGTTATAACAATTTTAAAACGGTAAGTGTTCATGTTTTTGCACCCTCAAAAAAAAAAAATGCAATGGCAGGGGGGAACAGTTCTAGAAAGAATTCATGTGGTAAGGGTTAAGAAAGAAAATATACATTGGAATTTCAAACTGATTTATTTCATATGCTGGGGTAGATTTGTTCTAGTTTCATGTGCCATGACTTTTCTGGATATCTCAGTGGATAAGTGTTGGTTGAAATAATCCAGTGACTTGACCCAAAGAATTCTGAGTTCAATACCTGGCCACAACCAAGGTGACCAAAAACTTGGAGAGTTACTAAAGGGAAATAACTGCAACTGAGATATCTAGAGAAGGACTGACAGGTGGAACTAGAAGTCTACCTGGTGGACGAAATAAAGGATTTGGTTTGAAATTCCAACGTATATCATCTGAAGATGGCTAGAGCGGACAATGGCCAAAAGGCTGTGAATATGACAGTAAAGATGAGGATAACAATCTGAATAGTCTAAATAGTTACTGTTGTGGTAAGAGCCTCTTTACTATCATGAATGAACTGATCATTCATGATAAGTAGTCCTAGGTAATTGTCTAAGAGGAAGAAGATAATGCTATTGCAGTGACTTGTCTAACTGAGTATTGAATACTACTATCAATAGTGACTCTGTCAAATTAAGTTTTGTGTTCTGCCAGACCTTACATTACAACAGTTATAATACCTCATTTCAAAAATATAGACAGATGATTAAGTAGCGTGACTACTGGTCCAAAATCCTTAATTATTCATAAAAATGAAATACTGTGTCATCTTTCAAGCATTCTTGTAATTATTACACTGAAAATAGTTTAATATTACCACTTCATGTTTTTATATTGAACTTTCTTATTGATGTCTAATCTCTGAAGTAATATCTTAGCCATAGTAAAGCAGCTTTATTTCTTAAAATACAAAAAAAGCAAGGAATTATGTAAGAAGATTGAGACATGGATTTTGCTCCTTCTTGTTATTTGTATAATTGCTTCTGATGTTGGCAGGTTGTTTAAATACTCTAAAGAAACGAATCATTAGTCTTAAGAGATGATTTTTTTATTGCCTTTTTGATAACTTGCCATTGGCAGATTTTAATGCAATTCCACAGCAGACAAAACAAGGAGCCAAACAAATGGCTGACATTGAGTTGTATTCCTGGAGAGTGAAAATACTACGGACAATGGAAGGAGGATGATGAAATTTTGGAGTGGTGGGGAGTGATAAGGCAGAGACTGCAGGTTGTTTCAGCTCAGCAAATGGTCTCTCACTTTAATATTCATGATTTGTTATTATGATAAAAAAAAAAAAGAAGTAGTTTGAAAATAATGAGTGTAAGAAGTACATGATTAAAAAAATCACACCCAGGTCACATTGAGATATACTTTGTGTACACAAGGTAGTGGGGGGGGATATTGAGTGCTGAAAAGCTGTTTGCCTGGCCCACTTCTCATAATCTGATCATGTGTTTTTTTTTTTTTTTTTTTTTTTTTAAGGGCTTCTGTGTTAGGTTGAGAACTTTATCTCTCTCTCTCATATATATATATATATATATATATATATATATATGTGTGTGTGTGTGTGTGGTGTAAGTCCACTTGTGACATATTTAGGGAGTATATCTTCATTCAAACATGTTTCATGGAATAATAATAATAATAATATAGACACATTATGTCTATTTTTATACTGATCCTTTCCAGTTCTCTAATCAGTTTCTTGATGTTAAAATGAAATTCATCAAGGAAAGTACTGTAGTTTTTCTTACCCAAGTACTTTTGATCTCATCCAAGATCATCCTCTGGGGTAAATTACAAAGATTACAAAAACAAACTCATTGTAAGTTATAAAATCTACATTTTTTTTTTAATTTTTTTTTTTTTTATTAAGTATGAACACACTCTGTTATGATTATTTTAAATTTATCTGTTGTAGCTGTGGAATTTTTTCCAAAACAAGTGTCCCAATATGAGGGAGCTGACCAGAAATTGGTAGAAATACAAAATGGCATTAAGTGTTTGTTATATGTACTGCAACACATTGCTGCTAGACTCATAATAAATTTTGTTGAGTATTGGTCAGTTGCTTTTGATATAGAGGGCTTTGAGAATTTGTAGTTTCTGTTTATTATTTTCATGGTGTAGTATATTAGTGTTCTCAACAAGTATTTTCCTGTATTGTGAAGATGGACGGGAATGTGTTTTTAGATGTTGTGAAGTATAACTTGTCTCAGACATATCTATATATATTTCTTAGTAATATAAAAATGGGATACAGTTTTGATTCCTGAGAAATTTACCTCTTATATATATATATATATATATATAGTTTATACTTTTTTTTTAATAAGTAGAAAATATATTAAATAATATATATGTATATTTCTTTATTACTATAAATGGGATACAGGTTCCATGATTGCTGTCAGATGCATAATCTTTCTTTAGTAGAATGCCTCTGCCTCAGCCAGTTGTTATTAATTTCACTGTTTAAGAAAATTAAAAAAAAAAAAATGTATACCAACTCAATTATGTGTCACCAATAAAATGAATATTTTTATTGTAATTAAAAATCTATACGATAATCTTGGCCTTATGTGGAAAGTTTTGTCATTCAGCAAGTGGAAGCTGTGATATACACAGTTTAAAATTATATAGTGCGATGGATAAATTTTGTTGGTTTCTCACTCAGCTGCACCCCCACACATAGTAATCAAGAGGGTTACAGTCTGGGGAGTTAGGTGGCCAGATGTAAGGGGTGAGGTGGTTGTAGAAATTGTTTGACAACCATAACTGGGTTCTCCTGTTTGTGTGGCATGGCACAGTCTTGTTGCTAGACATTGGGTCTTCCATCAGCCACCCTCATGATCCAGGGCAACACTACCTTCTCAAGGCACTTAATGTAGGCCTCCATGTTGAGTCTGAGTCTCTGTGAGATGATGACTGGAGATGTAATGTTACCATCACTAGTGATCAAATACCTTTGTGATCACCATTTGATTCAGCCAACTCTTGTTGAATCCTCTGTGCTATCCTCAGATTGACACACTAGCACACTAAAATGTTTGTATTGGAGCTTCCGGCACAAATACCAAGCAGTACAGCATGCCATTTCCAAATTTCTGGTGGAGTGAATTGCATCATGGTGCTCTTTTTCTCACAGTGTTCAATTGACACTACTGTGAAGTTGACAAAATAAAAAAACTAAAAAAAACTGCACACATGTATGAAATTAAATATATAAAATGGCGACAATTTACCTATCGCACCTTTTATTAGGTTTATAACTTTTTCTAGGTACCTCATGTGATACATGAGGAGCAAAATGGATATTTATTAATGAAAAATCTTGAAGCTTTTATTTTAGTTTCAATTTCAAGCTAATATATGACATTTAATATTTCCAATAAGCAAAATACTATGCTGTATTTTAAATTGATTGAAAGGGGGTTTTGTTTTGAAACTTTTAAATTTAGTGCCATTTTTAGAAAAGTGTTAAAAATTTAAATCTCTTTATTAAAAAAAAATCTTCCAAAATAAAATATACTTTGAAACTTTATTTGAGGAATATTAACAGATTTAAAATATAATCTGATTTGAACCAAATATTACTTTATTTGAAATATCACAGAAATGTATTTTTTAACACAACAGTAGCTGTTTATATTGATAGCTTTTTAACAACTTGATAACAGATTTTTATCCAATGCTGTTGTTTCTTTAACCTAAAAAAAAAAAGTAATTGAGAAATATAATGTGAGTGTCTTTTAAAAAGTACTCAGTAATTTTAAAAATTTAAGAAAATATTCTCCATAACCTAATGTTTTATTGAATTTTAAAGAATTTTTACTCTAAATTTGCTATACTATTGATCTTATTTTTTGATGTTATGTATGAGTAACTGTATGTACAAAAATCAGCACGTTTTTGCTCCATACAAAAACAATTCAAAATTCTTTTTAAGTATTCAGGGTGTCAGATTGTAATAAACTTTATGATATATGATTAGTAAATATAGTTTTACTTAATAAAGCCTGTGAAGGGTTGATAAGCCATAAAACCCAATCGATATGAGCCTGTGCCCATCCATAATCAAGTTGGGTTCCCTGTTCTGAGCCTGTGAACTTGACTGATCTTCTATCTTAATTGTCTATATTTCTCCATAATCAACTTGCACTGCATTCATCCATAACTCAGTTTAATCCTGTGTACCATAATCTATCCGTAATTGGCTGGGGTTCCATCTTGTGAGCATGCACCCATCCATGTTCAATAAACGAGAGATATCATGTGCCTGTACTCATCCATGATCAATAAGAAAGAGGTACCATATGCTTATATGGATCCATGATCAATAATCAAGAATTACTATGTGCCTGTTCCCATTTGTGATCCATGATCAAGAGGTACCATGTGCTTGTACCCATCCATGATTAAGAGGTACCATGTACAAGTATGAATCCATGATCAGTAATTGAGAGCTCCCATGTACCTGTACCCGTCCATGATTAAGAGGTACCACATGCCTGTACCTATCTATGATCAACCAGGTTCGATGCTACTAGCCTCAGATTAATACCCTTCTTCCTTCAAGCTGTCATATATTGTTTTTATTCTGCAATATTGGGTTACTTTGTTAAATCTCAATTGTATCTTGTAATATTGAAATGAAGTTTTGAATTTTTTCTTTCTTTTTTTTTTTTTTAATGGTTAATAAAAACATGATATTGTTCTTTTGTAAAATAAAATAATGAAAAAGACGAACACACATTTGTGTAATTTGTCTTATTTCCATAATTCTTTAAATAGCTTTTGTGCACTTTCCAAGCATAAAAGCTTTCTCTTATTGTTTATCTGATTGAAATCAAAGATTAAACTGCTGTGTGCATTGGCCCGCTCAATCTTTCTGTATGCCATTGAATCTTGGACATTAATGTCAAAACTGCAGCAAAGAATCCAAGCATTACAAGTGAACTATCAGAGGTTTCTCTTATGTAAATTGCATCACAAATAATGCAGTGCAAGATGTTGTCACACAAGAAACGGGTTCATTGAAATACCTCATAACCACCATCAAGAAGAGGATGTTGAAATGGTATGGCAACACTATAAAAGCCAGCAGTCTTTCCGTTACCATTTTAAAAAAAAACAAAAGAGGAAGAAATAGAGGAAAAATAGGCTGACATCATATCTGAATGAATTGGAAGATCCTTCACAGAGATAGATACATAAGCATGCAACTCGGACATTTGGAAAGAGCTGGTCATGTGATCAACTCTCCAGTGGTGTTACAAACACACCTGATTGTAGTCTTGATGTTAATAGATGTTGATGATTGTTTAAAATGTAATATTTAATGATACTAGCGAAATTTGTTATCATAATTAGTGATAAGTAAAATATGTAGTAATATTTGACAATACAAGAATTTTACTTACCTGTATGCCATTGAATCTTGTCACATTTTACTACATATTTTACTATTTTTACTATATATTTTACTATGTATTTTACTATAATATAATTGATATATGGAATATGGTAAATTTATAATACTGGGTTGAACAAAAGGGTTACAGTCAAGTGGTTATAGTGTTCTAACTTCAAGGCAAGAAAGAACAATTGCCCATTTATATTGATTAGAAAGAAATCCCAGCATGCATCTGTAGGATTTGTCTATAAATTTGGAGATGGGGGGTGTTCTTAGCAGTCATTCCCCTAGGATTGGGACCAGCAGATTTATTAAATTACATATGTGCCATTTTATTCAATCTTTCATGTAGCTTCCATCCCCACCCCCAAACTTTATATGTTTCTGGGTGTTGAAATAGTCTAAGTGGTTTTTACTAGCTTCCAGAGCATTGAAGGTCTTCCCATTAAAAAAAAATTTAGTAGGGATGAAAATAAATTCAAAAGTGGAAGGTTAGGTGTGTATGGAAGATGACAGCGTTCCAATTGGCCAATTCTGAACAGTTTTCATTTTGTGCTGAATTCAATAGCTGATTTTGTAAACTGCAGCTTGTAATGCGCATGACCCTTCCAATCCGATCAGCTACACAACATCGCTGCCTTTGGATACAGATCAGCTTTTGGAGTGGACAATAGTGGCTTATTTAGTTTTCATCAGGACTTTGTTTTGATTCACATTGTTATAAACTAATTTTCCAAAATGAATCTTTTTTTTGTTGTTTGAGCAGAGAGTCACAGATTGAAATGCAGTCCATTAAATTTTTTTTTAAAATTGTGAGTCACCCACACATGGTAGTGATTCATATATTCAACTATTTTTAAATGCATTACAATGTTATATATGAAATATCCGGTGTTGCGTGACCTGGATTATTTTTATACTCTTCATTTATCAATGACTGAAGCCTGCTGGAATATTTTTGGTCTCCCAGATCAAAATTTCCATTTGTTAGCCTTGTAAAGCTCTTCTTAAAGAACTCTCAGCTATGGTACCATCTCTATAAATGGCACATATTTTTTGCTGTTTTTACAAGCTTTTTCCTAATAAGAGAATCAAATAACAGAAATTCATCTTATTTTCTCTATTTTCACTTTTAATATAAAAACATTTAAAATTCATGCAAGTGTCATATTGAAATGTTACTTTTCAGAATATGTATTTGTCATAAATTTCAGTCATGTGCAAAACCCAATCATGTGTTCAAATACCACTTATTGAAAAACTTTCTGAACTCATTCCAACCTATTAAATCAGAAGTAACTGCCCGTGATAATGTTAAACAGGGCGGCACAAGATAGAAAACTTATACTCTTTTTGCAAGACAGCTTAAAACAAAAATCAGTCAAGAATATTGATTACTAAATGGAGTACAAAATGTATTTGCTATCTGCATTTAATCTTAAACTTGTAAAATAGACAAACTTTTTTTAAAATCATTTCACCCCAAGCAAGGCAATAAAGCCACTAAGATGCAAGAGGTTACTGAGTGAAAGAATCTAAGCAAAGGAAAAACATTAAGAAGAGAGAATAAAATTAAAAAAACAAGAATTAAGAAAATGGAAAATAATGTTTGACATTCTAACTGTAAAATAATGGGACCTTGCTGCCAATCTAGTACTGCACTTAAATTCGTAAAGTCTAGGTACCATATAGAATGTGATTAAATGTATTGCCACTTTGGTGACCATTTCTAATGTCTGTTTACATTTTGAATAATTTTTTTGAATAGATCTTTGTTTCTTGTATCTTGCAGTCTTTCTCAGAAATTGTATTTCAAACTTTTTAAATCTCATTATTGTAACCAGGAAGAACTTAAAAATGCTTTTCTTTCTTTTCAATTTCTGTTCAACTTGCTCTGTTGAATATTAAGAGCATGAAAGCAAGAACACATCTTAATCTTATAATGTTTCTATTCAAATCCTGTTATTTAATACAGTCAGAATTTTAAAAAAATTTAGAAAATGTACTAAAAGAAATGGTGGTGGTGGGCGGTTTAGGACCCCCCTCCCCCCCACTCCCTGAGATTCTTAAGACTACCTCACTTATCTTGTCGTTTTTGATCCTTTTAAATGATTTTCTGACGGACCCTTTTTTTTTTTTTTTTTTTTTTTCAAGGACCCCTTCATTAGCTGTGTATTAAAAAGAATCACCCCCCCACAAGCTTGTATTAGGCACCTAAGAGTAATAATAGCAAAAATGGCTGACAATAATCCTAAAATAGTTAGTGAAAATTAAGCCTCCAATTATTTACAATTACCATTAGTTGTAGACAATATAATCTTTCCTATCAGATGATGCTATAGAAAGTTAATTTGTCAGTAAAAGATACTTTTAATCATCGGCTCATGGTACTAATAATAGTTGAAATCAGATAGTCCGCTATAAAAGTAATCAAAATTATATTGTTCAATTTGGTCTTCATATCAGTGAACCATTTTGATTTTTCTTAAATGTTTAGTAGAATCTATTAGTTTTTATGATGCCCTTAAAAGCAGCTTCAGGCTGGAGGTTATAATTAGAACATTTCTAAATGTAAACTCAGTCATGAGTGGAATCATTCCGATGGGGGTCTGCTTTATAATGATTGTAGTATTGATTAAAACCTCAGAAATTGTGTGTATTGACTTAGTAATAACATTGTATTCTGAAACAGATAATATTAAAGAGCTGATTTGTTTACAATCATCTAAAGTTAGAAATAAAAGATTGATTTATACTATTTACATTGTTCTGACTGTTGTCCTCATCTTCATTGCCATATTCATGATGTTTCAGCTGTTGTATATTCTGGCCTTCTTCAGGTGATTGGAATTTTGGACTGAACCCTTTATTTTGTCCACGGGGGTAGATTGTTCTAGTTCCACATACTATGCCTCTTCCAGATGTCTCTGTATCAGTTATCTCCCTTTAACTCAACTCTCCAAGTTTTGTTCACCACAGCTGTAGCCAGATATTGAACTCAAAATTCTTTGGGTCAACCAAGTCACTGGATTCAACCAATGCTTTTATCCACTCAGCCATGTATCCTTGAAGAATATGACAAAAAGATTGATTTTTTTTTTTTTTACAGCTTATCAAACCCCTGCAGCTGAAAATATTTTTTTGATAAGGATTTAGTGATACAAGTCTTACTAATTAAACCATATCATACCTTTCCCAAAGGTATTTGTGCGTAAGTGAATATAACAAACCCAATGGGAATTTGTAATTTGGCTCTCTGATTAACAATTCTGAGTCATTATCGGTTACACCACCTGCACATCCAAGTTGACAGTACCTGGTATTCTCAAGCATTCACCCATCTAAACACTGACCAGACTTGGTGTTTCTTAATTTTGTTGGTCATATGAGAACCAGAGAAATGAATACTGAGCTGTTATATAATATCAGTCCTCATGTCCGACAGTGAATGCTGGACAATCACCTCACAGATGAAGAAGAGTCTTAAAGTAACAGGCATGTAATTCTACAGAAAAATGCTGAGAATACCATGAACTGAATATGTGAGCAATGAAGAAGTTTTTAGAGAAAATGGGAACAAAGAATATTTATGCTTAACATCAGGAAGAGATGAGATTTCTAGGATACATAGTGAGAAAAGAAGGCTTGGAACATTTGATACACACAATATATTGAAGGCAAGAATCACAGAGGAAAACAATGTATAACCTACTTGGTAAGCTTGAGTGAATGGATAGAGAGAAGGTTTTGGGAGAGGTAGAAAAAAGACAAAATTTATTAAGAGCTACAAATGGAATGAAGTTGTGGAGAGACATGATCGCCCATATCCTTGAAGGGTCTAGTCATATATCTGTCTTATTATATTCTCTGTCATTCAGACCACCATGTTCATCTTGGTTATTATACTCACAACATTTCAGCCATTGTAGCCTCTAGCCTTCTTCAGGTGTCTGTCTTGTTATGTGTTCTGCTGTTCAGATCAACATGCTGATCTCAGTTGTTATACCCACAATGTTTCAGCCATTGTAGCCTCTAGCCATCTTCAGGTGTCTGGCTTGTTATATGTTCTGCTATTCAGATCAGCATTTTTGTCATTGTACTCCAGTGTTGAGAAATCATATACTGTGATATAGTGGAAGAAACAGAAGTGACACAAAAATGAATAAAGCTAGTGAATATTAATTGATATGAGTTATCTCCCCTAAGTATGAAAAATGAAATGAGAAGAATATATTCCCATAGATTGAATAAAGAATTTGCTTAGAAATTTCAAGAAACTTACGGACACCAGTAGGTCAGACTGTAGAGACATTTTGAAGATAACAACCAATTCAGCATGCTGGTCAGAATTGCAAACCATATAGTAAAAATTGTTTTATGTAAAAGTGTTATGTTGATGCAACAATTCCAAGCACCACCTTTTGAACAATATTAAGGAAAAATTAGAGGTGTCTTTGAAATTTTCTGAGTTCATTATTGCTTCTATGGACATACAGTTGAAGAATTTTATGAAAAAATGACTATTTTTATGAAAATGTTGATTGAATTTAAAATGCACATTAAACACTTTACTCTTATGCTTAATTGAGGTGAAATAGAAATTTGGCAATTATGTTAATGATGCAGTTGACGCAAGCACATATCTGAAATGGTTTGTGGGGAGGAAATAAAGAGAAGGCCAAACACTGAAAACTGATTTGCAAAAAGAGCACAAAACATCAAAACTTAGAAATCTATCCGTCAACTTACAAAGCTGTGGTTGAATTCATATTTAAAGAAAATGGGTTCCACATAAACATTAAAGAACTACAGTTAACCTTTAAACTTGTTGCTCTTAAAAAATATCATTTTGGGACAAGATAGTTGAGCTGAAAAATAAATATATTACAAAAATATCAGTTAATACTTACTAGTCTTATTCACCTTTGTGTCATTTGTTTATTTCTTTCACTGAACAACGGTATGAATTTTCAGCACTGGGCATGCAACCATTAAAATATTATACTTATGACAATGAAATATTATTATTGTTTAATATTATTGTTATTATATTTTATTATTATATATTTAATTAATTATTATTATATTATGGTTATAACAATGATCATTTTAGTCAGAAAAGTAAAGCATAAAATAATAATTCCCCCCTCTAAAAAATCTCAACATAAAATTAGACAAATTCTAAACTGCATAGATATAGAACATGTTTTTCCTCTTCATTAATAATTTTGCATCAAAGACAATAAAAAAAAAGTCAGGAATGATTAACAAGACTGACAAAATTTAGATAGAAAAAAATTAGTCAAATTAGATTTTTACTTTGGCTAGAAATAAAGCTGTATGATTTGAAGCTGATTGGATTTTTTTTTTTTTTATTAAATCTTCAGCATCCATCTCTCACTGAACTGTAAGCAAGACAGCATTGAGATGGGAAGTTCTTCTACCATGGACAAACTTGTCACCTTCAGAGTATCATTGTTTTACACCCTGCAGCCTTTTTCTGGTTAGGGATTCAAAAAAAAATTTCAAGATACCAGAAAATTTAATCAAGAATTTATTGAACTGAAACGGAAATCCTTCTATGATGGACAACTTGATTCAGCTGAAAAGTGTAAAGTTTATAAAAAAAAAAAAAAAAAAAATGTTCTTTTTAATCTCACTGGGAATGACTGCAAAATACTTTCCCCTCTACAATTTATAGGCACAAGCACAATGCGTGCTGGAATTTCTTAGCCAATAAAATAGGCCAGTTCTCAGTTTCATCTGACTCAGTCCTGTTCTGTCTTGTCTTAAAGTCAGAATGCTATTCTACATACATGAATAAATAATGTTGTATACATATATTTAATATATCAATCTTATGATAAAAAGTGTCTTTAACAATGAAAATATGTGTGCAAATTTTCTATTGTTCTCAAATTTTATTGTACCGTAATTAGTTTCGTAATTTCTGCTAAAGAAAACCAAATGAATATAAAATGACTGTAACTAAGAATAATCATCAAGATTAATTATAAAGTAAAATTTTTAAATTGGATTAGAAGAGAGGGTGCTGAAAAGTTATCAATCCGACCCACTTCCCCAAATCATTATTTTAATGGCCAAATATCACAATACTGGTGAGGTCAAGAACTTTTCAGCACCACCTCATAGAATCATTTATTATTTTCCATTGGTTTGGGCATTTTATTTTATCTTTTAAATTACGACAATCACAGGATTTTTCTTTGTTTTATTTTAAATGCTTACCAAAGTAAAATGAAAATTTCTCACTTTTGAATATTTTATTTATGCAATGAAACAGACTTTAAAATGAAAGACTGAAAATGTTTTTAGTACGAAGGACTAAAATAAACTGACACGAGTAAATCAGTAATCAGTGACTGTTAGAATGTACATTAGTTATCCACATGATGCATTCGAATGAAGAAGAAAAAAAATAACAACTTGGTTTTATTATTTGAATAAAGAAAACACCAAAAGAAATTTTAATTATATAAATGATATCATAATCTTGTTAAACATTTTCTAAAATCATAGCTGATAATCTTAATTCACTGATGTGAATGGCAATTAATATTGGCTTTGAATGATGTGTTAAGGATTGTGGTTGTGATTTGGGGGCTGATTGTACAAAAGAATTAGTATCAAGTGAAGTTGTCTTCTGCTATAAGGTATATCATTTGAAATGACTTTACACTGACCTTTTTTTTTTTTTTTCACAACCTTCTGCTCACTGAGAAGTTACTGAATTTCATCAATAGTTTAAGAACTAGCTTTAAAGATGGATTTCACTGCTTAAAGTAGTAAGCTTGTATAAATTGATGGCTGAACAGTGTGAGGCAGAGAGTAAAAAGACAAACAATACTAAGAGATAGGAATTTATGGGGGACAACGGTCACCCATGTCTTGAAGGAATAAGGCACATGGAATTAATACACTGCATGATAAATTTAGTATTTTTTACATTTAGAATCTCTATGAACATATTTATATTTTTCTGTATATATTAACACATGTCTGTATGTATACATGTATATTAGTGACTCTTTTTTTTAACTTGTTTGTGGCCATATGTCCCAGAATTCTACGATTTACATTACATTCAGCAACATGATACTCTGGACTCTTGGTAGCAAGCAATCACTATACGGATTTGGTTCCACATAGTTTGGGTGTCAACCTTATGAACTTGCCTCTGTTTCATATTAAACTTTCTTTTCTCTTTCTCTCTCCATTTTTCTTTTCTTTTTTTTCTTTCTCATGTTACTAGTAGCTACCCATATTCAAATTTTGCTGAGAAAATGGGAGAGAGAAAAAATTTTTTCAAACTTTCACATGAAACAGAAATTAAAACTGGATTAGGTGTGTGCACACGCACCCACACATATACATATATATAATTAGCTTTCACATTTATCTCTCAGCTAATGGTTAGGTTCTTATAGTTATTTTTTTTTTCATTGACAAACATACATTGAAAGTGTTGTGCAGTTTTTGTATTTGATAATGCTCAGTGTCATTTTGAGCTAATAAAAAAAGCAATTTCCAGCTTTTCTCGGTGGATCCAAAGTAATATTTAACATCATTGTTTGAATTAATCCCAGCTCTATAGATTATGCCTTCAATTATGCACTGACCAATTAATGGGCAGGTTATGTTCTTACAGCAGTTACATTGGCTTTTAGTAAGATTATTATTTAGTGTTTTGTTTGTGTTCTTGCTTAATACATTATTGTTATGTTGGAATATATAATTATCTGTGTTTTTTGTACAGCTATAGCTTACCTTAATATTATTTTTGTTGAAAGTCTTTTTTAGTGTTGGAGAATGACCTAAGTGTTTGTGAATTAAAATCAGGAAAATTCTACCTACATTGGATTTGACATTACTTTTGTATAGTGGGTTGAATCATGTTAGTGTTGTTTTAACTTATTTTTACCTTTGCTGTTATTTCTTTCTACATACTCCAATTTCACATTATGGTTGCCGTGTTCTATCGCTTTGTTATATCTATCTTTATTATCATTGAATATTTCTTTGCTACTTGAGTTGGTCAGTAACCTATATTGTACAGATTTGTGCAAATTGTCAATTATCCTTTTATGATGGTTGGATCTTCTGTTAACGTACTTGTGATTGTATGAATCCTTAGTTTATGGGTTATACATACCCTTACTCAAGTCAAATGTGACGTCTAGGAAATTGATCACTTTAGTGTTGGTATTGGTGGTAATATTTAGTTTATGGTCCTTAAAGAATTTAGTTAGGTCCTTTCTCATCCAGCCTGCTTGTCTTGGGCTCAGTTTACGAAGGAGAATTATCCCCACGTCTCTGTATATACCGTTGTTTTTTTTATATCAGCAATAAATCTGAATCTCTATAGTAGCAGTACCCCTACAAGTTCACTTGTTTCTCCAGAATCATGTGCTTCCATGGATATGCAAAAGTTTGTATTGTATTCACTAATATATATTTATGGCTCTATTACATCACATTGAGCAATGTATTCCTAACAGCTGAAGAAGAAGAAGAAATATATTTATGCATACATGCAAGTATATGTGCTTATCTGTATATTTTTATCATACCTATATATACTCTCAACTCTCTCGTTGAATTCGATGTATGAGAGTCGAGCAGATTGGTTCCTAGGAAACCGACAGCCCAACAACAGAACATGAGATTTGATTATACTGATGAAGGTTTTGTGCAGGACCATCCACACTTTTTGAAGAGCTGGATACAGAAACCTGGTGCACTATGTGCTACAGGGTCCCCAAACGACCCTCCGCAGGTTTTGAATTCAGAGTTGTCCTTCTCCTAGACCAGTTGCCATCCAGGGCTATAGAACCCAGTCTGTCCTGTTATTTGCCCATAGCTGGGGGTGGGGAGAAGAGGACTCATACCTTTCCCAAGGGTATTAGTGAATGTAATGGATTCGACTGGAAATCGAACTCGGCTCTCCGATTCCTCAATCCAAGCTGCTATCCATTATGTCACCATGCCTCCTTATATATATATATATATATATATATATATATATATATATATATACACACACACACACACACACACACTGGGTGTGATGGATAAATTGTCTAAATTACACATAAATGAAAATAACACTGACATCTCCTTTTCACAAATATATTTGACATATTTACACAAAAATATCTTGAAATACTAAAGAGTAAATTTATTTAATAAAAATTACCATCGGTTTCAACCATAGCCTCCAGATGACTTCAGAATCTCCTGCAACTCTTCTGGATGGATTTCTTGGTTAAGTTGGTGAATGCTGCCATAATCCTTGCCTTGAGTTCATTTTTGGTGTTACAAGGAGTTTTATTTGTCTCTTGTTCAACTGCAACCTATACATAGTAATCAAGGGGGTTGCAGATGTTTGGAGTTAGGTGGCCAGATGTAAGGGGTGATATGGTTGCAGAAATTGTTTGACAGCCATAACTGGGTTCTCCTACTTGTGTGGTATGTTGTGGAGTCCTGTTGCCAGAAATGGGATCTTCCAGAAGCCACCCTCTTCACCTAGGGCAGCACTACCTCCTCAATACACTCGATGTAGGCCTCCAATTTGAGTGTGAGGCCCTGTAGGAAGATGAATGGTGGCATAATGTCACCATCCACGGTGATCACACCAAACACATTCGTGATCACCATTACACTCATCCACTTCTTTCCAAGACCTTCAACCAAACCTGCATAAATGAAAAATACATTTTTCTGGATGTATAAATTAAATTTCAAAGAAAAATGCATTGGCAGAAAAAAAGGTTTTCCTCTAATCATGACTCTCTCTCTCTCGCTATATATATATATATATATATATATATATATATATCTTTTTGTATGTATTAAAATGTTCTTGGAATAATATTTAAGTTAAAGCAACCATACATGCATAAGAAAAGAAATCATATACATATACCAATGACTTTTCACCATCCTACTACTTTGTAAAAAAAAAATCATCACCAGCAATAAATTTTTTAAGGAAAATTATTACCAGCAATAAAAATCTTGTTGGCATGAAATAACCTATTGAGGTCGATATGCCATAAAACAAACCAAACCAATGACTTTTCAGAATCCACAGAAAGGGTTGTAAATTTTATTCTTATTAGACATGAGAATTAGTATAGAGTGAAGCTAGCTTCCCCGATATAAGGTGTATTTTTTCAAATCCCTTAACAATCACTTTTTTCACGTTCTGCTTGCTGAAAGTAAAAACTTACTTTATTTCGTCAATAGTTTTAGAGCAAGCTTTAAGCATTAATTTCATTGGTTAAAATGGATGACAAAGGAAATTATTTTTTTTCAAAACACACACACACATATATATATATATATATATATATATATAGCTCTCCAGTTTCTTCAAAATCCTTTTCTGTGTTTAAGAATTCTGGTGAACTTTCTGATCCCTTGAATTATCATCCTGTTAGACTTTTAGCACACTTCTTGCCAAAGCACTAGAGACTCTAATTAACTCTGAATTGTGGAAGCATCTTACTTCACATGGCCTTCTTTCAGATGAACAATATGGCTTTGGTTTCTGTTGGTCGACTGCCAATGTGTTAATTGAATTTCTCCATTCTGCTTTAAATACCAATGACAAGGTTCAGAGCTGAATTTTTTTTTTTTTTTTTTTTATTTATTTATTTATTTATAGATCTCAATCATTTGACAGAGTTTTGGTACCTTGGCCTCCTCCACCAGCTCAAGATCTATGCTATCTCTAGCCAGATATTTGACTGAATCCAGTCATTCTTAACAAATCAAATATTGAAGGTCGTTTTAAATAAAAACACTTATAGATATGTACACAGTAATGCAGGTGTCCACCAAGACTCTATTGTTGGTCTTAGGCTGTTTCTTAACTTCATCAACAAGCTACCTGATGTCATACATTTCTAACTAGGTACTTATGCTGATAGCACAACTATTTACTCTTACCTTAATTGTAAGTCTAATAGGGCTGACAACATAAAACTGGCAGCTACTCTCGAAAATGACCTCCAGTCAGTTGTTAATTGAGGACAAGAAATGGCTTGTAAATTTTAACACCTCCAAAATGAAACTGGTATTTTTTAATCATCAAAGAGAAGCATTTTCACCCTTCATCAGCATGGCTGATACTAACCTCTAGGAGAGCAACTCATTGGGTCTTCTTGATCTCATGTTTGTACTAACATGAACTAGTGATTATATTGGATCGATTGCTAGGTCTACTGCTAAAAAAGTTGGTTCATTGTATCATGCCAGAACATTTTTCTTGTCGGAATCCATCTTGCTCATTTATAAATCTACTGTTTGTCCATGCAAAGAATATTGCTACCATATCTGATCTGGTACAACTAGTATATATCTTGAGATTATCAACAAAATTTAAGAAGGGTCTACAATGTTATCGATTTTGACCTGGTATCTCGACTTCAGTTACTTTTCACCTTCTGTCTTTTCCATAAATATTTTCATGACTATTATATTAATAAGCCTTCTTTAGTACCATGACTGCATGAATTTAAGCATACTACTAGATTGACTACTGGGTCTCATTGTTTTTACTGTTGATTTAGCTAGATGGTAACCATAGGTTGTATACCAATAGTTTCTTGTACTTCTCACATCTGGAACGCTCTTTCAATTTCTTGCTTCCCTGTTACTTTAAAAATTAAAATTCAACATCAATCACTAGATTGTCTTCCTGAAATCAGTTCTTTTATTGTCCTTTCTCCTCACTAAAGTCTTATTCTCTTTCATTCTCAGTAACCCCTTGCATCTTAGTGGCATCATCACCATCCTCTGTCTTCTTGAAACCTGTCCTTTCTTCTCACTAAAGTTTTCTCTTTCACTCCCAGTAACCCCCCTTGTGTCTTAGTGGCATTATCACCTTGCTTGAGGGGAATTGATTAAAAAAAATTAAAAATAACACATCTTCCTGTATACATGTTTGTAAGTGACTTTTTAAAAATTTATTTGTATCCATATGTCTCAGAATTCTACTATTTACATTATATTCAGCAACGTGATACTCAGGACTCTTGTTTGCAAGCAATATGGATTTTAAATGTATTTTCTTCACTTGCACTCTTTCACGAAATCTGTCTCTCCTTCCATCAGCTTTATAAATATCTTGAAACAGTCTGCCATTATCATAGAGTTACTGCTATCTGACACTGCCAGTGCAAGGGAGATAAGTCCATTGCATGAAAAGATTTTAGGAATTACTGACTAAACACTTGAAATATCACGCACACACACTTATACCCACCCACATTAATATACCAGTACAAATAATTTTTTTTGTATATTTTAAAGTCCATATAATTCTTTAAATCTACTCTTTGTAATTGAATATTTCTGTTGATTTTATTTCATCTCTCAGGCTTTAAAACAAAATCTTGCAATAAAATTTTTAGTCCATTTTTTTTCTTCAAGTAATTTATTTTCTTGGTTTTGTCCACCCACACTTTTCACTCCTCATTTTCATTCAGCTACATCTATCATAAAAATTTTACTCGAATGTGTTGAGACCAAATCTAAAAAGCTTGATGTGAACATATTTAAAAAAAGAAAAAAAAATTCTAGTATTTTTACTACTAATGTTTTTACTAAAACCAATGCCCCACTAAAACTCTTAGTTTAAATTTTCTCACTTTCCAACTTTTTATTCTGCCCCATTGAGTTCCTTTACTCTTACAATGTTAAAACATCTGCTTCCAACATGGCAAACAGTTAACTTGTGTTTTCACTATAGATAGGCATCATTTGAAAATAGTTTCCAAAAAGCCACTTCAGCAATACAGCCACTCTTTAGGAATTCCAGATGTGTATTAGTCACCTTAGTCTCCTTTCTTTCTTTCTTGAAGGCTTGTATCTTGAAGGCTTGTTTATTTGCAAAAATGGCAGACTGGGCAAGAATCCAACATGAAGATTTTAATTTTCCAAAATAATTTCTAATATCATAATTATCAAGAATAACCAATTTTCTCTTAGTTGTTCAAGGTTTGAAACTAAGAATCTGATTTGTTGTTTAGAATGTAGTTACTTGCTATTCTGAACACTCTGCTATGGCATTCTGGGATTGGATTTATAATAAGGACTTTCATATATATTTTCTTTAGTCAAAATAACCAAAATAAGTGCAAGTAAATCAGTCCTATTTTTCATTAAGTTGCCTTATTTTTTCTTTTTCAACATTGCTGTGTTTTAGTCCAATTTATAAATGCACAATCTTATTTGTTATGTGTTTAATTAGCATGTAAGAGTGCTGAACTGCTATGGACAGTGAATGCGGGACAATATCCTCACAAATCAAGAGGCAACAGAGATGTGGTTCTACAGAAGGATGCTGAGAATACTATAGATGAAGCATGTGAGCAACGAGAGAGTCTTAAAAAAATGGTAGAAAATAGCACTTGCACTTAGAATCAAAAAGAGAGATGTAATTTCTAAGACACAATGAGGAGAGAGAGCTTGAAGAATTTAACACTCACAGGACATATTGAAGGTAAAAGTAGCAGAGGGTAATATTAAGTAATGAGATTATATCATGGATGATAAAATCAGCATTTGGATTGTTATTAAGGAGACAAAATGTTACTTTGAGCTACAATAGATAGTAAGTCATGAAGAGAAGTGTTCTGAATGGGCATAGCACAGATGTTTAAGTTTAAAAATGCTGACTAATGCACCATTTTATTTGTGTATATAAATTATCAGCTTGAAAGAGAACACATAGTAAGATGTTATACCATTATATTCTATTTATAGTATTTATTTATAAATTTCATTGTCCCATTTAAAAGTTTCTTGATTCCTTGAGAAAAGCTCAACTGTTTCTGTTTGATTTCAGGCATCAACTTGCTTCAGAATGAGTTATTTCTGATACCCAAGAATCAATATAATTATATCACAAAGGATTATTGTGAATCATTTATCTTTGCATCAAAAGGAATGCAAAATGAAACCTTAAACATTTGTGCAAGAGTTTTTTCAAATAAATGTTGTATATCACAGATGGAAATGAATTATAATAGAAAAGATATAAATTTCATTATTAGGCAGGTCTGTTCTTTTGTGCTTCAGAGTTTTATTTACTTCAAAGATTGAATTGATAAAAACAAAAGCCTTGTATCAAAGTCTTGTCATAGGACAAAACATTTATGGATAAATCATTGATTAGAAGTGCATTGTACTGTCTCAATAAATACACATTATACAGATTTGCTTGCAGACCAATGGAAGTTCTTTGAGGGATTTTTTTTTTTTTAAATCTCTAGTTTGGACATCCTCTGGGTGTTTTTGACTTTCATGAGCAACTATCAAAGAATTTATTTTTTTTTTTACACAATATATACACAAAGCCACAACCCTGTCAGTACAAAAATAATACATCATAATAATGGTTTGTGATAGCCAAAGTAAACAGAAGACATTGGACAACTGATATTCAAATTTTCTCTGGAAGCCAGAAAAATGATCTGAACCACAAAATTAAAAAAAAATAAAAAGTTTAAATAAAGAACTTTGTTGATTTGGTTTTCAACCAAACCTGCATAAGAGTCATTCCATGTCATATCAACAAGGTTTGACCATCACCGCCACAGATTTTGTTCTAATTTGCTGCACTTATAGAGCTTCATGATAGGAATTGAATGGTGCCTACTTTATATCTCTTGGCCAAATGGTTTTCCTTGACCTTTGCCAAAAAGATGAATTTTGAAAAATAGTCACAAAGTTTAAATATCAATATCTCAGTTGTTTTTTCACCCACAAAGATAAATTGTGTACCATTTTAATGTGCTTGGATAGATCTAAAAGGTGATCTATTTATTTTTTGTTTAAAGGTCAAATAAGATAATTTGACCTTTAATTTCTGATAAAGTATATCTTAATTTTTTTTTTTTAAACTTGATAACAAATTGGTCTGCTTTATGGCAAGATATGTACAAAATTTTGTGGTGGGCTTTTGACTCTGGTCTAAGTTACAAGGATTTTACTGAGTTAGGCTAAATTCAAAATAACGGATTTGCATATCTGCCACTATATACTAACATTTTCATACATGTTCAAGTTATATATCTTTTAGAAAGCTCTTTGAATGCTAATTAATATTCACATAAGAACTATGATCATAAAATCAACAGAATTTATTATTTATGGTTAAATGTTCAGTGGAAAATAAACAACCTTATTTTTGGTTTTGTTTACATTTTATTATACAACAAATAGATTTATATGAAAAAGTGACATAATGAAAATAATTATTTAAGAAAGTGTGATGAATTAATGTGAAGATAAAATATTAAAATATGCCATAAATGATGTTAGTGGATAACACATTTTTGTTGATATGGTACCCTAAAATTAACAGCATTACCTGAGTCTGCTGAAAGTATTTCAACATCAGCTGAAGACCAGCCACAGCCTTCTAACATTTTTGGAGATACTGAAAATAAATTGCAACTTTTTAATGAGCAACTGTCAATGACTGATGAATCACCAATCAAGTGTCAAAAAGTTGAAAAAAAAAAAACCAATTATGAGGGGAAAAAATGTAGGAAAAATTCAACAAGCAGTATCAAAGAAAATTAATCTGATTTTGAATAAAATTTCTCATCAAGTATCTATCTGTAGAAGAGCACTAAAGATCAAATGTAAGTGAAATTATTACACAATTAAAAAAGTTTTCAACTTGTGAAATGAGGCCCCCAAAAAGTACAAATTTTGACAATACTTACAAAAAGATGGAGTATCCAAAGAATTCAAATGTAATTTGAAGAAAATCTGTGCCTGTGACAGTCAGACACTTGTTGATTTGACACTGAATGACTCATAAATGAAAATTACATTTTTCTGTGTTAATAAATAAAATTTCCTGTAAATTTCTATATTTGCCTTGATAAAGTTCCTCAAGGAATAAAATGCATTGCTAGAAAAGGTTTTCCTCTTACTATAACTTTATCTCTCTCTCTCTCTCTATATATATATATATATATATATATATATATATATATATATATACACACACACACACACACTAATGAGGTACGTAGTACCTGGCTCATTAAGATTTATTTATTTTACTTTTGCTCCACTTAGTGTATTTTTCTTTGTACCAGAGATTTAAGGTACTGGATGATTCCTTTCACCCTATTCAGAGGTTTCTGGTGTTTTTTTTTTTTGTTTTTTTTATTTATTATGTATGAATTCCACCTAAGATAGGGGCAGGCAAAAATTACCTTGGTGGATTCCTTAAAAATGAAGGCACCACAGCAATGTTTTTATAATTTGCAAAATTTTTTATTTTTATTTTTAAAAAGTAATATCAATGTAAAATCTTTAAGAAAATTGTGAAAGTAAACAAAAAGCTTTAAAATCAAATATTTTTATTGCAAAATATAGATTTTGATGACGAGAATTGTTATGATGCAGCTTAGAATATGTTTTGGAAAGAATGAGATTGTTGTATTACTGTATAAAAATGTAAAGGTTTTTCAGCATAAAATCAAATTAACTAGTGAAACAAAAAAAAAATGTACAGCAAATGTCAAAGTGATCCTTTACTTTCCAACATGAATATTAATTAGTAATTTCTGATAGATGAAAATATTTTCATGGCTGATTTTTGTTGCCTAACATTCAGGAAAAGTTCCTGTACTCAGGCAATTTGTCAGAATCAAAGAACATTAATTTTCTATTTTAGATTGGGGTCCTGTTTATAATATAAATACAATGTGAAACTGATCTTTGACTTTTTGACATAAATGTAGTTTTCTTTCCTTTTTGAGGGGACCAGTCTATTTAAGTATTGCTGCTTTAAAATGAAATATCTTATTACTATATAATGTATGTGTATAGATATGTTCATTTAATTTATGGTAGACATAAATGTTGCAAGATTGAAATAAATTTGTAACATTTGTTGAAATTCTTTTCATTTACCTCTTTTCTTTGTAAATATATCTGCATAGTTCAAATTTTCTCTTGAAAAATCCCCATGACCATCTTTTTAAGAAAAATGTAGCATTTTTCATTCTTTTTTTTTTTTTTTTAACTTTTAAATTTTTTTTGGAGTTGAAGGCAAAAATTGCTGTGGACATGGCTTCTTTTTAAAGGGCACCACCACATTAAATACAGGCCCTGTGTCATTTTGCTGTAGGGCTACAGTTTAAAGTCCACCTTGTGTGTGTGTGAGATATATATATATATGTCAAAGTGGAAAAAGTTTTCTTGTGATGCGTTTCATCCCTTAGGACTTCATCAGACTAAATTTGTTATGTTGATGCTACTACATATGCACAGGAAAGAGGGATGCTGGGAATTTAGTCTGATGAAGTCTTAAAGGATGAAACATATCACAAAACTTTCCACTTTTTCGTACATTTTCCTAATATTGTCCTTGATATATAAAAATACATATTGTTCTCTCTCTCTCTCTATCTATCTCTCTTTCTCTCTATCTATCTCTCTCTCTATATATATATATATATATATATATATATATATATATATAAAATGATGTGATGCATCCTTTTAAAGAGACCTTTTTTTTATACAACACTTCAACACAGAAAGATTTGTTGGTATGACAATAATCAAAACAGATTACTCAAAAAGGTAAGTGGTGGTTGGGGGATTAAATAAGTCACAACTAAAATAAATTTATTACTAAAAACAAACAAATTGGTGTAAATAAGCTGGTGAGTATTAAAAAAAAGAAAAAAAGGAACAAAATTACTCACAATCCATGCATGAGACACAGAGAATGAAGAAAGTGTTCTCTTTCTACCTGCGCAAAGTCATTTGTTGAAACTTGATGTAAATAGCTTTTAACAACCCTAACTGTTTAACTGAGCCCTGTGCAGCACCCTAAACTCTCTTTCAACATATTCAGAAGCGCAACCAAGGTTGTTAATCAAATGAAGTCCAAGCAATTACTGTTACTAGCTCCAACCTGTCTTATATAAGCAGGCATATGTTTGCCCCACATAGTCAGTTTCACACTAACATACATATATATATATATATATATATATATATATATATAGATGCTTAAAAACAGCCCTACCCATTTTTAGAACATCTGATCAAGCTATATATATATATATATATATATATATATATATACTTATATATATATATATATAATGCTTATATATATATATATATATATATATATATATATATATATATATATATATATATATATATATATATATATATATATATATAATACTTATAAAACCCAGGTTGTGTGTGTGTGTGTCTGTACGTTTATATATTGGATCGGATTTCCTACATTTTTCAAAATTTCAACAAAACTTCACAGGACTACATAAAATTACCTTTGCGGTGGTTCTGACAGTGCCAAAAATTGGCAAAACACAATTGTTTTTGCAAGAAATCAATTTGTAAACACAATTAAGAGGCATCGCAAGAATGAAAGGGGGACAACTCATATCGAGTTATACTTATTATAAAACCCAGGTTGTTTGTGTGTGCGCATGTGTTTGTTTATATATGGGATTGGATTTCCTACATTTTTCAACCGATTTCAACAAAACTTCACTTTTTTTGTTTTTTGGCAGGTAGTGTTTCTTATTGTCTTGCACACTTTTTTCTTTATTTTTACATTCAGAATGCTTTAAAAATTCCATTTACAAGACAATTGTTTATAATAAAATTCTATTCAATCAGTAGACTCATAACGATTGAAAACAATGTTTTTGTTTGAGTTTGGGTTAGGCAAATTCGTAAAACAATACAAAAAAAAAAACTAATTAAGACATGCGTGTCCGTCAACCTTAAACAATAATCTTTGTCAATTTTATTTTTCAGTCTTTATGATGGTCGATACTTGATCTATCACTTACTGTTACCTCCGCGGGCAACGCCGGGCTCTACTGCTAGTATATATATAATTTTAAAAAGTTCTTTTAAATGTATTGAAATTAAAGCAATCATATACACAAGAAAAGAAATGTATGTATATTGATATATTATCAAAGTCTTATCACAGTACAAAAAACGATTGGTTATACATGTATTGTACTTACCCAAGAAATAAGCAACTATTGTAGTATAATTCAGTTGGTAGAGGAAAATTTTGTCGGCCAACAGCTAGCAAACTTAACCATGTAAAAAGTTCAGTCTTGTGGATACTCATGAAAAAAAAAAAAAGCTTAAAAATGCTATGACCTTTATTGATAATTCTTTCTTTCTTAAAACTTTTGACAGCATTGACCTCTTTGGACAAAATCTGACAGTCCAACTGATTTTGAACTTAACTAAAAAGATACACAAGATATTTTTGTAAGAGCATTAGGATTCCCCCCCCCCCCCAAAAAAAAAAAAAAAAAAAATTTGAAAATTTGATTATAAGTTAAAACACCCTGTATTAGTTGTGGGGGGAAAAAAGAAAATCCTTTTTTTTTTTTTTTTTTTTTTTTTTCTTCTTTTTTTTCCTTTTTTTTTTTTTTTTTCCTTTTCCTCTTTTCCTTTTCTTTTCCTTTTCCTCTTCCCCACTTTTCTTTTCCTTTTCCTCTTCCCCACTTTTCTTTTCCTTTTCCTCTTCCCCCCTTTTTCTTTTCCTTTTTCCTCTTCCCCACTTTTCTTTTCCTTTTCCTCTTCCCCACTTTTTTCTTTTCCTTTGCTTTTCCTCTTCCCACTTTTCTTTTTTATTTTTTTTCCTCTTTTCCCACTTTTCTTTTCCTTTTTTTCCTCTTCCCCACTTTTCTTTTCCTTTTTCCTCTTCCCCACTTTTCTTTTCCTTTTTCCTCTTCCCCACTTTTCTTTTCCTTTTTCCTCTTCCCCACTTTTCTTTTCCTTTTTCCTCTTCCCCACTTTTCTTTTCCTTTTTCCTCTTCCCCACTTTTCTTTTCCTTTTTTTTCTCTTCCCCCACTTTTTTTCTTTTTCCTTTCCTCTTTTCCCCTTTTTCTTCTTTTCCTTTTTCCTCTTCCCCACTTTTCTTTTCCTTTTTCCTCTTCCCCACTTTTCTTTTCCTTTTTCCTCTTCCCCACTTTTCTTTTCCTTTTTCCTCTTCCCCACTTTTCTTTTCCTATTTCCTCTTCCCCACTTTTCTTTTCCTTTTCCTCTTCCCCACTTTTTTTTTTTTCCTCTTCTTTTTTCCTTTTCCTCCCCCTTTTTCTTTTCCTTTTCTTTTTCCTTTTCCTTTTCTTTTCCCACTTCCTTTCCTTTTCCTCTTCCCCACTTTTCTTTTCCTCCCTTTTCTTTCTATCTATAAAAAAAATCAAATCACTCAGTTCCAGAAAATATTTAAAAGCTAATCTTTCAAAAACTTATTTATTAATCATCCCTAATCTTGTAAATTTTATGGCATATAAATCATTACTTTTTTTTTTTTTAGTTTTGGTTTTGTTTTATATTATTTATTTTTCTAAATGAAAAATTATCTTCAATACAAATATTAAAGAATCTTGACATTTGTTTTTGGAAAATAATGAAAAGTTTTCCTCAGTGGGAAAAATCTTTGAGCAAAATACAAAAGCAGAGAAACGGTCTCCACGGAATTGGCTAAGGGAATAGTTCTAAAAGACCAGATGTGCAAATGAAAATGAATTGTTGCGAAAACAAATGCCATCCAACCATCCATCGTTTGTTGTCATCATTCACAGAGACCTGCGCTTTACTGCAGGCATCTTCTCTTTTATTGTTATTCAGTACCAAAAAGATTCTTCATGCCTCAAGTGGTAAACAAGTTTCTTTTGCAAGGTTATTGGAGAAACTAGCATAAAAGCTTTGGTAAGCTGCTCATGGAACAGTTTCATTTTTTTTTTGTCTGTAGATACATAAGAAGCATCAGAAGAAACAATATTTGGAGGAGAATAGGGTGGATAGATAATGTTCATCATCAGTGAGAAATACCTTGTTCATTTTGATTTCCTATTAACCTTATAAAGTAGAGAATTGTTTTCTTGTGTCATTGAAGGTGGGGGGGATATTGAAGTGCTATTGGTCACAAAATGGAGGAGAATGTACTTGTCTACAAATGTCATTATTTTTTTTTCTAATTGATCATGAAGAAATGTCAATCTGTTTATAGCACAAGTAATATCTTTATTTTTTTAATACCTAAAGCCTTGTTATTAATTAGTATTTATTTCATTTTTCAACTGTATTTCCTCTTTATTTTTATTAGATGAAGCCTTGTCAACCATTATTTATGTTTGGTCAGTATTTTTTTTTAACTTTCATTTCTTATTAGATAGAACACTGTCAAATATTATTAATAATTTTTGACTGGTATTTATTTAATCTTCATTTTCTATTCAATGAAGCATTGTCAACTATTATTTTCTGACTAGAAGTAATTTTTTTTTTTTCTGTTACTTTTTATTACTTCCTTTTAATTAGGCTCTAAATCTACAAAAATGAATGGACAGTGTAAGATTGGGAATAAATGAAAAGGTCTCTTCATTTCTGATAAATGTGCCTCTCTAATCACTGCTGTAAATTGAAGTTGAAATAAAAGTTTTTAAAAAATAAGGAAGTTCAAATTAAATACTTATCTAATTATAGTTTACAATTTTTAGCATTATAAATTCAGAATCTTTAGGTTTAACTAGATGAAATACATAAGGCTGATTTCTTTGTAGATAAACACAGTAATTAATAAAGGCAAATGCTTGGATTATACCAATTCACTTGAATTTTTGTTTGTCCAGTCACAGGCCCAGATAATTTCAAGTCCATATTCACAAGTCCAGCCCAATCCCAGAAACTTATACAATAATCACTTCAAGAAATAAAAAATAAAAAATTGTTGACCATCAAAAATGGTTTGCTTTTATAGCTTTTTGAGTATGCAAATAACAAACTATATCCATTTTTAAACAATTCTGATTGAAAGATTCAACTTTAGGAACTCAAATAAAGCCTAACAGTAGCCATAATGAATATGGAAAACCATCAATTAGATTTTGTTTTTCAGCAACAAACTGATACGAAATCTTTTTTGTTGACAGTCACAATATTCATTCCTCTTATAGTTGCTATGGCTGCTACATACTATTTTTTATTGCATTATCCAGCAAAATGTTTTCTTGGACAACATTTTAAATGTTGAATGAATTGCTAATGTTTTTCTTGAGCAACGTTTAAAATGTTGCTAATGTTTTCCTTGAGCAGCATTTTAAATGTTACTAACAAATTTAAATGCAAGTGTTTTTTTCTTTTAGTTGTTGCTAATGTATTTAGATGCTAGTGTTAAGCAACATTTTAGTTATTGCTCATATCTATAACAAAAAAAATTGTGTATTTAACTTTCCCTTAAATATAATGTTGATGCAGATATTCCCAGTGCCATCTTAGAAGTGTCTGAATGTATTTAGCTCTTAATTGTTTGTGCATTATGATAGGTCATTTATAAATGACAGAAGTTAATGGGTTCCTTATCTTATTAAAAAGAACAGAAGTTGGTGTTTAACTACCATATATCCTTGAGTATAATAAGAGTTTTTATGATCAGCATTTTTTTTTTTTTTTTGCAGAGGCTAAAAATGATGTATTGTTAGCGACCATTTGCATTATACATGGGTAATTTCTTTCTGGAGAGTTTAAAATTTATGCAAAAAAATTCAGTGGTCACACTGTACCTAAAATCAATTTACACATGAGCATATGCAGTATTTTTTTCTCTTGTTAAACATAAAAAACTAATTTTGTTGAAGATAGTCACTATCAGTGAAAATTTTTTTCATAAGAATCCAAAATGAAAAAAAATTGTGTTTAGATGAAGTCTTCAACATAAACAGAATCTTGTAGACCGGAGTCTCAAACATGCGACCCATGGATTATCTTTCTGTGTTCCGCAGGGAACTATTTTTATGACCAATCTTTTTCTCAGAATTGAGTGACATCTATCCAGTAAAGACAGGTCTGTCCTAATACGTCTTCAGGAAAGAGAAGGAAAGAAAAAATCGATTTTGATGCTGAATGATGTTATCCTGTATTAACTGCTACAGAACATATTTTTGTCTTACATTTTGACAATCAATGATTCTTTTTAAATTACACATTAATTTGTTTTTTTGTTTTTTTTTTTTAAATATTTACTTACTAAACACATATGGTTGAATAACATGCATAATCTTGCCAGTCTGTCTTTCTCTCTTTATTTCACTTTCTCTCCCTATTTCTTATCGCTCAAAAATACCAAACTGATTTAATTTAGTTTTGCGAGTTCATTGAACCCTGGTTGGGAACCTGTCTCTAAAGAACTCTGTGGATTAGGTTCACATCACTGAAAAATATGAAACTGATTTAATTTACATTATTCGGACTATTGTCCTTGTCTTTGTCACTATATATATATATATATATATATATATATATATATATAGAGAGAGAGAGAGAGACAGATACTGATTTAATTTAGTTTTGTGGGTCCATGAAACCCGGGTTGGGAACCTGTTCCTAAAGGGATCTGTGAATGTATTCCCAACCAAGATGCCACAGACCACATGGTTGTGAAGTTGACATCCTCCCCCATTGATAATACCATGGCAATGGGCCTGATTTTAGGATTAAGTGTACATTAATAGACAAAGTGGCAATCTGGACTTGATTTTAAAAATGAGGAATGTCGCTACATATCCTATTTCAATAATGTCTACTGGTAAATTCTTTGTCGGCTCCCCAACCCATTCGTTTTACACACCCATACCTGGTAAATGAGTGAATTCCACTTCAGGTTTTGAATTTGGAGTTGTCTTTTTACCTGAATGGTTACCAATCAAGGTTGAAGAACTCGGTCTGCTTTTCTATTTTACCCGTAACCAGTTATCTCCATACCTGTTGATAACCACCATTTTAGTAAAGAGTAATTCTACACTCATCAGTAAAGAACATTGTCAACCATTGTTGCATTGTCCACTCTTCCCATGGACTCAGACTCACTGCAGGTGTGTTTGGCAATGCCGGCCTGTCATACAATCCAAAATGGTCTATTGTATATTGTCTCAAAGAATCCTCTTGTCCTTTAGACAATTCTCAAACAGAGTCAGTCTGCAGTTCTAGGTGTACTGATCACCATTATAGTCAGTAGTACATGGAGCACCAGAACTTGGCTACTCATCGACTGTTGTCTGATATCTGGAAACAAGTCAACTGATCACACTTTGTAATAAATAAAATTCTTGGGTAACATCAGCCTATTTTCTTTCTAATTGTATGAAATCGGTTGGTGGTGGTGGTGTTTTTTTGCTGAGCTGCTGTTGGCACATGATGTCCACTCAAATCAGAACAGTCTTTTGTGAAGATATAGTGTACCTCTTTGAGCTCTAGAAACTTAACTGTACACAATGGTCACTGCTGCTAGTTGTTTGCGATTTTGAAGTAGTGACCCCCTTGCAGGCTATCTCACTCCTGTTGTACAAAATGGAAGCCAAGTAAACAAGTACAGTATTTTCCCCCATCTATAGACATGTGTAATTACACAAAAATGAAGCCAATTGTGACACACTGTGACCCAAAAACTGATGCACTTTCATCCAAAAAATATCTCATGTGAATTGAAGGTAAAATTAGCAAATTCAATAACTGTTTATATTTCTGCAATGAGATATTTTAACATTTTACACTGTTTACATTGTTCTGCTTATTGTCCTCATCTTTATTATTATTATCATATTCATGTTTCAGCTGTTGTACACTCTGAACCTTCTTGGAAATAACTGAAAACTGACATATCCAGAAAAGGCATGACATGTAGAACTAGAACAATCTACCCCAGTGGACAAAAAGGGTTCAATTTGAAATTCCAACATATCTCACTTGAAGAAGCCCAGTGTGTACAATATTTAAAATGTTGTGAATCTGACAAAATGAAGACAATAGTCCAAATAATGTAAATAGTGTAAATAGCAGATTTAAATTAATCCTACTTATTATAAAACGCAGATTGTGTGTGTGTGTGTGTGTGTCTGTACGTTGATATATTGGATTGGATTTCCCACATTTTTCAACTGATTTCAACAAAACTTCACAGGACTACATAAAATTACCTTGCGGTGGTTTTGACAGTGCCAAAAATTGGAAAAACAATTGTTTTTGCACAAAATCAATTTGGAAACACGATTAAGTGGCATTAATGAAAGGGGGACAACTCATATCGAGTTATACTTATTAATATTGAGTTATCGAGTTATACTTATTATAAAACCCAGGTTGATTGTTTGTGAGTGTGTGTGTGTTCATTTATATATGGGATCGGATTTCCTACATTTTTCAACTGATTTCAACAAAACTTCACCTTTTTTTTTTTTTTTATTTATTTATTTTTTTTTTTTTGTCAGGTAGCGTTTCTTATTGTTTTGCACACTTTTTTCTTTATTTTTACATTCAGAATGCTTTAAAAATTCCATTTACAAGACAATTGTTTATAATAAAATTCTATTCAATTGGTAGACTCAGAACGATTGAAAACAATGTTTTTGTTTGAGTTTCGATTTGAACAATTCGTAAAAAAAAAAATAAAACTAATTAAGACATGTGTGTCCATCAACCTTAAACAATAATCTTTGTCAATTTTATTTTTCAGTCTTTATGATGGTTGATACTTGATCTATCTCTTATGGTTACATCCTCGGGCAACACCAGACTCTACTGCTAGTCCAAAATATTTTTTATTTAACATTTTTAAAAAGTGCATATACATTATAATTAAAAATAATTATAAGGTGCTTAATTGCTATTTTTCATTATTTTAGAAATTGGCCAATAACTTATTGATTATTTTTTTTTAATAGGCCATGATCACCTATGTCCCCCAGGACATAGAAGATCATGGTTCTCTGCAGATTCCTTTTTCTTTTAATTACCATGCATTCTTGTGGAAAAATAGTGAAGTGGTTTACTGATATCTTCTCTATGGTTTGGAATTCAGTATTACTTCTCCTAGACTGGCTTCGAGTCAAAGTTAGAGAGCTGAGTCAGCCTTGCTATTTAGTGGAGTTAATTGCTATTAATATATAAGGCCAGTTTTTAAAATAATTTCAATGTTGTTTGGCCTTAGGAAAGTCCAAAATTATAAGGCTTGTTCAGAAAATGACCGACTTCTAATACCCAAGTGGTGCTAATATCAGCTTAGAGCTAGTTAAGCATCAAATTCTTTCCTGTGTTTGTTTGTTTTTTTTTTTTTGTTTTTGTTTTTCAATGATTTAATTCTATTTGCTAAAAGTGTTAATCTCCCAAATTGTCTTTGGATGAATAATAATCAACGCCGTTAATTTCCTGTTGTCAGTTTGCACATGTTGACAGAACAACACAACAAGTATTGTGGGGAGCATTTGATTCTGGTCAATCAATAAGTGCTTCCACCTTTATTACTACTACTACTACTGCTTCCAGCAGCAGCAGCGCCGCCACAACAATATTCCTACTACTTCTATTTGTTGCTAGAAGATGTTCATATGTCACTAAGCTACTTTCACTTTCACCCTTCCTTTCTCACTTGCTGCTGGTTTGTAGTTCTTGAAAAGCTTTCATTGCAATGTACTGAGAAAATATATTGAAATTCTCTCTTCTCTGTAAAGACACCAGATTTTTACTTCAGATCATGTTGAACATGAATTTAAATAGTAATAATAATAAAAAAGAACTATAGATTCTTTTCAGAATAAGGGAAAAATTAAAGATTCCTAAATAAATTTTAATCTGATCCCAAAATATTACATTTGCTCTGTGTTTTTATCAAGATAGGAGGAGGAAGGGCAAAGGGGGAGGGGCAAGAAGAGGGTGTGTGATCATTGATATTTTTATTATATACAAGAGAAGCTCAGTCTGGAACATAGATGTTTACCATGAAAAGTATTCACTACAAACAGGAAAAATATTCTCTGTTTTTTTTTTCTTGTTTTAAACCGTAACAGCAATAGATATTTAGAATACGATTTTGAACTGTAATCATAAGTATTTAAAGTCCTTCATAAGTAATATTTTCATGAAATCTTTTTCTCCTAACATGATATTGTATTTCAGAAATATTGATTAAGCAATGATTGCAATGTGATAAACAGTGAAAAATAATTAAAAACATAATTTTACTTCTTCCAACAAAAAATTCTGCATAGCGATATGGATTTGTTTGGTGCCAGGACTTCATTCATAACTCTTGGATAGTACATATCTAGAAAGGGAAAAAAATTATAGATGTTATCCGATCTGTCTGGAATCATATTATCATTATGGTTTTGATTTTCTTGAATTAATCTGAATATAATAATAATAATAATAGTAGGCATTTGTTCATCTTGTGAGATAATGATAGCACTCTGTTTGGTCAAAATTCAGTCCTTTGGTGGAGAGACTGGAGTGACCTCTCCAGGATGTGGGCCTGAGCAATAGTATATGGAGGCAACGTGTTACCCAGACCATATGACCCCGCAACCTCTGTCATACCGACAAGATGCAAAAGAATACAGGCCATTACATTTGTGGCTGATTTGACTGTAGGAGTTGCTAAAATTTTGTCAGTGTTAACAGCTAACCACCTTCAGGGCTCCACTTTAGATTTTTTTTTATCTTGATTCAGTTCTATAGTTTTTTCCATGTTATGGATATGACTGCAAAACAGTGGAAGTTTAAAATCAGGGTTTTCCTTCTTGTAGATGGACCATCTTCTCACAGTGACAAGCTCAATCTACCCGATGGAATAATTCTGGCTAACATACTAGTCTTTCATAATCTATATCCTCATTTAAAGATCTGCTGGGTTTTTTTATGTTCCCTTTTTCTTGATGATATTTAAAGAAGAAATTGTGAAGAAGGTGTATCATTAGTTCTTGGTAGTTGTAGTCAACACCTACTCTCTTATTCTCTTTCTTCTCTATGGTGGCGGTGGTGCTGGCTGCGAAGGCCCAGACTACTCCTGAAGTGTCATGAGCTGGAGTCATGAGTCAGGCCCTTCTGACAGCACATTGCACATCCTCTTCATGTTGACGGTTGGATTCAAAAGTCTTGATCCCCTCTAGGATTGTCCTATGCCAAGAGGGCCAATTTGCAGCAACAGCTTCCTAAGTCTCAGGGTCAATGTTGGCCTGTGTCAGGGATGTCTTCAATTGATCCTTGAGGTGTCATTTTGGGTTTCCATGTATCATCTTGCCAAACAGGATGGGAGTTGAGTGGGATGCATTCTGGACATGTCACCTGTGCCTACATTTGGTATTTCTTTTGTGTTCTTAAGGACATTTAAGGTTTTATTGACCAGCTGAAGCTGTTTTATATTTTACTCTTGAACTGAATTTAATTCTAAAATGTTATTTAAAAATTACAAAGCTAAAGAAGTAATTCTCTCTGCTAAGACACGTGAAACGATATTCTAAAGGTGATTACATTATATGTATGTATGTATATCTGTGTGTGTGTGTGTGTGTATTTATTATATATATATATATATATATATATATATATATATATATATATATATATATATATATTGAATGGGAGAGAAGCATGAAAAAAGAAGAAAAAATTTAAAAACATGGATTACAATTTATTTGAACATAAGATTCATTTTATTTAGCTAGAATTTTTGGTGAACATGCTGATGCCTTTTGAAATTGTCACAGTATTTAGTATTGTTGAAGTTATTGCTGACATTTTTTATCAAGATTTACAAATTCTACATTTCATTTATTTTCACAAAGCAGTCGGTGAAATTTGAATAAACTGATTTGTTTGAAAAAACAAACCAAAAAGTTTGACCAAAAGCCCTACTTTGTGCTTTAATAATTTCTTTAATTTAATTCATAGGACTTCATAGTAAACAATACTTTTTAAGAAATTTTTTTTTTTTCCCTTTTTAATATACAACTGGCCATGTGTAAATATTTCTTTCTGAAGCCAAATTCCAACTTTTAGAACTGTTTGGCCTTGTGGTTTGTTTATAGTTCTCACAGATGCAGGGTGAGCTGGGAAATGGATTCTTATATATAAAAACTTAAGATATGCAAAAAAAAAAACATTGCATTTTTATTTGTATTGCATGTTATTTTAATCATTAAATTCGTTTTTTTGTTTTTTTAAATAATAGGGGTATTTTGTCTGTTAGATAATCAAACTTTTAATTTTTCCCCACCAAAATTAATGAAAATTTATTGTACTAAGCTATGGACCCTAGTAAAACCAACAGTACCCCCCTTACCTGTTTGCACTTCTCTCAAAATTTAGTTTCAGTCAGTCAATGTATGGCTATTTTAGGTGTGACAGATGGACTAACAAAAAATTTGATCAGTACTGGAAAGAATGATAACTCTTAGTCGACTTGAGAAATCTATTTTCCTGAGAATTTGTTTTACTAGAATTTTTTTGCAAAACTGTTAACACGTGTTGAAATGTTTGCAGTTTTTAGTATAGTTGAAGTTATCAGTAATGGTTTTTGCTGATATTTACAAACTCTACATTTCATTGAGTTTTATGAACCAATCAATGAAATTTGAATAAGCTGATTTGTTTGGAAAAATGCTTTAACAAAAACCCTACTTCACAGTTTTTATGCACCCTAGTAAAACCAACTGTACTTTGTACTCTCCTGTTTGCATTTCTCCCCCAAATTTGGTTCTGATAGCTATGGCTATTTTAGAGGACATGGTGGACAGACTGACTCATGGAAGTCACAGAATTTTATATGTAGATAGATGATTTTGTTTTCTTTTAGAACACATTAGCAGAGGCTCTGATCTTTATGTAAATTACTTGTTAAATTTTAATTATATGGAAGAAAACTTAGATTTCAACTTTGATATATTTTATCATTTTCTTACCATTTATTAAGTAGGGGTCTCTTAAGTCGGTTATCAAAAAGCAAATTTCAAATGGACTTTCCTAAGAAGAACCTGCTGGTATTTTCTAATAAGATCAAATTGTTTCTTTGTTTAGCTTTGGTTTGCTTCAAAGTTTACTCTGATACTTGTCTTGTTATAGTATCCAGTACATTGGTCATGTCTTTTTATCCGGATTGTTTCTGTCAAATTTTTAGCCTTTATCAAGGATGAACAATCCATACATTCAGTTAAAAGTAAAAGAAAATCATCCTTGACTAAAAGTATAGTTGAAAGTGCTTGGACATACAAAACATTCCTACAATTTCTACATAATTTATGTCCAGACAAGAAGAAAAGTATAAGACCACAAAAAAATTAAGTAAAAAAACTTAATTGCAGTACCTCATCAGTCGTTTTTAATGAAACTTATAATATTAATAAATATGCATATTATCCCTCACCAATATCATGACTCAAAGTTTCAGGCACAACAAAATCTTTTTTTTTAGGTGCTGAGTATAGACTGATGTTTATATAATTTAAATTTTGAAAATATCTGGTTATCACAATGTTGGTGGAGTTATATATTATACTGGGATTATAGTTTTATAATTCAAAAAAATATATTTGACATTTAAAATAAACTGGATTTGTGTATGTGTGTATATATATATATATATATATATATATATATATATGTGTGTGTGTAAAATTAGAGTTAATTTTTTTATTTCTTATATTAAGCATAAAGGGAGATTACCTTTTTTGTTTTTAAAAAAATATAATTAACATTAAAAATTAATCTGGATCAATATATTTAAGCAGATATATATATTTTTTATGCCTACTTGTAACCAATTGGTTTCTCTTGTTTAATAAGCTAGGGTTATTTGAGTGTTTTAAGATAACTAATTTTTCAACAAGGCATAAATTACATCTATTTCCTTTCCAGTTGAAAGATTTGACTCTTGCTACATCATCCCAGTTGATAAAAGGTGTATTACCAACATTCTTTAACAGCCAGAAATATTTAGATAGCAAAGGAATAAGTGGCTTTCTTATCTGATATCATTTCTTATACTCAAGCATTATTTTGTAGATACCCGTGTTTCAGTAGACATGCTGTTTTGATAAAGAGTATAAATTGGCCTATACATTCAAAAGATTTAATAAAGAAAATATGCTCTCCAGCACGATTCAAACCTGCATCCTTCCTTCTTTGTAGGAGAAACTACTTCCCAGTGTCCTTTCTGATTCTATTAGCTTTACATAATTATTTTCTCAGACCACTGATTAAAAGTGACTTCAAATTGGCAATCCTGTAGTTGTTAAAGATGGCAACTTTTCATTAATTTCTATAGACTGCTGCTACAGAATCACAAAGATCTTTATCAAATAAAAAATAAACCTACATCACTTGAAGAATTCCAAAAACAGAACAGAAAGATGGTTAGTATATGTAACTAGAAAAGAAAATAATGACATAATAAATCCTTCTTCTTTTATGTGCCATGTCCCTTTAGGACATAGGCAATCATGGCTCTCCACATCTTCCTGTCCTTTTAATAAATCTTAATAAATTTTGTCTTTTTGTTATTTCCCCCCAAAGCATCTTCTACCATCCATTTGCTCATCAAATACATTGTGCTGCTTTCCTTTGTCCCCCTTTCTCTCAATCTGTCTTATGAGTATCAGGTTTTCCAAGCCTCCTTCCTCATTACCTGCCCCAGGAATGTCAATTGCCTCTTCCTGATGTTAAGTATAAGTTTCCTTTTTGTTTCCATTTTCTCCAAAATCTTGTTGTTGCTCACATGTTTTGTCCATGGTATCCACAGCATTTTTCTGTAGAACTACATTTCTGTTGTTTGAAGTCTCTTCTTCATCTTTGAGGAGATTGTTCAACATTCACTGCCATATAGGAGGACATATATCACGTAACAGTTCAATACTGTTTTCTTTGTTTCGAATAATTTTTTTTCTGTCTCTTAATCCTCTGCATTGGATATCAATGTTGCACTTTTCCTGATCTGTTAGAACACTTCCCAGATATTTAAATTTTTGTACTATTTGATTTTAGTATCCCCGATTTGTAATTTTCACTTCAGTCTTGGCCTTTTGTTGGTAGCCGTGCACTCTGTCTTTTTGTGGTTTATACTTGGTCCTTTCTTCTTGTTTTTATTTGCTACATTCTGTAAGAACTTTTGTAGTGTCCTTTCCATGTCTGCTATCAACACTGTGTCATCTACATATCTTGACTTCCTACACTATCTTAAACAAAAGGTGAGGAATTAAATTCCAATCAACACTAGTAAGAGCAATAACTATTAATAGATTTGAGGAGTCTATTTTCCTGAAGAACTTTTTTTGAGATGAATATTTTATGAATTTAAACTGATAATAATGCTATCGGTTCAGTCAAAGAATGCCAAATGTTTCCTGGTTTCCTGAACTGTTGATCTCACCACCTTAGCTAAATCAAAAGTTTGTTTTTGTTTTAACATCTAAAGTAGGCATCTTGTTGAAGATTTCCTCACTAGAAACTTTTTTTTTTTCTCTGGCGTTTTAAGTTTACCAGAAAATAAGAACCTAAAAAAATACAAACATTTTAGTCTGAGCAATGCTTTCCCCCAGGAGGGCCATAATTCTTAATGTTTATTCATTTCAAAATTCTCACCCAAGACATTGTTTGGTTTCATGCCTGTGTTTATTGCTGCAATAAAAATGCAGTAAAAAAAAAAATATACTAGATTTGCAAAATCCATTCAGGTATTTAATTGTGATGCCAGAATTCATAATGATGATGGTTCCAAAATAAGGTGTGATTCATTGAATATATATGGTTCTAATCCACAATATCTTATTGGTGCCAAAGGTCTCATTTAGACCTTCTACAGGAATTAGCTGAAAATCCCACTGGAGAGCAAGTTTTCAGCTAGTGAAAATAAATGATGAAAATAACAGATTTTTAGTATGATAAAGAAAAGGTCTTTGACAGAAAAAATGATTAATACTTTTCAAATGTCTGTTTGTTTCTTTGGAGAATTAAATTTGCTATTAATAACTATTTTCCCACAACTTGGATACATATTTTTTGATAACTATGTTCTATTGGATTAGCAGATTTTAGAAACATTAAAAAAAAAGAAGAGTATTTAGTCCTTGTATGGATGTGTGTGTAATGTAATGGTTATCAACATAGAAAATGGAACAGTGTTCAAATTTTGGCCTAGTTTATGTTTGCTTTCACAGTAATGTCCATGGTAAAGACATGAATCCAACTCTCCTTAAGTAGAAAGGTACTGCATTCTTTAGTCTTGAATACTCTAAATTCAAAACCAGAATTTATTTGTACACATGCACAGACAATTTACTTGGTCACTCGGTTCTTTGTATTGTTTCAATTAACATACTGTTTTGGACAATCCATTCTTCAACCTTCATCAGGTGTAATATATGAGAACAGAGGAAACATCCTCCTTCCAAGAAAAGAAAATTCTTTTATTCTGATGGTTTACATCTGAGAACTAAATGAAACATTCTGTTAACAAGAACAACTTTACAAAGAAGAGATCTGTGTGTATGAACAATGTTGGATATATTAATATCTCTACTCAAAGTTTTAAGCAATACTCTGGTTATTAATTTTCCTGAATTTAGATAGATACAGATGCCTTTTGCTAGCTATGCCAAGCGTTTTTATATGAAATTATTGGGTAAAAAAGAAATTGCTTATCAATGAAGAGTTATGAAAGTTTATTCAGCCAAATTTAGACATCAATATTTATGTGCATTTGTTAGAGAAATTTTTCCACCTTGTCATTTAAAAACATTTTGATCTCTTAAATGAATAATGATAGAATATTGGCAAAATATTTGTTACTCTCTATTTGCAGATTTGTATGGAATGACAGTTTTTATAGACACACACACACACACACAGCTTTGATTTAAAATGAACTGACAAGCTCTGTCTGTTTAAGTTTTTTATTGTGCTCAAAGTTCATAATTTGAATTTCACAGTCATTATCAAGAACAAAAATAACAAAATATGAACTTTGGACAGTTTACCCACAACTTTTATCACAATACTCAACACCTTATTTGAAAATTGGAAAAATACAACAAACAGACGAATCTTGTTGTTTCTTTTTAACAAAACTTGTTACCTTTATTTATATATATATATATAATATATATATATGAGAACATGACTGAGTGGTTAAAATGGTTACTTTCTAACCATGGACAATTAGTCAGCAAGATGAAGCCAGCACATTGAATATTTGGAAGGTGAGTGAAAACCATTTCATGGGGTGTTCCAAGCTTTGTGAGTGAAATTGGATAGCTGAAACTGTTCTAAAATTAGCAATGCTTGTGGTTGTTCATAAGTTACCAAGGTTTTGGGTACACTGGCCTCATTCTAAAAATTGATCATGCCAGATTATGTGCTCTCTGCAAAAAAACTGTAACTAAGGTTTGCTCAGCATAGTTGCAGTATAAACAGCAGAGCAGGCATCTGTAATAGGGTTTGGCTAAACCACTACTATTGCAGACAGGTGTCTTCAGAAACAAATAGTAACTGCCAACATCATCATTATTTTTCTTTGGATTTCTGTTGTATACATGTCCTTCCAGGTCTCAACCAGAGACCTAAGGTTAGAAATGGTTTCATGACATTTTCCACTGATCATTTTTGTAAAATAAAAAAAGTAAGATCACGCACATTTTACATAGATAAAGCTCTTTGTAATGTGTGAGTGCAATTTTTAGTATTTCTTTAAGGTATGGGCTACTAGGAATCTCTTCAATTAGTCTATCAGAATTTTTTTCAATCAATCAGAGGGCTCCAACTACAACTGGAATTATTGATGTCCCTCATATGCCACATTTTTGAGTTTTCCATTTCAAGATCCTTGTACTTTGATAGTTTTTTTGAAGGTCTTCAAAGATACATTACAATCTGCAGGGTCTATCATGTCAATAAGAAAGCACATTCTGTTGTTGTTAATAATAATAATTCCAACTAATATAATTTTGTTTTCTAAGATGACTTTGTCTTTCTCATTTCTGGATTCAAAACTAGAATATGAAGGAAAATTTGCATTTGAAGAGATAAGCTCTTTAATACAAATTACCATTTAATGTTATATGAAATTATTTTCTTTTAAATCTAAACAAGCCATGTTTGTAAATGTTGTTCTGTTCTCTTTCATTATCACTATTGCTTCACGTTCTTTCAATTCTAGAATATATCATGTTCTGCTTGATACTACCTTGGCCACTTTGACTCATCTTATTAATGCTCTATTGAGCTAACCCTCAAAACATCCTGATCCTTTTGTTATTAATGCCTGACTCACAGCTTGAAAGGCTTCATTATTGAACTTAATTGACTTACTTGAAATACACTGGGTCAGTTATTATTCAAACTGGGTAGCATTTTTCTTCCTAAATTCATAAATACAAAATATGATTCTCAAAATTTTTAAATGCATATATATTTTCCAAAATTTACACATGACTTTAAATAATTAAATATAATTATATAGGTAGAACTTAATTTCAGATAACCTTCTACATACATTTATATAAAAGACCTGTTTTTTTGTTTCCAGCAAAATGTATTGAAGTTTTTATGGGGGAGTATTTGAAAATATTAAACTTTCAAGCATCTTAAAATAATATTTAATGATCATTTAAATTTAAAATAAAAAAAAAATTTTGCAAAGTGAAAATGTTGTGCTTTAAAATCCCTATAGAAGACAAAGTATTATTACAGATTTTATAAGTAAATAACAGTAATACTTTTGAGTTTAAAATATAAATTTCCCTATTTTATGGTAGATCTCTAATTTAGGCCAACATTTCTTTTGACTAACCAAAGAGTGACCTTGATAGGTGTGTGAGTAAATAGATAGGTGTTATCCCAAACATCAATCTGATGGTCAGCCAACAGGTTTGATTTGCAAATGGCTATACAAGATCTCACTGCTTCGTATTGATTGGTTTCTTAGTATGCCTTTGCTGCTGTTTCTATGGTTACTGTGAGTTGAATTTAGTGCTGAGTAAGACCTGAATATATATCTTTGTTCATAAGGCAAAGCAATTCCTTAATGACTAACTAGATCTTGACAATAAACAGCCATCAAGGTTGGCTGATTATGAACAACTCAATTGGCAACATTGGTAATAAGTGCCTGAGTAAGGAAATCTAGTGTACAGTGATGATATCCAATTAACAACCCTTTGATTTAAACTGTATTAATAACCTAGGGAAGAATATATATATATTTGTAGTTAGGCCTTATATTTAAATGTTTTAGAATCTTTGGAAATGATGATTAAAGGCATGCTGTTTTTAACAATATTTCCAAAATGTGAAATTGACAGAACATTGACATTTTCTACTGAATATATTCTAACAGATATCAGTTTTTATGGGTCTTCTAATCTTTAGAAAATATTACTTAAATTGCAAATTGTGAATCCATATATACATACACATATACCCACACAGTGCTGCACAAAAGTAAGTTAACCTCTAAGATAATATTTTTTAAAAATCTCTTTTTTTCCAGATGATCAACAAAACTTAAACTATATATTCATTAAGAAAAACCTTTTATTAAATCAATTACAACCACTTTCAAAATTTTTTTATCAAGCTGGAATAAAAATATTAAAAAGCAAGATGTGCAAAAGTAAACCCTTATATTTAATATTTGGTGATTCCTCCTTTTGGGGTTACAATGTCAACCAGTCTTTTTTTATAATTTTTAAGAAGTTTCTGGCAGTAGTGAGTGCCATCTTTTTGTTACTATTCTTCTTGGCAAAACTCCCACAATTGCTCTATAATACCTGGGTTTCTTGCATGCACTGCCTTCTTTGACTTGAATCACAGATTTTTGATTGGGTTTAGATCAGGACTTCTTGAGACTTGAAATTTTTTTTTTTTTTTTTTTTTTTGTGGATTTGCTTTGATGGTTCACATCATTGTCCTGTTGGAAGTTCCAGCCCTGACCTAAACCCAACTTTTGAACTGAGGACAAGACACTTTCATTGAAATTTGCTTGGTATCTTGCAGCATCCATTGTACTGTCAATGCATACTATTTTGCCTGTTTGAGCTTCTGTTAAGCACCTCCAAATCATAATGCCATCAGTGCCATGTTTAATGGTTGCTATCAAATTCTTCTCTTCAAAAGTTGTATTAGGAGCTCACCACCTATTGTTCCTTCCCAAAAGCTTCAGGATGTTCTTTTGATCTTTGCATATATATATTTTTTTAAAATTTAGTCTCTAACTGCACACCTTTTCATACACAATTAGTTATATTGTTTGACTGCAGTATACACAGCTTACCCAAAAAGTGTCATTTTGATTTTTACATGTGCACAAAAAATTATTTGCTTGGGCAACCATGTAAAACAAAAATACAAAATGTAATGTAATGGTTCACTTACTTTTGCACATCTTAATTTTTAATTCATATTTCATTCCAGCTTGATAATCATTTTTGAAAATAGTTGTAATTCATTTAATAAAGGTTTTTTTTTTTTAAAATGGACATATAGTTTAATTAGGATCTGTTGATTATCTGGAAAAAAGAAACAATTTTAAATATTAGGGGTTTACTTACTTTTGCACAACATTATATATATATATATATATATATATATATACTAATAGTAATAATGGACTCTCCCATCGGTTTCAACGTATGAGGATCTAACATCTTATTGATTCAGTTATGAAATTTTGTGCAATAATCTTAAGCGGCATTTAAGACCCACTAGTGATTTACAAAGGAGGCCACATATGGAACAAGTGTGAGGATTGTGAGATGAAATCACTGTTAGATTGGCTGACCTTTTAGATACACACACATATATATATATATATATATATATATATATATATATATCATTGCCTGTAAGTGTGGTTATCCACAGTATTTTAGTGAAATTTTTTTTTCTGTGATGCTTTAGAGTGGTCTAGTGTTACATAAAGCCCACCCCTCCTTTCTTTCATTTCTGTTCAAGTCATCTGAAGGTTATGTTGCATGAAACTCTAGTCATGACTAGAGCCATCCATTCACATGATTTAACATTGGTAAGCATTTTTTGTTTGGTCTAGGCAATCTAGGCTTTGAGTGCTTTACTTTACTGAGTTGGTAAGTTTGTCTTTAGGCCTTTTTTTCTCTTTTCATTATTGTCGTCTTTATTTGATACTCTATCTGGATAAGAGTTTCAGCTTTTGACAAGCTGTCCATTAGTTTCACCAATGGTTTTTGTTTTTCTTTAATAGTATATATATTTTTATATATCAAGAACAATATTGTGGAAAATGTATGACAAAGTGGAAAAAGTTTTCTTGTGCCTCATTCCTTTTTGTCCTAAATTTGTAGTGTTGGTATGATTACACAAGCAGATGAATGATGGATGCCAGGATTTTGAAATTTAAATTTTTTTTTTTCAATCTAGCCAATTGCATTTAGATTCTTTTTCTTTCCATTATTTTTGTTAGTGGATATCCTACACTGTGATAATAGAAGTTCTACCAGGAATGGTGAAATGTAATATCCCAGCTGCAAATTTACTCTAGATAATCTTGTAATCAAGGATTTCTCTAGACATTATTGTTGTAATAAATTGGTTTCTTCTTTGATCAGGGTAGTTCTTTATGTCAATATTGTGGTCACTCTCACTACGGTGGGCAACCATTGCATTTGATATATTGTTTTGTAAAATGTCCCTTTTGTGTTCATATTATATTTTATTTAGATTCATTGTGGTTTTCTTCCTGTGTATTTTTTTGTAATATTTATTACAGGTGATCGAGTAAATTCTTCAAGTTTTAGCTTACTAAATCTTTTGTTGTTTTAGATGTAGTAGTAACAATTTTTATGTTGAGTTTAGATAGATTTTTCCAATTGTAATTGTGGTAGTTGGTAGGACAGTATATTTTTTTGATTCATTGGATTTGTCAGGCTGGACAATTTTTTTTTTTTTTTTTTTTCCTTAATTTAAAAATTCCCAGCATCTCCCGTTCATGAGCATGTGTAGTCTTACCAACATAGCAAATTTAGTCTGATGAAGTCCTGAAAGATGAAACATGTCACACGAAAACTTTTCCACTTTGTCATATATATATATATATATATATATATATATATATATATATATATATATATATATAAAAAATGTAGGAACCCAGGGCATTGATAGAATAAGGAAAAAAAGGAAACATTTATGAATCTAATATGTTACACCTTTATTAAAGCTTGATCAGATAACGAGATAGAGGGAAAGAAGAAATTCTGGTATTTTTAATTTTTGTATTGTTTGTTACTCATCGTTTAAGCAGATGTCATGTCTTGTCAAGCAGATGAATAAAGGCAAATGTAAGGATTTTTTTTTGCAACAGGTATTTATAAACAAAAGTAAGGTTTTCAACATTTTTAAATTTAAGAATGGTCAAAACTATAACTGAAAGTCATGGCCGAAATGCATTGGTAAAAAATAGTTTATCATTTTTTATTTATATCGTCTTTTTATAAATGTATTTTTAAAATTTTATCTTAATTTTACACACACACTATACATATATACCTAGAGTGTATCAAAAATACTTTTACAAACTTTGGAGGCAAATTCCTCACACCAAAACAAAGACAAAAGTCCATATAAACATGTCCACAAATCCTTCATTTTTGAGTTATTAAGTTTAAAGTTTACTGTAGACGATGTTAAATGTACAATCCAAGATATAATCTAAAAATTCTTATTACCATAGTTTGTGGTGCCACAGATCCTGTCTCAATAACGTGATGATAAACAGCAGCAAAGGTTGGATGGCTAGGCTGCTTTTGGTCTGGAAACACAATCTTATACAGCTGTACAATCCATTATCATTCATATAGCCATATGTAAAAATTGTATCTGCCTTCTCACGATAGGAATATCCTGCCATTATTAAACAGAAAATTTCTCGGTTAACTCACTTTGGATACAATCCAAAAATAATTATTACCATAGTTTGTGGTGCCACAGATCCTGTCTCAGTAATGCAACAATAAACAGCAACAAAGGTTAAATGACTCGACTGCCTTCAGTCTGGAAACACAATCCGATACAGCCTCATATGCAGTCTCGTGTCCATTACCATTCATGCAGCTGTATATAAAAATTTTATCTACCTGCTCATGATATGCATATCCTACCATTGTTAAATGGAGCACTTCCTAGTTAACTCACTACTACATACGTTAAACATTGAAGACAGGATAATCGCAAATGTACACGAATGACAGATGTAACCTAGTCTCTATGGCAACACTGTGCCATCCACCATAAACTTTCTTTAAACTTAATAACTCAAAAATGAAGGATTTGTGGACATATATTTATATGGACTTTTGTCCTGGTTTTGGTGTTGGGAACCTGCTCCCAAATTTTGTAAAAATATTTTTGATACACCCTATGTGTATGTATATGTCACTCATTTTCTTACTCTTTTTTAGTCTTGAACAATGCCAGCTTAGGAAAATATAAGATTTAATTATTTTAAACACACACGCAAATGTATACACACAAAACACATTTTTTGTTATCCATCTGATGAAGCCATATAGGCGACATGCATTATTGGATATTATTTTCAAAACACACTTTCACGAACGTTTTTCCAGATGTCAATATAACTCTTTCGGGATTACATACCCAAATTTATTACACACACACACACACACACATATATATATGCACAGTGGAGTAATGGATAGCAGCTTGGATTGAGGGATCAGAGAGCTGAGTTTGAATTCTAGTTGAATTCATTGCATTCATTTACATGCTAATAGTCTTGGGAAAGGTATGAATCCATCTCTTCTCCCCCACCTGCATAATTAATAATATGAAGAAGAGTAAAGTTCTGAAGTCGGGCAACAGTAAAGATACTTGAATTAAGATATGGAGAAAGTAACTCTATATCTGTTAAGAAAAACTTGTAATTTCATATTTAGGAGACAGTATAACGCACTATTTTCATAAGGATTGTTGTCCTTGTCCAGTTCCACTCATGGCTGATTCGTTCCCTTGCTTGTCCACATGAGAATATTGACTTTCTTTCATTCGGAGAAGGTTATGATTTGATTTAGCATCCACTCAGATGCTAAACCAAATCATAATGCCCTTGTCTTGAAAGAAAGTCAATAAATAGATGAGGATGGATGATGATGAAAGGATTTAGATGCAGTGTTTGGAAAAACAATAATGTTGCCAAAGAGGGGGTCTGGTTGCAGTTGTAGCATGACAATTCTTTGCTTATGTCTGAGATTGACTTCTCTATAAATTGAGAACTAAAAGTTTATTTCTTCTTTGTATTCTGATCCGATCAGATCCATGCAATTTGATTTACTAGAAGGATTTGAACACATGTCAGCATGTTGAAATCCTTACAGTATTTAGTAATGTTGAAATTATCGCTAACATTTTTTGTTGAGATTTACAAACTGTACGTTACTTTCAATTTCACACACCAAACAATGACACTTGAATAAGCTGATCAGTTTGGAAAAATATTTTGACCAAAAACCTGATTTGCACTTTAATATTTTTCTTTAATTTTATAGGACTTTATGGTAAATGATATTTTTTTTAAGAATTTTTTTTTTTTTTTTTTTTTAACAACAGAGAATAAATTCTTAGGATTTCTTACTCTAGAGCATTATACAACTGGCAATGTGTAAATATTTCTTTCTGGAGCCAAATTCCAACTTTTTGAAGCATTTTACCTTGTGATAGTTATCACAAATGCTGGGAGTACTGTAAATTGGATTCTTGTATATAAAAACTTAAAAAGATAAGCAAAAAAGAATATTGCATTTTTATTAAATAAGTATTTGTTATTTTAATCATTAAATTGTTTTTAAAATAGTGGGAGTATTTTGTATGTTAAATAATAAAACTTAATTTTTCCAAAAATGTATTGAAACCAACTAATAAAACCAACTGTAGTTTGTACCCCCTTACCTGATTGCACTGCTCCCTCAAATATTTTTTTTTATCGGCCAATGTATGGCTATTTTAGAGGGTGTGACGAACAGACAAACTAATGGAAGTCACAGAATTATATATATCAATAGAAGTTTTTATTGATTTTGATTTTCATATATTTCTTCCCTTCAATATAATCCATCTATTCTTACAATCTCTTCTTCAAGGTCTCCCATTCCAAAACTAAACCTTATCTTGTCACTGAGCTCATGGTTGCTTCGATTTGTGCCTTTCATGCATTTAATCCCCCTCCACTCCCTGCACATTTATCTCAGTTTATGTTTGTACACTTCTCACAAAAACTGCTCAATCCTAGGTATGATGATAAACTACATCTGGCAGCAAGGCTTCTCATCAGAAGATTGGAGGTTTTGAGGAGTATGGAACCACCTCTTAATTGCTGTTGTCTCCCAGCTATGGGCAAATAGTTAAGTCCCAAACAAAACACTATGAAAGTATAAAAATACAATTTTATATTAAAAATATCAACAACACATTTTTATGTAAAAAAAAAAAAAAAAAAAAATTAGTAATAATACCTATTTATAGTAAAATCAGCAACAATACATTTTTAAAGCAAAGTGACCAGACATCTTATCTGCAGTTGAAGGCATAGAATTGTGTTCAGAATATTTTTAGTTGAAGCCATAAAAATATTCACATTATTTACATTTTGACATTGAATGAACCATGGAGATTGATATGTCGCTAACCAAATAACCAACATAAAAGAAATCTTTCATGATATTAAGCCATATAATATCCAACAATTTCTTAAACTGTATTCCAAAATATAACATCAACAAAATTACAATATAAAGCACACACACATCTCCACTCCCTAGTAATCATGTTCATACAGACATGTATATGCACAAAAGCTGAGTATCATCTACCATGTATTCAATTGTAAAGGCAGAATAACATATATAAGATTTTTATTGCTTCAAAACATCTAAGAAAATTAAATTTCAGCATTAAGTGACCCATAAGGTGTTGATATGCCATTAAACAACAACAAAACTGCTGTTGTTGTTGTTTTTTTGTTTTTTAATCAGTTCACCTCAAACAAGGTGATAATGCCACTAAGATGCAAGGTGATACTGGGAGTGAAAGAATGAAAAAACTAGAAGAAACCAGAAACCCAATGTGAACCAGATGATAGGCAAACCTATCTAATTTTATATTGCTTATATTTTAAACTTCAGAAACCTTATTATTTAAATTCTGGTTTTACTAATTAAAAAGGTCTCTCCAGAAGATTTATTTACCATTCCAAAAAGGCAAATACATAAAATCATTTTAATATTGGGTTGCATGTGTATGTAACTAAAGGCAAAAACTCTCCAGTTTCACCAAAGTTTATTGCAGACAACAGGATATACTCACTGACTACTTCAGTAATGCAATCAGGAGGTACTGCCCCCCCCCCAAAAAAAATGGACCCTCATGAACCAGCTTTAATAATTAATGGTTTTGTGGACAAAAAATTAGGTAGCAATGTAAAGATTGTAGAAGAGTAGTTTCCAACCAAACCAATTGATCATCTGTTCTAGTATTTAGCCCTTACCTATTATAAGAAGAGATTGCTTTCTGTCTGTCTAAAAGGGTATTTGGTGACTTTTCTAAGTGTAGCTTTGATGTAGCACAAGGCTGAAAGTATAGAGCTCCCAGTGAGGATCAAACACACTACCCAGTTGGAATTGAATTAGCGAGACAAACTTGCTAACCATTAATCCACATCAAAGTGCTAATTTCTCATTGGTATTTGTGCAAAGTGAATGAAATGAACTAAGACAAAATTTGAACTTGACTCACAGATGCCGTTTTCCATACTTCTAACTTTTAATCCAGTCACATTTCCTAAATATAATAATCCAAGAAGATCATGTAAAGGAACAAGTGTAAAAATTTATGGGAGGTTTTACATAGATACTTAAATTGCTTCTTCTATGTGCTGTATCTCTTTAGGACACAGGTGATCATAGCTCTCCACAATTTCCTGTCCTTTGTAGCTCCTAATAATTTTTTTTCTTTTTTGTTATCTCTCCTAAACTTTGTTCCACCATCCATTTACAAAAACTCATTAAGTAGCATTGTTTTATGTCCCTCTTGCCTTCAATCTGTCCCTCTGGGTATTAAATATTCCAAGCCCTCTTTCCTCATTATGTGCCCTAGAAATTTCAACACTCTCTTCTTGATATTAAGTATAAGTGTCCTTTTTGTTTCTATTTTCTCTAAAAATATGTTGTTGCTCACATGTTTGGTTTATGGTATTCTCAGCATGCTTTTATAGAACCACATCCTTGTTGCTTGAAGTCTCTTCATCTGTGAGAAGATTGTCCAGCATTCACCACCATATTGAAGGACTGATACATAACAGTTCGGTGCTATCATATTTAATTGTTGGTTTTTTGAAGATAGATAAAAGATTCGTCTCACCAAATCCGAAGAACCTCTCTTCATGAAGAGCAAATCTGAGTGTAAAATGTTCTTGTAAGTGTAAGGAAAAGGAAATTGAAAATGATTTTAATGTTCATTTGCTTCTCATTCAAATATAGATCTTTTCACTTGAAGTATTTCCTAACAATTTTCAATTCAATTAAGCATCATTAATTTTTTTTTTTTTTTGTATCAGTTTATGAGTGACCATCCTGCCTAGTTTATTGATTGAGGAAGCATTTAATTATCGTTAAGGTAACAATTATTTGCTGAATACATAGTCTTCAAGGCGACTTGAAAATCGTAATTGATATAAATTAAAGAAAATAAAAGCATCTTTTCTATTTTTGAGACCATTCTGAAATGTTCTTTAGTGCTAAATATTGTATGTCTGCCATCTACGTCATCCATTCCTAATGATAATCTCCTCTTAGAAGAATTTTTATGCCAGTGTTCCCCGCATACGATGCTTGAGAGTCACTAATGGTAGATGGTTACAATTAATTAGGTGTGTGTGTCTATGGCCTGAATAAAAGGTGGTAGGAAGTGAAGGATAAGGAGGATAGATTATGATTGATTCTTGACTTGAGGTTAAAATTGTAGTGATCAGAGAAGCATCCACATAAGAGTCTATTCCCCAATGAGGTAGTTGTTGGTGAGTGGGGGCAAATAGAACCCCCCCCCCCAAAAAAAAATACATTTGGTATACAGAATATACAAGGATGATTTGACTCTATGTATGTAGCATGGTGTGTCTTAGCTGTGAAGGCCTGAACTCATCTGAACATTTGTTGTGAAAATATTGATAAACTAGCAAAGGGAAATGCCTGTGGGGGGGAAGTGGTTGCTGAGTGGAGAACAAATCTTCCCACAGAAGACTACATGAACAATTCTGAATTCTATCATGGCTGGAAAGTGAGGATTCAGCAATTTGGTCTAATCTGACTTTTGTAAAGCTAAAGCATGCCAAAAGGAGTCAGATAATTCCAGGACTGATAAAATACAGGTAGTTTATTCTTGCTTGTTATAAATGGGGAAAAAAATTAATTCTGTAATCCTTCATTTTCTACTTTAGTTTAGATCTTGATCCCAGTTTTTTCCAGGACTCAAAATGGCCGCCAAAGTCCAGTTAAATTGGATTTAATTGTTTACTGGAGGGCTAATATCGATATAATGGCATATTGCAACAAAGGGAAATAAATCTCATCTACACATTGGGAGGCAGAATAATAAAACCAGTGCTTGAAGACAACTACAAGTGGATTGTCAATGCCTAGGAAATAGTTGGATGCCACTATCATTGTCAAAGACATCAAGAAATGCTGCATTTCAAACAAACTCTATGACACTGCTGATGATGATATCCTATACAAGGAATTTGTACAGAAATGAGAGTCAATAAAGGAACCACAAAAAGCTGACAATAATGATCTCGCCAACTATACCTACTACTCAGATCTGTACCCCAACTTGATAAAGAATTCGATCAGTTCTACAGGTCTTGATGACAAAGGCAAGTTTAAAGGATTCAAAAAGGATGACCTTCCAGTCTCGGATCTTGGATGCCCATGAGAACAGAAAAATGATCTGAATTCCTCACAATCCTTTTCAGGACTACATAATTTTGAAATAAATACCTTAAAACGTCACTAAAAAAATTAAAACCAAGCCACGAAGTTAATATTTAATTAGTTTTATTTTGATTTATTTTCTCAATTTGTATTGGCAATTTAGTGACCTTATTTCCCCAAAGAGTCATTATCACGTTTTCTTAATTCTCAGGAATCACAAATGTAAGCAAAATGCCCCCTTTTTTAAATTTTTTTTTTTTTTTTCCTTTTATGCAAGTTTTGGTCACTTTCTTTGCTCTACATACAGGTGTGTTTTATACATGAAAATAAACTTTTTGTGCTGAAGTTTCACTGTTTTTAACAGCTTTTTCTGCTCTTCAGCAATCTATACGCAAAGGATTATGATACTTTACTTTTCAAATTCTTACAATATAGAGACAGCTCACACCAATCAGTGTTTTTCTGGGTTTTTTTTTCATTGACTTGTATAAAAATGAAGATAAAGCAAACAAAAGAAATTTGTTACGATTGAAAACAAATAAAATGTTGTAGAGTTCTGAATGCTCGATAACAAATTTGGAATTTATTTATAATATCCTATTTTGTTCTTTCTTCTGCTTGAATTTGACATTTTCAATAATAAAGGCAATATTCTGTTTGTTTCTTCTCTGAGTCAGAGCAAAACGTAACTCTTATAACAACGGCACACTGTCTTTGTTCCCTCGTATATTTACCACATTGACTGCTGCATGGCTTACAGCCATATCACCTTGAAACACAGGTTCTTATATGATCACCAAAGTTAAGCAACAATGAGCCTGCTCAGCACCTAGCTGCGTAGCCACTTGGAAATACCAGGTGTCCTGTAGTAAGCATGGGGTGTGCAGCTGGTATAATGTATAATAGCTTGGAATTGGAAATCAAAGACCTGTGTTCCAATTCCAGTTGGGTTCATTATATTCACTTATGTGATGAGAAAAAGGTATCAATCCACTTTTTCTCCCTCCAGCTAATTAATAAGACTGGTATCACTAAAATCTTTATTATCTCAAAAATTCTTACAATCTAAAAATATTTCTTGGCTTTAAGTAAGCTACAAACCTTAAAAAAAAAAAAATAAAAAAATACTCATATTATTTCTCCAATAATTTCTCCATGTATACAAGCAGGAAAATAGTTGCCTAATGGATATGTCATTTACCTGCCTATTTCCAGTTCAGGAATTTGAATATAGAATTTCTAAAAATTCACTTTGTAACTTATGAACAGTTTAAAAAGAGTAATTAACATTCCAAGCAGAATACACTTGTAAAATATTTACTGCTCACAGTTTGCAAATTTATGTATAATTTTGTTGCTGATTCACTTTAAAGCACATTGGATTTAATGACAGTTTCTCCTGCAAGGGGAGCAGGTTCAAATCCTGCTTGAGGGTGCATAAGTTGAAGAAGAGAAACAATTCCATTTGTATTATTGAGGATTAGATGATAATATAAAAAAAGTGTGTTTGTTTATATATATATATATATATATATATATAGTACTGGATCTTATTAATCATTTTATATATATATATATATATATATATATATATATATATATATATATATATATATATATATAAAAATGGTTAATAAGATACAGTATTTTAAACTAATTTAAGTCTTTTTACATAGTTCAAACTGTTGTCCTTATCTTAATTGTCACATTCACAATAATTTGGCTGTTGTATGCCCCAACCTTCTTCAGGTCATATACATTGGAATTTTGAATCAAAGCCTTATTTCATCCACTGGAGTAGATTGTTCTAGTTCCATGTGCCATGCCTTTTCTGGATATCTCAGTTTCAGTTATTTCCCTTTAGTAACTCAACACTTCAAATTGTTTGTTCACCTCTGCTGTGGCTAGGTATTGAACTCACAACTCTGAGTTGAGTCACTGGATTACTTCAACGATTGTTTTTATCTACTGTGTCTACCTCAGTGGATGAAATAAAGGGTTTGGTTTGAAATTCCAACCTATGCCACCTGAAGAAGGCTGGAGCATACAATGGCTGAAACGTTGTGAATATGGCAATAAAGATGAGGACAACAATGTAAATAGTGTAAATATTCTTTTATAGAGTTTAAATCTGAAACCTGCAATCCATGTAAATGTTTCATCATCAGAGAGAAAAAAAGAAACCCCTAGCTCAGGGTGACCATCAGATCTTGCTCTCCCCCTGCTAGCTGCAAGTCATTTTATAATGTTAATAATATCAAATGTAAAATCTATAAATGATGGATGATAAAACAGTAATTGCCTTCTTGCAAAAAAAAAAAAAAAAAAGTTTTCTTGAAGCCACTTAATTATCAGTCAATTGCAGATTGCTTAGACTCTTGCAATTATTCAAGAATTTTATTTGCTTTTCATGAGGATTACTGTTTGAGTGTCAGATAATGGCTCATGTGGTAGCAAATGAATGACCACATTTTCCGATTACTATTTGCTTATCGTTCTTTTTATATTTATTGTTAAAACATTGGATAACAAAAATATCTTTCCTATTAAGAATGAAAATTGTAAAAAAGCATAGAAAGATTATTGTTGGTTGGGTATAGAAAAGCTTAAATATAAAATGCTTTTATAATATGATATTTATATATAATCTCTTAGGGCTAGCATTTTTCCCCATAGATGAAGTAGAAAGATTATGTTGAATCAATTGCTAAGTCTGCTACTATGAAAGTTGGTTGACAGTGTTATGCTAGACAATTTTTCTTGCCAGAATATAACTTAAACATTTATAATTCTATCCATGCATTGAATATTGCTGCTACACCTGGTCTTGTGCTTCTGTTATATATATATATATATATATATATATATATATATATATATATATGTGTGTGTGTGTATTCTTGATAAAATACAAAGAAAAATCTACAAAGTTATTGGTCCTGATTTAGCATCTCTGCTTCACTTATTTTCCCAGTGTCATAATGTAGCTTCCCTCTGCCTTTTCTATAAATATTTTCATGGCAATTGTCCTGATGATCTTTCCTTTATGGTACCTAGACTTTATGAATTTAAATGCAGTACTAGATTGGCAACAAAGAATCATCCCTTTAAACTAACTGTAAGTTCTATGCTAACAGTTTCTTCTATCAACTCTGTGGAACTATCTTCCAGCTTCCTGCTTTTCATGAGCATCTCTTAAATTTAAAAATTTTGAAAAGCTAACAGCATTTTTATTTTTGTTTATAAACACTTGTAAAAGCAAATGTAAGGATTTTATTTTATGCAATAAATATTCAAAGGGTTAACTGAAAAGTCTAGGTAAATTATGGAGGATACTAAATAACACAAATTAATGTCTAATAAACAAAACCGAGTAAATGTTGTTGAATTTTATTTTGATATATCCACAAAAAGTTTTTGTGTGATGTTTCATCCTTTAGGACTTCATTGGACTATGTTTATGTTGATGTGACTACACATGTGCATGTGTATGAGCATTGTGATAATAGAAGATCTGCCAAGAATGGTGAAACATAAAGACCTGGATGTAAATTTACTGTGGGTGATCTAGCAATTAAAGCACTTTCTATACATTTTCATCTTAGTGAATTGTTTTCTCTTTTAATTACAGTAGCATTTGTTATATCAACATTGTTGATATCAGTATTGTTACAGTGAGCACTTTGGATTTCAGTCTGATATTTTCTGTTCTCTGTTAAAAAAACTTCCTAAATATTTAAATTTTTGAACTTGCTGGAGTTTGGTATTGCAGTTTATGAAAACCAACAGAAGCAACACCTACCATGATAAGGCTGTGGCCCAATACTCAATATGGAGTGAAATCTCAAACTAAGGTTTATCATCTAAATAACATTAAGTCACCTTCAAGATATATATACCAACTAGCAGTAGAGCCCGGCGTTGCCTGGGGATGTAACAGTAAAAAATAGATCAAGTATCAACCATCATAAAGACTGAAAAATAAAATTGACGAAAATTATTGTTTAAGGTTGATGGACAAACATATCTTAATTAGTTTTTTTTTTTTACGAATTGGTCAAACCCAAACTGAAACAAAACCATTGTTTTCAGTCGTTATGAGTCTACCGATTGAATAGAATTTTGTTATAAACAATTGTCTTGTAAATGGAATTTTTAAATCATCCTGAATGTAAAAATAAAGAAAAAAGTGTGCAAGACAATAAGAAACACTACCTGCCAAAAAAAAGTGAAGATTTGTTGAAATCGGTTGAAAAATGTAGGAAATCCGATCCCATATATAAACGAACATAGAAACACACAAAAACAACCTGGGTTTTATAATAAGTATAACTCGATATGAGTTGTCCCCCTTTCATTAATGCCTCTTAATCGTGTTTTCAAATTGATTTTGTGCAAAAACAATTGTGTTTTTCCAATTTTTGGTGCTGTCAGAACCACCACAAGGTAATTTTACGTAGTCCTGTGAAGTTTTGTTGAAATCTGTTGAAAAATGTAGGAAATCCGATCCAATATATAAACTAACAGACACATACACACACACACACATACATACACACAACCTGAGTTTTACAATAAGTATGATGTAGTGTATCAATTTCATTGCACAGTACAAGACTGTTTCTTGTTGCAAATCATTTACCTATATCAGACATAGTACCACCTCCTTAAATAGACACCTCACAAGTCACTTATCAGACCAAAGTACTATAAGAAACACCTACCAATCCATAATTTACAAGAACCCTTAAGAAAAATTCTGGTAAAAAAAAATAAAATAAACTAGAATTCTATATAAATCACACTATCAGAAACATCTCAGTATTAGAGAGAGGGACCCTGTCAAACATTTGTCTCCTACAATCAACCTCATATTATTCAATAGGAGAAATGAAGTGTTAAAAGTTTTTTTTAAAAATAGAAAGATGTTCACATGAGTTCCAGCCACGTGAAGGCTTGGAATGAATACTCCTATTCAAAACAATGCAATATTAAATTACAATTTAACAGTCAAAACATGATGAAAAAATGACAACAACAGAAGAGGAGACAAAATACCCTTGAAAATGGCAATAGAAGTAGCCAAAAGCGCTTTGGACAATAAAAATTATGGAAATGTATTCCCTTACTCCTACAAATTGGAAAAACATAAGAATGCTTGAAAAACTTAATGAAAAAAAAATCAATTAAATCCTCCTTGTCTGCCGTATTTAATGAAAAATATTTGAAGAAAGGTTGCTGCCCTAATATATATATATATATATATATATATATATATATATATATATAAATTTCAATTTCTCTTTTTCTTTATACTTTTCTAAATTATTTTTCACAACTGCACTAAATGTTTACCTCTGTTATAAATTGACATGGAAATTAAATGATTTTTTTTGTTTTCTCTTTCAGCTGTTCCTGAGCCGCCAGGAAAACCTGAGATTATCGAAGTATCATCACGTTACTTAAAGGCGTCTTGGCCTCCCACAACGGTAAACAATAACAGCCCAATCACCAGTTATATTGTACAAATTAGGTATGTACTATTTGCTTATTGTTTTCTTTCTTATTTCCAGCAAGTCTTATTTGCATCAGACACATTACTCCTTTCTTGGGCTTGCTTGCTTTCAAAAGAGTTTAAAATCTTTTATTTGAATAACTTATTTCTTTTAATAATGCTTTTTAATCCTTTTGACATTGGAATTTGAACATAGGATATATTTAAGTACCTCCACAAAAACGTGATACCTAATGTTTAAAATGAATTTTTAATAATGAAAAATCTTTCTTGAAGCTTTTATTTTCAGTTTTAAGCTGTGAGATTAAATTTAATATTTCAGTAAACAAATACTATGCCGTATTTTGAAACTAATTTAAATTGATTGGGAGAAATTGTTGTGACTTGTTAGGGGCCAAAAAGAAAGACACAGAAAGAAGAAGGTTGGTTGAACAAGTGTCTTGAAATAACGGAATATATATACAAAATAAGAGTGTTACTAGTCAGCAGATAGAAGTGTACATCCGAACTGTCAGGTTACACTGTGTCCTAACTGCCTGCCTAAGAAGTCTCGCAGGTTAGTATTTATGAAGGAGAAAGAGTTCATTCTAATGTAGATAGGTCACCATAACAAATTTTCTTTTTGTACCATTTTTAGCAATTCTCTTTATTAAAAAAAATTTCCAAAAATAAAATACACTTTTCTGAAACTTTATTTGAGAAATATTAGCTGATATAAGTATAATTAATCTGATTTAAAACAACACTTATTTTTTTAATATTGCAGAAATGCATTTTCAACACTACAGTCCATTTAGGCTGACAGCTTTTTAACAGCTCTGTGACAAGCTTGATTTTCTATCTAATGTTTTTCTACCTTGGGTTTAACCTTGCAGAAAATAATTGAGGAATATAACGCAAACACCTTTTAAGTACTTGGTAATCTTAAAAAATTTAAGAAAATATTCTTCATAATCTAATATTTTATTGAATTTTAGACAATTTTGGCTCTGAATTTACTATAATTGTATTATAGGTTATATATGATGTTAAAAAAGGGCCATGCAACACCTCGGATTATATTATTATTATTTGCCTATCTGCAAATCAACTGCAAATATCTACTGTAACAACCCCAAACTAAGGGTGTATATATGATAGCAATTTATGCATTGTACTGATTTTTGCTGGTTCATTAAAGACACAATATTATATCTTTTCTGTTAACTAATTCAAAATATGTTTCCTTGCATAGTCCAGTTGATGTAGTACTTCTTCAAAATCAATCTCTTCTTTTGTAGAAGCTCATTGTAAATAACTTCCTTCAAATCACTTCCTACGACACTTTCAGGAGGTTGGGGAAAGTTCAAACAATTCTAAGTCCAAGCTTCAGGGGGCCCCTTCCCTCTAGGCAGTACCTCTTCTTCAGGAGGGGGCTAGATTTATTGCCTGGCACACCTGAGGTGCCCCCAAAAGGGGAAGTGTTAAAGAGGCTTGGCCAATTTTTCCATGGTATTGCTGGTGTACCCACTCTAAATTTTGACCTTGTGTCACATTTAGTAACAATGTGGCATGGTGAAAAATACAATCTTCCTTCCAATTGGCGCAATTTTAACATTTAATTTATATACTTTTGCAATTTTATTTATTTTTTTTTTACACGGAGCTTAGTCTTATACCGACATTTATATTGATAAACAACTATGCGGGCAAGATTAGAATTGCCCAGCATGTCACGGGCCAAATACATAGACATATGCCTGTGACATCTAGGTGCTCACAGGCTCATGAGTCTGCTATTGCCAAGCACTTATTGAACTTTGTTGCTTGCAGGATGTACTACTCTCAGGATTTCTTCTCTGTCTGGCACAGGGCACAGACTAGACTCCACCTTGACATTAATATACAACATCTGACCCCATGTATGCAGAGAATTAAAATATAAATTAGCACATTTTGGAGAATCCATTGCTAATTCTATGCCAAACTAGGAAAAAATTTTATTTCCCTCCTCCCCTCTTTGGTGCTATTTTAAATTCAGTTATTGAAAAAAAATTTCTTTTCAGCAATTTTATCTTTTTGAATTTCACACATGCACGTTGTTTGTTTTGGATTTTGTCAACTATACAGTATAGTAGAGTCAGTTGGGCACTGTGAGAAAAAAAAGCACCATTCACTTCACCAGAAATATGGTAACTGCATGCTGCACTGCTTGGCAGTTGTGCTGGAAGCTCCAATACAAACATTTTAGAGTGTTTGGGTGTCAATCTGAGGACAGTGCAAAGGATTTGTAAAGAGTTGGATGAGTCTAATGGTGATTACGAAGGTATGGTAGCTCAGAAAATTCATTCTGATTATTCTGACAAGAAAAGAACTCCCAAATTTGTTGGTGAGGACCTCAGACATGGAGGCCTACATCAAGTGCCTTGAGGAGGTAGTGTTACTCTGGGTCAAGAGGGTCGTTGGAAGACCCTATATCTAGCAACAGGATTCTGCACCATGCCATACAAGCAGGAGAAACCAGTCATGGCTGTCAGACAATTTCTGTGACCACATTACCACCTAAATCGCCAGACTGCAACCTTCTTCATTATTTTGTGTGGAGGGCAGTTGATTTTTTATTTAACTGCCCAGTAAGTTTGATCTTCTAAGATCATCCTCTGGGGTGAATTAAAATGCAAATTTATTGTAACTGTGATAAAATTTCAAGTCAACTCCTTTATATTGAGCCGTTTGTTTTGCAAAAGATTCTATAGCTACAATCGATAAATTATTAAATTGATTAAATTTTAAAATAATTATAACAGAATGAGTTAACATGTTTTTTTGTTTTTTTTAAAAATCACTATTAAAACAATTACTATTACAATAAGTTTATCTTTGTAATTCATCTCTGTGGATGATCTTGAATGAGATCAAAAGTACGTGGGTAGGAAAAAACTCCAGCACCTTCCTTGACAAATTTCATCTTAACATCAAGAAACTGATTAGAGAACTGGAAAGGATCAGCATAAAAATAAATAGACATAATATGTCTATCTTATTCAATGAAACATATTTGAATGAAGATATGCTGTGTGTGTGTGTGTGTGTGTGTGTGTGTGTGTGTGTATATATATATATATATATGTATGGAAACAGTTTGGCAGATCTTCTATTATCACAATGTGGGACATTTTATAAGAAAAGTGATGGAAAAAGGAACAAAAATTATATTTGTAATTCTTGGCTTTCCCCTTCCTTCGTGTAGTTGCTTCAATGTAAACATCAATCTGATAATGTCCTAAAGGAAGAAAGCTTTTTCCACTTTGTCAAAATTTTGTCTTTGAAAATAAATAAATATATATATATATATATATATATATATATATATATATATATAAAAACAAAGAAATGAACTTGAAAATAGTTGTTTAGGCATATGAACTATTTGTTGACAATGTATAAAATAAAGCTTTAACTTTGAATTCTAGATCATCAACTTCAATGTAAATGATTACAAACTACAAAAAATTTTCTATTTGATGTCACTTTGTTTTGTTTCTTACAGGTCATTTGATGAAGATTGGAGTGAAGGGCGTTCACTTACTGTGGGTAGCATCTTTAATTCAACCAAAATTGGGAAGCTTCACCCCTATACCAAATACCAAGTTCGGGTATTTGCTCGAAATGGATTGGGACGCAGTACCCCGAGTGAATCATCTGTTTTTCAACTCACCAAATCAGAGGGTGAGTTTTTAATTTCGCTTTTCTTTTGTCATCACAATTCACTGCCTTTATATTAATATAGTGTAGTGTCTACTTAGCTTCCCCACATAATGTGAACATCACAATCCAAAAGAAAATAAAAAGCTTCACCCATGTTCAAATATCAGAGGGGTAAAGGAGTTATAAAAAGTCAAGACAGCAAACCTCTCTTGTTTTTTTAGTTCCATTTCCTTTTCTCTAGCTTTTTAACTTATGAAGCTTTGCTATTTAAATTGGTTACAATATCTGAAGATAGATCTCCCAAGAATAAATGCATGACTCCTACTTAAAACTAATGCTACTAAAAATTTCATGCCTAATAACAATGAATCCTCTGGTAATCACATGCACACATTCATGAACAATGAGGGTTCTTATACTCAACAAAGATACAGTCACCATGCATTGTGGATTTCTATGCCCACTCTCTCTCAATAGATACATACACATCCACGCACATATATCCCTACCAAGAGGCACATCTTCCTTAATAAGATTTTTAATTGCCCAAGCCAATAGGGGTCAATATTTAGAAAAAAAAAAAAAAAGATCTCGTTTCTCAAGTTTCTATCCACTAAGAAATAATGATGGATTAAAAAATCCATTACTAATGTTTTGTTTTGTTTTTTTTTTACTGTCTTTCCCACTCCCTGATCTACCATTCATTAGCACAAGCTTCTTAACTAGGTTACATATTTTCCCTCTTGTCTTCAGTATGTCTTGTGAGTGTCAAATTCTCCATGCACTCTTTCCTCATTATATGTCCCAGAAGTTTCAACTATCTCTTTCTGTTCTTTTTGTTTCCATTTTCATAAAAACTTCCTTATTGTTTACATGCTCTGTCCACAGTATTCTCAGCATCTTTCTGTAGAGCCACATCTTTGTTGCCTCAAGTCTCCTCTTCATCTATGAGCAAGTTATCCAGCATTCACTTGCATATAAGAGGATTGACATTATATAGAGTTTGTTACAAAATTTTCCTGCTTCTTCATACTTTGTTTAGCATTTGAAAGGCATGTTTTGCTATTCCAAAGTGGTGTGCTATTCTGGTGTTGCACTTTCTATCATCTGCTAAAACCCTTTCAGATTTTTAAATTTCTGTTTTCCGTTGATACTTTAAGATAAGTGTACAAATATTTTCTCCATTCTACTAAGAATTCTTTGCCAAGTAAAGCCTAACATGGGGGAGGACATGACAAGAACTGCGAAGATTATAATGGTGAAACAAGCTGCCCTCTAAAAGTAAGGCTGGAGGAACATTGAAAAGCATAGTGAGGTATGAGACTATGAAATTGGGCATGGCTGATCATGTAAGTAGAGAAAAGGAGTTACTAGCCTCTTTGAAATGAAGTGAAAATACTAGACATGGAAGAACACTGGAGAGTTAGACTTCTGAAAGAATCCGCATATATTCTAGGCTATGAGGATCTCCTTAGTAGGCCTAGCATAGAAATAAATATCATCTGGGAGCTGCTATGAAAGAAAGACAAATGACAGCAAGTCTTCAGCAGCTGTAACAAAAAGAGAAAAGCTTCAGTGAGTGCAGTCAAGTGTGATAAGCAGCATGATAATTACCCATATCAATATACACCTGAAGAAGGCCAGAGGATACAATGGTCGAAACATAACAAAGATGAGGGTAATCATCCAAATGTAAATAGTGTAAATATTTTCACCTTTAAACAATACAAATATGGCTCTTCAGGTATAATCTTGAACTCTAAACTTTACTTGAATGAATCTTTTAAGCAGATTTTTTTTGTTATTAACAATACAAGGAAACATTATGAAATTATTTACATATGACCTTTTTTCTTTTTTTTTTTATAATACTAGCATAACTACCCAGTTTTGCTTGGGATTTAAAAAGTTAAAAATAAAACTATAACAACAATTTAATTTCAAATTCATTTATTCAAAGACAAAAATATCTTTAAACCATTTTTACACTACAATACTTCTTGGTAGACAATATTCTTTCTTTCCTTGCAGAGCATAAACAAACAAATTGGTTTTACTTCCCACACGTGAACACCCAACATATAACTGCCCATGAGAAAAACAGGATTCTTCTAACTGTAGTTCAGTAACTGATAGTCTGGCTTTGTGCTTTGTTAATAGATATAGCAAAACTTACTTGTATTGGAAACTGAAGTCTCCTAAATGTGAATGGAATATTGAACGTCCCTGGTGGAATAAGGAGAATCCTGGGAACAAAAACCTCTTTGCCTTTTCCACACCCAGTAAGAACTGGTGACTCAATTATACATGTCATCAGCTTCTTAACCACCAGTCTGGTGTCATTACAAAGTCTTGGTGTGTCCAGATTCTGTAATATCATTATAGGCACCTCCATCTTGAGTTCCAGTCTTTGTGAAGGTAGTCTGGAAGGTTCTAGAGAATTCAGAAACTCCATTAGACAATTGACCACCTGATTTGGATTTGGTATACCTTTAGTTTTATAACTTTATATTTGAAGATATTACATTTTAAAATACTATATAACAATAAAATAAATTTAAAATTTCATAAAGATAATAAAAATTAATATAACATAAAATTTCATAAATAAGAAAGGTACCTATAATTTTTACATACATCTCTTATTAAATTTTATGGTATTTTATTTATTATTAATTTTTATATCATCTCAGTTAAGAAATTTTAAACTCTTAAAACACATGACTTTTTAAAGGCATGTTTATACACATCCAGAAACAATATAAAATTCATTATTTAAATACTCATCACTTGCAGATTGTAATAAGTTTTTAGATTTATGATTAGTAAAAAATAATTTTACTTAATAACAATATTTTCTAAAATTTAATTTTAAAAGATTTAACAACTTTGTAATTAAAATTGTAAAAAAAATTTGTAAAAAAAAAAATTCTTGTAAAAATTCATTTTTCATCGGAAACAGGTTGTTGGACAATCACAATCTCTCTTTTTATGTGTGTGTGTAAGTTCGCATATGGAAAGACAATTTCATTATTTGTTGCTATTTGTGCCACAGGGTTGCCAATAAGGCACTTCCTGAATCTAACTTCCCCAAAAATAAAAGTGGTGGCCAACACCAGATTTACAACAAATGAGGCCCTGTGCTACCCAAGTTACAGAGCCCCTTACTTTGGCCCTGAAGGAGGTAGATGTGATATGCCCACACAGGCATGGAAAGATATCATACACTGCCCCCTTCCTGGACAATGGGGCCCTGTACACTCAAGCACAACGGTAAATTCGGTACTGGCCTCTCCCTACAGCCCTTAAACATAGCAGTAAATGCTCATGTATCTATTGTAATTTTTTTTTTCTTTTTTAAAGTGTAGCTTAGATGTGGCACAAGGCCAAAAGTATGGGGCACCAAGCAAGGATCAAATTTACTTTTCAGTCCTAATTGATCTAGCAAGAGAAGCCCTAGGTGCCCATGCTCCTGTACCTATGAACTCTCAAGTTAATGAAAGTCTTGAATGATAAATCAATTGTTCAGGCTTGACACTGTAATTGTTTTCTTATAAATATAGTATAACTTGATAGAATAAAAATAAAACCAAAATTCCTTACTATTTTCCTTGTAATCTGTTTGGAACTCTAAAAATGTCTAGCATTGTTTCTTTTTTCTAACAATGGGGGTAATGTATTTGATCCATAAAGTTGAAAAATATACAAGATAGATTTCTTAATTACTACTATGTCCTGGACTAAGTTGTTGCTTTTCTATGTGCCATGACTCTCCACGACTTCCTATTCTTTGTAGCTCAATGAATATAAAATCTGACTTTTATTCTTTAAACTGTTAATTGCTTTTAATTGCTAATGCACCCTGAAAGGTGTCCCCAGATGTGTCCCAAGTTAACAGAAGAGTAATTTATGAATTATTTTTAAAAAGTTAGAGACACCAAGAACATGGCTAAGTTGGTCGATATTTCAACTGATGATATTGGCTTATTGTTAATGAGAGGAACTGTTTACTATATCTGCTGCTCACGGCTTACATATCAAGTATAAAGTGGGTATTCATTTGGATTTCCATTGAATAAGAATATGCTTCAATAGCTAGTAAAGCACTGAATATTGCAATTTTCCATATCATAACACCATGAATGAAGATTTTCTGCACTTACCACCATTGAAGGCATTGATGAGAAAATGAGAGCATGTTTATCACATATAAGGCTTTCAACAATTGCCAAAGCACGGGGTTCACACACACCTATTTAAATATACAATGTAATATCTTAGAAATAAATGTTTGTCAGGAGACATCTTTATTTTCCTATTTTCAAATTTCACAATTTTTCTTTATTAAAATTGAAAGTGCACCTCAGAGTTTTAGTTATTCTGCAAGTGCACTCTGAAGTAAAAAAAAAAAAAAAAAAATGGTTGAGAAATACTGGTCTAAGGTAACACCTCAAACTTTAATGTTTATTCAGATTAATTTAGTTTGGCACAAGGTCACAGATATGGAGCATTAAGTCATGATTTATCTCACTGCTCAATGATAATAGTCAACCAATGTACCACAGTATTTCAAAGTATGTGTAAAATATTTAATATGCATACATACAGAATAATTATATATATATATATATATATATATATATATATATATATATATATATATATATATATATATGGAAAATCCAACAGAATCATAGAATAAAGAACAAATAGGAAAAATTTATAAATTTAACATGTTTCACTTCTATTAAAACTTCATCAGAGAATGAAATATAGAAGAAGAATTTTCTGTTTGATTTTCATTGGTTAAGCAGGTGAAGAAGAGAAATACATAGAAAAAATCATTAAACTTTACAACTCACATCATTTCATCCATAGAGCATATGAAATCCACAAATCAAAAAAAAAGAAGACATTGCCAATAGCATTTTTTACATTATAACAAAAGTTATAATCCTACCTTCTAATATTCTGTCTACAAAATTTGAAAATAAATTAGTTTTAAGGTCCTTACCACGACCTCCAAGACGATCAGAAATATGATTAGAAAATAAAATTGTTCTGACACCACTTCAGATGCTAGGATTTATCAGATATATCTGTCTTGAAGTATAAAAACCTAGCATCTGTATACACAAGACGGACCTAAATTAGGACAACTATTTAAACTCAAACCCTCTCATAATACACAGGAATGAAACTGGCCATAACTTTGATTTTACAAACACCCCACCCTAATTAAAAAAAAAGAACAATTCCTTATGTTGAAAATACTTTATGGGACTCTGATGAAAATTTTACCAATTATAAACATGTCAAAAATGCTATATTGCATCACTGACCTTTATTAAATCCTTTCTTAAAGAATCTAACATATACTTAACTACCATGATCAGTGTTGACATTAAAACGTCTCCAAATCAATATGCAGACAACCTTCAAATATAAATAATGCCTACAAAGCGCACACACACACACACATCTAAATCCTGCATAGACAAACTAGGATTAGGATACACACACACACACACACACACACTACTTGACTAGTCAAATGCACATGAAGTTTGCTTAACCAATGAAAATCAGGCATTACAAAAATAAAAATGTCAGAAAAATTTTTTTCAATATCTCATTCTTTGATAAAGTTTTAATAAAAGCAAAACCTGTTAGATTTATAAACATTTTTTATTTGTTCTTTATTCTGTCATCCATCCATGTAACCATTTTGCACATAATGTTACATACATAATAAACACATATTTGTATTAATTTGAATACCAACATTCAATAAATCTCTATGTTGACAAAAAGATCTTGTCTACCATACTAAGATCATCGATTCTTGATAATAACTGAGATGGCAAAACGTATTTGAACAACAAAAAAAAACAAAAAAAAACACAGATTTGAAGATTTTTATCCAGTTTTGATGTCTTGTCAGTTGAATTAAACAAAACTTGTTTGGATGTATTTTTGCGGCCTAAATATAACTTATCTATATATATAATATGCCACACACAAGTTTTTGTGTCTGTGCAAAAATTTGAGGGTCATTTTGCAAAATCTTGACATGAAACACACAGTAGTCAGGACCTCGTTTCCATTCACATATCAAAAGCACTGCACTGACAAACTATAAAGAGCCCAGCCCAAACAAGAGTGACACAGTTCACAGTAAAAACTAAATTCTAACTAATTTTTTTTTTCTTTTTTGTGTGTGTTTATGTATGTAACAATCTTCTTCTTTCCCTGACTCTGAAATTGCGGACTGTCAAAAATTACTCAGGCCCTCCAAAGTTTACATGAAAAATAATGTGCTTCTGGAAATTTTGGTTGTAAATATGTAACATTTATGAGTTTAAAATATGGATATCTTTCTAAGGTGCTTATAAACTGTACACTGTTCAATTATTAATGTTAACAACAAACTATTTTAAATTACAAAATTTTACTTAGATTAAACAAAAATTACTTACAATACATATTACTTGTAATACATTTCTTCTTGCTGTCAATTTTGATTGCACAAGTACACTAGTATATTAATAAATATACATTTTTTTGCCTTACTGGTAGCATAACTCTGTCTTTTGTGCTACCAGTGAGGAAAAAAATCTGTATTATTAATATATACTTAACAGCTCTGTTATATTACATCAAGCACTATTTTATTAACGCCAGCACTTAATGTATGATATATTGTGTGTGTGTGTGTATATATATATATATATATATATATACACACACACACACACATTTAGTTTATTGGGGCAGCAGTTTGAAAATATATAGCATATATATTTGGCAGCATCTTTTCGTTTTGACTACCTACTTTCAATTGGATCCTTTCATAATCACGGCCAAGCTTTTTTGTGTCAAGAGAAAATTTCTGTGTTGATACATATTATTTTTTTCCAAGTACTTTCAACATTCGCATGATATCATTAAGATAAATATTCTAGTGTTCATTTTTTTCAAAGACAAAATTGCTGTGTTCATCTGAAAGTTAGAATTTTTTACTTGTTAAGTGAAGAACACTGAGTTGAGTACTGTGTGATTACCTTGGGCAGGTAACTAAGTTATGATGTTGATTTTTTTTTTTTTTTTTTTTTAAGAAATAAGTATTAAACCTCTATTTTAAACTATCTACTGTAAACATTTTAAAACATTGGTGCAATATAATTAATTTTAAAGTTTGGTTTCAATTTTTTAATATAGATAGCTTAAAGAATTTTTAGTTTATGTTTATTATTTTCATGAAAAAGTATCAATGTATTTTCAACAAGAATTTTCCTGAATTGTCAATGTGGACAGGTATAGTGCACAAATTTATATAATTGTGTATTTAGGCAGCAATCACTCTTTTGTTAAAGGTGACTGTCAAGGTAGTGTGATTCAGCTTTTTATTTAATTTTTATTGTGTTTGTACAAGTATTTTCTTTTCTGGACACAAAGTGCAAAAAAAAAACTCTCCACAAGTTTTGCATGTCTGAATGCATTTGGCTATACTTTTAGCCATTATCAAGGATGATTCTATGTTTACTTTTAATCCTGTCTGTATCTAGAGTTATAGGGAATATTTTATTTTCCAAAAACAGCACACTATGGCCGTGTTCATAGTTAATGCTATTAAGTATTGACTTTTTCTTTCTTTAGTATTAAGGCTTCCATTATTTTTAATTGTTTTTTTTTTTCATGTGGATGAGGTTAGTATGTTTCGGATGGAGTCTGGTAGGATTTTGTGTGTGTTTAAATGAGTCTTAGTGGAGCTATTGTTGGATAGGTATGTAGTCATGTGACCAATATAATTATTTATGAGTTTGATCAGGAACACAGTTCCTTAAGGGGCATTTGAACTTGTAAATACTGTTGGTACTTTGCAGTTTTGATCTTGCAAGTGTGTTGATATTTTTTATGATAAGGTTAGGTGTTTTAAATTTTTTGTAATAGATAATTTAATTTTCTTTTTCAGGTCAACTGGGGTAGTACATTTCTTTGATATTATCAGTGAAAATTCATCTTTATATATATATATATATATATATATATATATATATTGTCTTTATTTTCACCCGAAATTAATAGAAACATTACAATGGCTCATAATCAAGCATAATAAACATTCATTGTCTGTTATATTTAACAAATAAATATATATATATAGAGAGAGAGAGAGTTGTAGATATACATCACTGCTAAGGAGCCTTACTTGTGTCTTTCTAATCTGCCAGATTTTATTTATGCTCCAGGCTAAAATTGAACTTCTCAAATGATTTGGCTGACTTTTCTGAACTTTGGCAGGTCAACTTTTGCTATATCCAAGTTGGCCAATCAGCCCATCCAAACCTAACTTCTTGCTGATTCATCATCCTATGATAAAGTAACATCTGCACCGGTAGGTGATGAGGGCACTAATCCTCTGGTCGTCTCTCTATTGTTCAGGCTATTGTTAATCAACATGTTTGATTGATGGAGGCTTTTTGTTTAGCACATCTGCTACTTGCTGGATTATACACACTTTGTGTGTGTGTGTGTGCTTTATTTCTATTTAGCATTTCCTTCTTTTTCCTTTCAAAGATCTTTGCCCCATTTTTTATACCTCAACCTTTCTGGTTCAATCTTTCTCTGTTGGCCTTTATTTGAATCTGCTTGCTTTTCTCTCTCTCTCTCTCTCTGTCTTTTTGTCCCCCATTTCTTTCTGCTTCTCTCTATTTAATTTTTATCTCGCTATACAAAGTTGAAACAGCTAAAAACATATTCTCTTTTTCTGATGCCAATAAAATTTCAAAATTCTTTTTGATAAAAGTACAATTATTTCGTGACCAGATATTTTGAGTAATGCATATTCTATAAATATATATCAATCAATATTTATTATTGCATGGATATATTTAAAAATGTAATATAGAAATAAAGAGCAAGGAGAAAAAAAATATACATCATAGGTCAAAAGTTTGAGGCCACTCTTTGGATTCTAAGAATCATGTAAAAATAGATGGTTGCATGCTTTTATCAAAATAAATTTATTAACTCACTTTCAGACTAAAGGGACTTTCTCTTCATTTAGGAGTTTTATCATATATTCAATAATAATAATAAAACAAACCCATTACTGCAAGCAAACTTTGTTTCCTTAAAATTTTAGCCTTTTTTGCCTAACTACTTTACTGGCTAATGGTGAAGTTGCTGTTAAGGGATAAATCATATAAAAGATAAAAAGCTGATGAACAATTAACTATTATTTTGATCAAAGACCAAAATTAATTTAAAAAATTGAATTTATTGAAGTTTGTGTGATAATGGATACTCTCTTTATAGAATTGAGCATTCCTATTAAAATGGCATAAGTCAATAAACCTAAACTAATTGTTTTTGAAAAATGTTCCATGTAATTGTGTATGCCATGGATTGGTGATTTGCTCAGCAACTTTCTTCCAGTGTAAAACATTATTATTTTTCTGCCAATCATTTTGTAAGAATATTCGGCTTCCTCACCAGATCATTTCAGTTATTTACAGTTTTTAAATATCAGGGTGATGCTGACTATATACTGGTTGGAAATTAGAACAAATCAGTATGTATAGGTAAAAATTCAGAAAATGCATTGTAATTTGCATAAGTACATCAATGCATCCGGATCTGCATTAGCTGAGCATTTATTAAATAATCATCAGTTTATTTCGTCCTTCGCTAAAGACCTTTTCTCGGTTGAGCTGTAAGGTGCCTTCAGAATTCATTCATTCATTTCTATGGCTTATCAACCCTTTTAAAGGTTATTTAAAGCCAGAAAATATTTTTAGATTCTAAGAATTTTTTTTTTATAAGTGAATACAACAAATTCAACTGGAATTGGAACTCTGCTCTCCAATTAAAAATTCTGAGCCATTATCCATTCCACCACCTGCACATCCAAGCTTCTAGCACCTGGTATTCTCAAGAGGTCACCCATCTCTAGGTACTGACCAGGCTCAATGTTAACTTAGGTAATCATATGGGAACCAGTGTTACCACATGATGTGGCCATAAGCTCTGAGAGTTTCATTTAATGTCTTAGTGACTGTATATATCAAGTCACCACAATCTCCCCCCTTTAAGCAGCAGGAGTCACTTTTGGACACATGAGTTTCTTCCCTTTGAGATTTTATATATATATATATATATATATATATATATATATATATATATATATTTTTCAATTTTAATCATTGTACACACCCTTATTTCTTGATAAAGATCTGCAGTGTGATGAATGATAACTGAGCAGTCTTTTTTTTTTTTTTTTTATGGTTATTATATATATATATATATATATATATATATATATATATATATATATTTTTTTTCTTTGCAAAATTGGAGAGCCAAGTTTGAATTCCATTTGGGTTCACTACATTCACTTAAGTGCAAATAAATGCCCTTGAGAAAGGTATGAATCCATCTCCACCCCAAGCTATGGGTTAAATAGTAGGACTTGTATCTGTAAAAATTATTATTCCCAAAAATTGTTAAAGATATATTCCCTTGCAAAAAAAGAAAAATAAAGAGATTCTTACGATTCACATTGCCTTGGTTTTAAATAACCCACAAAGGGTTGATAAGCCATAAAAAAAAAACCAAATAAGTCAATCTTTGTCCTTTACTCTTCATTACCCAATTACATTTTTAATATGTATAAATTGTATCTTCAGGAAAATATATATATATATATATATATATATATATATATATATATATATAAAATTTAAACAAAATTTTTTTTTTATATATATATATCAGGAACAATTTTAGGAGAAAAAAAAGTATGACAGTTTTTTCTTCCTATATATATATATATATATATATATATATATATATATATATATATATATATATATATATATATATATATATACACACACACACACACACACACAATTTGTAATTGTTAGGGATTATTCCAAGGAGGACTTTAATCCAATGAGAGCTCAATGTAAGTAACAATATTACAATTGTCAGTTTTCAATCCATACCTGATGATTGCATCATATATGAAACTCAGAAAATTGTTACTGGTGAGAAACAAGATGTATACTTATTATTAGTGTGTGTATATAATATATATATATATATCCCGCTCTCACCCTTACACCGTAGAAACCTTCAAATGTAGCCGTCTCTTCTACTCCAATAGCTTCATACCTCGCACCTCTCGCCAGTGGAACACCCTGCCCAATTACTGTTTCCTGAAAGCTATAATCTCCAACTATTCAAATGTAATGTCAATCGACATCTCCAATTACCTTGATCTACCCACTATCCTTCTCCTCTTCCTTTCTCCTATCACTCTTATCTGCTCTCGCTCCAAATCTTCCGCAACCCCCTGCATCCTAGTGGCTTCATGCCTTGCTTGGGGCACAATGCTTTAAAAAAAAAATATATATATATATATATATATATATATATATATATAGTAATTCTCTACTTCTTTCATAGTTTGAGCTAGTCTATTAGAATTCTGGTTAGTAATTATTTGTTCTGTTCTTTTTTATATAATGACTTTGGAAGAATGCAAATGTTATCAGGTACAAAGATTGTATTTTTGTGTAAATGAACAGGATCTTAAAAGTAAAATTTCTTTTAGGAAGTTTTTGGATGACAAACATTAAAGAAGAAAATATATTTTATAAGAAAATGTTTTTGTTTTTTTTCAGCACCTAGTGGTGCCCCCACTATCATCAGAGCATACAGTTTATCACCACACGTGATAAGAGTTGTATGGGAAGCACCTCCTGAAAATATGACCAATGGAGAATTGTCAGGCTATGAGCTCATATATGGGATCAGAGGAGAAGACACTGTACAGCCGATATCTGTGAACGATCCAAGTAAAACAGTAAGTTTAGCTTTGTGTAATAATTATTTTATTGCTTTTTTTATATATATATATATAGATCAAACACTTAGGTCAATTGCTGGATGTTGAGGGAGTAAAAAAAAAAAAAATTCTTCTTTTATCAGGAAATATTTACCATATGCACTTGCGTATAGTGCCAGTTTTATGATCAGTTTTTTTTTGTTTTTTTTTTTTAACACCCAAAATAGGGGGGTTGCACTACACATGGGTAGAAAAAGTTAAAAACCATGCATTTTTGGTGACAAGTTCTACTATACACAGGTAAATTTTCTCTGGAGGGGTTAAAATTCAGTTGTTGCACTATACATGAAGTTTTCTTACACACAAGTAGTACAAAAAGTAAAAAGTGTTTACTTCTACTCTGACATTGTGTGGGCCTGCAGCGATCAGTCCATATGCTTGTAATAGTGGAATGGGTCATCTTGTCTTATAAGTCCAAAAATTGTTAAATCATTTATTTTGTTATATTTCTGTCTCTTTGGGATGTGACATAAAGGATTCTTCTCCTTCCTCTTTCTTTGATTGAAATGGAATATCTTCAATTTCTGTACACAAACAATGATCCCAACACCTGTTTAGCATTCAGTAGCATATTATTTATTGTAAGAGACTAGGCAGCTAGTAAGAAAAGAAAAGAATACTGAGGTTTATAGCATAATTATGTAGCTATGATACTACACATTAGTAATTGTCGGTGTTCATTCATTCATTGTCTACAAAACAAATATAGACCTCCACACAGTTGGTTGATGATCCACCTTTTCTAAACAGCCTATGTGTATTCCTTAAATAGACAATTTGCCTTCACTTTGTGACACTGACATACAACTAATTTTTTGCAATTAATCTCAACCCAAGGTTCTTTCCTTGTCTGAAAACCAGATGCCCCTAATGCTAACAAGTGGCTCAAGGTACAGAATTTGATCCTACCTATATTCAACATAGAATTAGCAGGATAGTATAAATGTAAAAAAAAAAAAAAACTTCATCTGAATTGAGCAAGTTACATTTTATTTAAGAGACCATTAATCATTGGACGTAGGTTAAATGAGCCGGAAAGGGATTGAGTAAATTTTAGTTACACTGGAATTATTTGATCTTGCTAAGTTAAACCAGGCATTCAATCCTTGCTGTTTCTGTTGCCCATATTCAGTTCTAATTAAGGTTCTTAATTGGCTCTTTCTCTTAATGTTCTCTACTTAACATAACCATTCTCCATTATTTTTCTCATCTACTTTAATTAATTCAATTTTATGCTACAAGTTTCCTTAAGGGTGTTTTTCTGCACAAGTGAGGACCTCACCCAGTTGCAAAACTAAATTCATTATCATCTTTTTTTTTTTTTTTTTTTTTAATCATTTACACCAAGAAAGGCACAAAGGGTTACTCAGTATGAAAGAATATGAGAAAAAGAAAAACATTAAGGAGGGAGAGAAACAATAAAAGAGGAGGAATTAAGAAAACAAAAGATAACGAGCGACATTGATTTTCAAAAATTTAAATACAATGTTGACTGGAAATCAAAAGGCCGGAAGAGATTTCCACAAGCGAGAAAGTGAGAGAGAAGAAATCGTTAGTAATTTAAAATTTAAAATGATGGAACCTGGCTGGCAATCTAGAACTGCTCTTAAATTTGTAAAACTGAGGTACCAAAGAAGAATGCTCATCAGAAGAAATACCATGAAAATATTTATAGAAACGGGGTACACAGAAGTGACATTATATTGGTGGGAAAGTGACTGAAGCCGAAATGCCAGGTCAGGACCAATAACACTGCAGATTCTTCTTTGGATTTTATCAAGAATCTCTAAATATATAGCAGATAGACTAGACTCAATGTGGAAGCAATGTTCAGTGATGGGATAGAAGGTAGACTTATAAATATGCAACAATATAGTTAAGTGTGGAGATAAAAATTGTAGATCAATCATGCAGGAATTGTAGCCAAGCCAGATATATGCATAAGCCATGAATATATGTGTATATATATATATATATATATATATATATATATATATATATATATATATATCATCTAATGTTAATTATGTTTTAATAACTATGTCCTGAAGAAGGTCTACTAGACCGAAACGTCTGACATCGACATTGAAATAACATTAAAACAGCATATTTGCATATTCAGATTTTTGCTTTTCCATATATTTTTCTTCATATATATATATATATATATATATATATATAGTGTGTGTGCATATGTATTATATGGGCATGTGGCCGAGTGGTTACAACTTTCACTTTCTGACCATGAGACTCGAGTTCGAATCTTACCATGGTTGATTTGTCAGGAAGGAGACTTTCTGATGTTATTGAAATGGACCAAGGTCGATCCCAGCATGTGGCACCTTTGGAAAGTATCTGAAAACCATAACATGGGTTGACCCAAGCCTAATGAGTGAAAATGGATAGACGGAACCCTTGATGACATCAATAGCTGTACTAGCACAAAGCCTCAAGTCATCATGGATGAGGACTTGAGCATGCTAGCCTTGTTCAAATTGCTGGTCATGCTAGATAATACACCCTCTCCCAAAAACTGTAACTAAGGTCTGCTCAGCATAGTTGCAGTATAAATCACAGGTCAGCTCTGTGGGTGTTGAGGAAACACAAATGTGCCAGAGCAACTGACTGCAATAGGGATTGGCTAGCTGCCCTAGTAGATGAGTATCCTTGAATATGAGTAGCCAACTATTATATATGCATGTGTGTAGATATATATGTGTGTGTGTGTGTCTGTGAATGTTGGTACCATCTAATTTCAAAAGAAATTCTTGGTACTTCACATATAAAATTTTTTAACTATTGGATTTTCCATAGTAGAAATAGTGCTCAGGCAAATAAGAGTCTGTTTGACATTGGTTTTAGGAGTAAATTAACTGTAAATTGATGACAGTTTATCATTTACCTTCAAATATAGTTAAATTTTTAAAAATTATATATTATTTCTTATAGTCATAATTTATTAGTAAATAATGGTCCACTCTCTATGAGTAATTATCTTATTTTGTTTATTTAGCTTTACTATTGCTATGTATTGCCATCCAGTTAGTATTATTAATATCTTATATAGATGTTCCACATTTTTAATTCTATCTACAGGCCCCTTTAAACAGCTTCCTGAATCTAAAATTTTTTTCTCTTGAAATTAACTTTACGTCTGATTACCCTCCTACCCCTACCGTCAGCATCCTTTTAAAAATTGAACACGTCATATTTGTCTACAATCACGATACACTTGTTGCTTACATTTTTTCTGCAACTGTCAATGATGGCCTATGTTTCGGTTTATCATTGGATGAAAAAATTAACTCCCCCCCCCCCCACTTCCAGTGTCTGGGCTTACTTTTCTGTCTAATGCAGATCTGATATTTTAATTGGTTAATCAAGACATTATTTTTAATTCTCACCTTATATTCTCCCCTTACACCTTTTATTTTTTGAAAAAAAGCTAACATTTTGGTTTTGAAATTTTCTTAAAAATCATTTAATCACCAGTTACTTAGCATCACCAGAAGAAGTACAATCAAATTATTGAAACATGAAAGTGATTCCAACATGTTTTCATTATAATCTCTTATAATAAAAATAATATATTGCTCTACTTTGTATTGAGCATTTTTTTGAAAGTACTAGTTTACATGGTTTTTACAGGATGGAGTTGCCAGTTCCTTGCCTATCTTGTTTTGTATTCAGAATTGTCTTTCTCCTAGAAGTTTGCACTCTTCAGCCTTGATGAGCATACAGCTCATCAAGGCTGAAGAGTGCAAACTTCTCTACTATTTAATCCATAACTAGGTGGGGAGAAGAGATGCATTCACACCCTTTTTACAAGGGTATCTGCATGTCAGTGAATGTAAGAAATTTGGCTAAAATTTAAAGTCAGTTTGATGAGTTTTTGTGCATCCTGGGTATGATGATAAACTATGTCTGGCAGAAAGGCTTCTGATAGGAAGGTTTTGAGGAGTGTGGAATTACCTGTTAATTACTGTTGTACCCAGATCCACTCTGACCCAGGGTGGAAACACTTGTTAGTCCTAGCTATGGGCAAACAGTTAACCCCCCAAACTGGGGTCAAAACACTATAAAAGTATAAAAATAAATTTTAATAGGAAATATACCAGCAATATATTTTCATAGTAAAAGAATTACCACCATTTTTGTAAAAGAAAAAAGAAAAACTACCAGCAATATATTTTTAAAGAAAAAAATTACCAGCAGATTTTTTTTTTTTTTTTTTTTTAAAGAAAGTACTCATGCTCCTTGGAGAATTAGATTTCAGCATTAAATGACCCATACGGAGTTGATATGCTGCTAAAGAAACAGTCATGAGTTTTTGTTTGAAGCCACTAATGATTACCCCACCAGCACACCTGTTATAATAAATCCTTGAATTTGCAAGCTACAGTTTGTAAACAGTCAGTTTATTAAAAATGTCTGCGTTAATGTCACTTTGCCTTCCTCTTTGAAAATATTGTCATTTATATGCTAATAAATTTATACATTGATGAATGCATTTAAAAAAATATTGTTGATTGCATTGTAACCCGATGATAGAAGTAATATAATTTTGAGATTCTCTGAAAATAATTTGTTGCATGATTCTGAATACTGTATGATGCTTTAAAAACATATTTTTTAACTTCCCAATTTGAATATCTTTATTATTATGATAAAACAATAACATTTAACAACCATAGAGTACCAATAATGTTTTATTGTTGTATTAACTTTATAAATATTGATTCCAAGATAAGGTGGTTCTTTTAGATATCTCTGTTATTTTTGTATTATTGGTCAGCCTATGTAAGCTGATATATTTTCCAACAGTATCAGGTATTTTCCAAATGGTCATCTTGTTTGGTCAGTTGCCCAGACATTTATTGAATTAAGATAAAATATTGGATGTGGTCCCTCCTAATTTTAAACTTGGCACTCATTTGGAGAAAATTTAGACATTTCCACTCAGTGGTTGTATTTATGTATTCTAATTAAAAACAACTTTTTTTCTTTCTGGTCTAGATTTTATAAAAGACCTTAAATTCAACTATTTGCCTTTTTTTTTTTTTTTTTTTTTTTTTTTTTTTTTTTTTTTTCACATTCATATTATAATTAGCATAGTACCCATTAAAAATGCTCCTATTATTCATATATAAATTGATACTTTTATCTAGGAGCAGTATAATATACATACACTCTGCTTCACTCTATTCATTTTTGCATTCCATTTAAAAATGAGAATGATGTCATAATGAATATATTGCTTGCTTTACAAGTAAATACTAGTCAAAAAGTGGTAATAATGGTTGATAATGCTTGGTCTAATAAGAAATGAATTAACATGAAAGAACTTACTATTCAAAAATTAATAATGGCTGATGATGCTTCATCTATTAAAAAATAAAGATGGACATTAATAGAAGTGAAAATTAATAATCTTTGTATAGGAAGACATTTTCTAAAAAATTAAAATTTTGTTAGCAAAAATTAAAGAAGTGATATTTTTATTTTACAAAATATTACCATATTTTAATAGAAAAAGAATTTAGTAACACAACTTCTGTTCCTTGCTATTGTCACGCTAGCAGCTTTATTGATTGGATTGGATGTGTATGTGGTTTAATGGATGCGGACTTGGAATGAGAAATCACAGTGCTGAGTTTGAATTCCAGTTGGGTTTGTTACATTCACTTACATACAAATACACTTCATAAAGGTATCAATCTATCTCCTCCCCTAACATCATAGACAAGGAACACCATTAGAAAATTCATAAACTTAAGGAATCAGCACATATGCTAGGCCACAAAAATCTCCTGAGCCGACCAAGCATAGAAATAAATACAACATTGGAACCAGTAATAAGGAGTGCCAGAGAAAAGCAATGATAACAACAAAGTTGCAATATGAGCTCTGGTAAAAACATGATATGATAACAGCAAAATTGCAATATGAGCACTGGTAAAAATGGTTGCTGAAGACATTAGGTTTATAATACCCAGAAATTCATACCCATCATGGCACAGTGGATAAAGGCGTTGGTTAGATCTAGTGACAGGACCCAGGATCTAGTGACAGGAGTGTGAGTTCAATACTCGGTTAAGGCAGTGGAGAACTTTCAGAGGGAAATTAACAGGAGATAACTGATAACTGACATCCATCAAAAACCAGTGAGCGAAATAAAGAGTTCAGTTCGAAATTCTAACCACCTGAAGAAGGCCGGAGCGTACAACGGCCGAAACATTGTGATAAATATGGCGACAAAGATGAGGACAATAGTCCGAATAATGAATGTACATAATACCTCATCTCAGAAATATAGACAGACTCCCCTAACTGGGTTAAATAATGATTTGTATATGGAAAAATTATCATCCAAAAATTGTTGATGCAATATTCACTTGCACAAAAAAAAAAAAAAAAAAAGAATTACTGAATATACTCGTGTATCATGTGACTTCTTTTGAAGACCTAATTTTGAAGGTAATTTTATTGCATCATACATATATAAAATTAGTCTAGGTGGCTCTGGTTATGCCATTGACCAAACTATATATACATTTACTGTAATCAAATTAACTTCAAAATCAGGTCTTCAAAGGTTGCATGATATTTGAGTATATTCAGTATTCATACCATCCAAATGTTTTAGCTTTAAATAACCCATTAAGGGTTGATAAGCCATAAAAAAAAAAAAATCAGTTATTGGTTGCATAAAGATTTTATTTGTTTCTGTATTATTTTCTCAAATACAAAGGTGGTATGATGTGTTTATTTGCCAAAGTGGTTTCTGGTTACACATCACTTCATCATCCGTTAATTCTCCTGCTCTGTTTTTCTCTCCTTCTGTAGCTAATTTTTCAACCTTAAATACACATATAAATTAAACTCTTATTTGTTATGTAAAAAGCTTTGAAAATGGCTGCTAATCTGACACTAGATTGTTGTGGCAGATAAGTGTAACAATGGATAATGTTATCTGAAACTGGCTTGTGTGTCGCTTCTTCAGTATTAATCAACATTAACTTGTAATTTATTGCCTAAAGATATTTTCTCTCTAAGTACAACATCCCTTCAGGATGTACGTGATAATGACTTTCCACAACTTTCTTTTTTCTTTATAGTGAAATTTTTCCTGTTGGCTTTTCTATGGTTTTGAATTTGAAGTTACCTTCCTAAACTGGTTACTAAGGCTACAAAGTCCAGTCTGCTCTACTACTTTACTGCTAGCTTGAGTGAAAAGGAATGGATTCTTGCCTTTCCCAAGTTCATTAGTATAAAATGAACACAAACTGTCTCAGCTGAAATTTGAACTTGCTGATTCTGTTTTCTGTAATATTAACCATTTCTCTACCCTTACTTTTTCTTATTTTTTTTTTTCTTTTGTTAATCATTTCACAAGGCGCAAAAGTCACTAAGATACAAGGGGTTACTGAGATTGAAATAAATTGAGGAGGGGAGGACAATAAAAGAAAAGGATTCAAAAAGACACAAGATGACAAATTTTTGAAGATTATAGTTGACAAGAAAGCCGGAAGCACAAGAGGAGTGCGAAAGAAGAAACTACTAGAATAGAATTTACGGTTACATCTAGCAATTTCAACAGTAAAATGATGAAACCTAACTGCCAATCTAGTACTGTGCTTAAATTTGTGAAGTTGAGGTACCAAAGAGAAAAGCTCATCTCTGATGAAAATATTGCCATGAAAATATTTATGGAAAAGGCACAGGGAAGCTACATTAAGGTGATAGGAAAATGACCAAAGCTGAGATGCTAGTTCGATACCGCTAACATTGCAGATTCTTTGGACATTCTTGAGAATATCCCAAAGTACAAAAATTTAAATATCTAAGAAGTGTTCTGACAGAGAACGGAGAATGCAATACTGAAATCTGAAGGCATATTGGAACACTGAAAGATGCCTTCCAGAAGTTAAGCATTAAGAATCAGGAAAATTTCATTAGAAACAAAGAAAAGAATACTGCACTGTTATGTAATATTAGCCCTCTTCAGTGAATGCTGAATAATCTCCTCACAGATGAAGCAGAGACATGAAGCAACAGAAATGTGGTTCTACAGGAGGAGGATGAGAATACCATTGACTGAACATGTGAGCAATGACAAAATTTTAGAGAAAATGGAATCAAAAAGGAGACTTAGAATCAGAAAAAATTAAAATTTCTAGGCTACATAATGAGGAAAGAGGGCTTAGAAAAGTTGATACTCACAGGGCATGTTAAAAGCAAGTAGGACAAAAAGCAGCAAATAAGCCTACCTAATGAGCTTGTATAAATGTTTGGTTGAAGAGGGATTAGGAGAGATAGCAAAAAGACAAACATTGCTAAGAGCTATACAAAACAGAAAGTTGTGGAGAGCCATGATCATCACATCCTGAAGGGATATGGTACATAGAAGATAAATATCAAAAGCAGCAGACTATATGAGGCAACAATATTCAATGTATGGATAAACGCTAGACTTATAAAGGTGCAAATATCTAAACTTCTTTACTGTTCTTGTTATATTCATGAAAAAGAAGATATTTTATCTTCAAAGATGTAAATTATTTGTTTTGATATAGCAAGAAAAGGAAAATAACGAAATTGGCAAGATATTTGACATTTTCAAATGTTATTTTGTCATTTGCTGAATATTTTTATTATTATGATGTCTCCTCTCCTTGACTTAGGGTCATATCTGTTTGAAACACCAATTCTCATACAATCACCAAAGTTAAGCAATGTCAAGCCTGGTCAATACCTAGATAGGTGTTAACATGGGAATATCAGGTTCTGTAAACTTGAATATGTAGGTGATGTAATGGATAATGACTCAGAATTAGAAACTGGGGAGCCAAGTTCCAATTCCAATTGTGTTCGTTATATTCACTTATACCCTTGGGAAAGGTATGAACCCATCTCTTTTATCCCCAGCTAGGGGTTATTAATTAGTAGGACTTGTATCAGTAAATCATTATCATCTTCAAAATTTCTTACTATCTAAAAATATTTCTGGCTTTAAATAACCTGAAAACAGTTAAGCCATAAAAAAGAAACAAATCGATCTACTATACTTCCCAATCTCCAACCTTGTTACAAACAAATAATAAATCATTTTATGGTAGATAAATATAGATAAGTATTTCTCTATATCATTCAATCTTTTGATAATCACATAGAAATATAATATTTGTGGTGATTGTTATTTGTTATATGTTTTATATAAAATCAAAATGTCTGAGGAATTATTCATATTGAGGTCATTATAATGAATACCTTAACTGTGGTTTGAATCTTATGCTCCAGTTAACTATTCTCTTCCTCCAATTTGGTAGATTCCAACAAGCAGAGGATTTGTCAAATCTGATAATGAAAATGGACTAAACCATTTGATTCTGTATAGTGATTTACTAAGTGCATCTTAGATGTGGCACAAGGCCAAAAGTATGGAGCACCTAGTGAGAATCGAACTTACTATTTAGTTATAACTGATATAGAGACAATGCTAACCATTACACCTTGCTGAAATCCCCCAAAGTGATTTAGTAGGCATAGCTTACTTGTGAGACATGCATGGAGCCCAGTGAGGACTGAATTCACTATACAGTTATAATTGATCTAGCAAGACAAGCTTGCTAACCATTACACCAGGTCAAAGTGCCCTAATGATTTTCTTAGTGTAGCTTAAATGTGGCACAAGTCCGAAAGTATGGGGCACCTAGTGAGGATCAAACTTCCTACTTAATTATAACTGATCTAGCGAGACAAGCTTGTTAAGCATTACAACACATTGTAGTGCCCCATTTGGTTCAGTATATAAACACCCCTACCCCACCCCCAAACAATGTCTTCTTAATCAGTTCTTATCTCTGCCTGAGCAGGTAATACCAACTGTGACTTCTATTTCTGTTATATTTCTCATTAAATATAATAAAAAAAAAGAATCTTAAAACATATCTGTGTATGAAGGTAATTCTGAAGAACATTTTTGTAATCAATATTTGATTAGCTAAAAAGAACTAATCAAATTAGGATCACTCCTTGTTTGTTAATGAAATATCGATTATCTCCAAGTATATACTTCTAAATATTCTCATTATTACACGCATTGACTTAAATACTTATTGCCAGCCTTTTATGGAATGATTTAATTTTTATAAATTAAATTTATATCCTGCTTATTTGATTTTTATTGCTTCAGTTCTGGAAAAAACCTGGAGATATTAAAGGAAATTACCAAAACCAAAGGAAGTGTAGGCGATGTAATGATATCAGTGCTGAAAAGAGAATTGTCAAACAGAGTTCAAATTCTGGACTAGTTTGTTACATTCATTTTCATACTTATACCCTTAGAGAAGGCAAGAATCCATCTCTCCCTATCTATAGGTTAAATAGCAGAGTAAATTGAACTTGGCAGCCAAGGAAAATGGTGAATTGAAAACCATGGGGAAGGCAATGATAAACCCACTCCAGTATCTTTCTCAAGAATGAATAGTAATTTACAGATAAAGAAAAGGAATGTGTGGAGAGCCATGTTCACCTATGTCCTAAAAGGACATGGCATCTAAAAATATTTTTAACAAAATGACAACAGATAATAAAGAAAAGGAATGTGTGGAGAGTCATGATCATGTATGTCCTTGAAATGATTATGGCATTGAAAAAAGAAAAAAAATGATCAAAATTTTGCTATTAAATTCAGATTTGTGCTTTTAGATTTGAAAAGATTAAATAATAGGAAAGGAAAAAATAATTTTTGATTTGCCTTATTCTGAATATGGCTTCCATCAAAATTTATAAAAGAATCGCTAAGTAAATACTTTGAAAAAAATGTTTAGAATGTAAAACAACTTGCATGAAGAATATGTAAATATATTTCTGATTCTGTAGTTTTTGCAATTCAATATTCTATTGTTAATCACTATGGCTTTGTTTAGTCTACAATATCTTTTATAGCAAGCTTAAGTTCCTGTCTTAGATATTTTAGATAAAGTATTGTCAACATTGTATTTTATTTCATTCTAATTTCTTCAGTTTTGTTTTTGTATCACAACATTTTGACCTGGTCTTTCTCAAGTATCTTGGAATGTTCTTGAACCTTGTGATTGGGTGGTGGTGGGGGGGTATTTACCCCCTTTTACATTTCACATTTGGTGTCTGTTGCTTTTGGCTACTGGAGCAGTCATTCCCTGACTAAACAATGAACATGTAATACATCACCAAACTTGGTAAATTTCACAGGCACTTCTATTTTTCAGTTGTGCTTTTTGTAACCCCAAATTTAACTTCAGTATTTCTTGAACAATTGAACATATTTTTCCATATAGATGTCATTGTCAGCATAACATTTCAAGCATCCAATTCTTCAGCTTTGGTCTGGTCTATTCAGTGAAAATGAAAAATTAAAAATACCAACAGAAAATGGTTGTTTATATACTAAAGAGACCAATCCATATTGACAGTTTTAAGTAGACTATGTCCTGGTGGTGGTGGGGGGGTATTCCAAATTATACTCATGAGTGTTTCCTGGCATCTACTTTCCTAAGCAAAGAAAAGCACGTACTATGAAAACAGCCTACAATGCATCTAGCCAACAAGCTGATATATGCTGTCTCTTTCAATTTTCTTACTCTCCAGCAGTGCTCCATATCAACTGTTTGGATCTTATACACCAAGAATGGGAGTAATGTATACTTTTCTTCCCCTAGATAAGCTCCATCCTACTTGATTGAATTGGGCAAAATATTTGAAGAATCTCATTTTTATGAATAATATTGGGTGGATTGATTACTCTATTCAAAGTTCTAGACCAAACATTTTTGAGTGCCCCACTCCTTTGCATACCAAAACACAACCCTAACATCCTTGCCCCCAAAGTATAATCAAGCTTTGATTGGGTTTTCTTAGTGCTGGTATTGCATATCAAATGAGTATCATAGTATTTCTCATTATAATTGTTATATAAATGGGATAAAAAAAAAACAAGAAGTTGAAGATTCATGGTTCAAAAGCCAGGGGAAGACAGTGGACCATCTTTGCCCTTCCCCACAAACCCAGACAATTCTAGGATGCAGCACATTGCTATAGACCTCTCTGATTTTGGCCCATTTGCCTATGGGTGTATCACCCAAGGCACTTCAAGAGAGAATGAGAAACAAGACATACCTCAGATACTATGAGTGTCTTGTGTGGTGGTTCAGATGTGCCACTACCACCCTCTTGCTGCCTACTTTTTTCTTAGTTTCCCCCAAGACCTTTCTCCAACTCCCAAGGATGGCATCATCCATTTTGAGAATTAGCTCATACCAAAATTCCTTATTTGTTTTTTAAAAAGCAGAACAAAAAACAAAACAAGAAAAAAAAAAAACATATTACTACCACCTCCATATTATAAATGCTCAGTGTCAAGTTAGAGGATCTAGGGAATATGCTGCCCATACAATGTTCCAATGTATAATATTCAAAAATGGTCACATTTCATCAAACTGAAACCTCCCTTGGGAGTAAGCGTAATACCATACAAGGATTAGAACAATTATAGAGAAGAATAATGATATAATAATTTAGTCAAATTGACCTTTGAAAATCTTTCATTATATTGGTTAGAAAAGTGAAAACTATGAACAATCTAGTATTAGATTTTCCTTTTTATCCAATCTTAGTATCTTTTGTTTATTTATTTCAGAGTATTGAGCTCCATGGATTACGCCCATACACATTCTATAATATTGTTGTGAAAGCATTCAACAAGGTAGGAACTGGGCCAGATGGTGTCGTTCTCTGTCAGACTTCTGAAGGATGTAAGTTGCTTTCTTTCTTTTCCTTTTTTCTTTTTTTTTTTTTAAATTCTGTTTTTCATTTAATCTAGCTTAAATTAAGTAAAATCACATGCGCTTGTTGCTTGTGAGAAACTGGACACCTTTGCAGTGTTTCCAAGTGGAACCAAAATAATTCTTTTGTATTCAAATTGCTTGTATTATGGAAATATCGGGTAAATTATCAATATTGGAAGGTTGGGATGTAGTTATGTGTAACACTTGCTCATATAAATAATATATGTAGGGGGGGGAATGTATGACAAAGTAGGGAAAAAGTTTTCATATGATATATTTCATCCTTTAGGACTATATTGTACTAAATTTATGTTGGTACCACTATAAATGTGGATGAACAAGGAATGCTAGTAATTTTAAATTTAAATTTTTATATCATCATAATAATAATAATAGTCTAGCCAATTTTATTTAGATTCTTTTTCTTTTTGTTTCCATCACTTTTTTTTTTATTAGATATCCTACACACTGTGATATTGAATAACACACACACACACACACACATATATGTAAAAATTTCCACCATTACTCATTGATGTGCATATGTAGTCACACCAACATAACAAATTTAGTCCAATGAAATACTAGAGGGTGAAATGTGTCACACACAAACTTTTTTGGCTTTGTTATACATTTCCCCCTATATATATATATTGAAATGGACTAAGTCTGACAATTATTGTAATATATTTTCTGTTTATACATTATTTTCATAGATATAAATATTTAAGTAAATGTTCTGTTTATAATAAATAGTATTAACAACATTGAATATCTGAAAAATTTCATAAAAGCTATGTCCTTTGACAGGAATCGAACCTGTATCCTACAAAAAATGTCATATAGCATGGCATGCTTATACCATTTAGCTACAGGGAAAGTATCTGGTTAGCAAAGTCAAATTACTGTTTTTAAACTACAAATTCCATGATTTCTCTCTAACACTCATATCTGTTCAATGTAAACAAATGACATCATATATTATGAAATGAACTAAGTCTGACAATTATTTTAATATATTTTCTGTTTATAATAAACTTAGTAGATTTGGTTTGACCTATACCTGATAAAGGCTAGAGGGTACAATAGCCAAAACGTGATAATAACAACAACAAAGTTGAGGACAGTAGTCGACATGTAAATAATGGAAATCAATGGTTCCCAACCTTTTTTTTAGCTCCTGGCCCACTTTGGATCCAGAATTTTTCTGTGGCCCATAAAATTATCATCATGTAAAAAATTGTTTCCATTTTGTGGCCCAGTAAAAATTATAAAATTTCTGTGGCTCACTTGAAATTTGCCATGACCCATTTTGGCCATGTGGCTATAGGTTCGGAAACACTGGTATAAATAACAATTTACTGTTTTGTGTAAAAAAAAAAAAAAAAAATTCTTTTAAATTGGAAACATCTAGAGAAAGCTCACAAAAAATAAATAAATAAATAAATAAAAATCAGTTATTGGCAACCTGATATTCCCAATTAATTCATATTAATGAAATATTCTATTGTTATTGGTGTTGAGTAATGTCATCTATTAACAATGGAATATCTTATTACTATGCAGGTGAGATTATGACTCATGACATCACATTGTGTTTAATGTAATTAAAAACTTTTTAGGTAAATATAAACTTGGCAGATGAAAATGCTGGATGATATTTCCTTTCAAAGTTTTAGATGCCAAAGTTTTATTGCCAATTTGACCTCTGCATTTTCTGAGTGACTATCACGATAAAATACATCTGGCTGCAAGGCATCTGATCAGGAAATTAGAGGTTTTTAGGAACGGGGAACCACCGTATTTGCTCTTTCATCCAGGTTCACTCTGACTCAGAGTGGTAGTACCTGTTAGGGTCCTAGCTATGGGAAACTAGTACCCCCCACCTAACAAAAATCAAGATATTAGGTTGGTTGGTTGATTTTGTTTACTGACATATCAATCTCTATGGGTTATTTAATGACAAAATCTAAATATTTTGAATGCAATTGCATGCCTTCAATCACAGAAGATGCATTGGTCATTTTTCTGTAAAATATATTGTTGGTAATTCTACTATAAAATTTATTGCTGGTATTTTTACACTTTCATAGTGTTTTATGGGAGATTCACTATTTACCCATGACTGGGACCCTAACAAGTGCTACCACACCCAAAACACTAGGAAAGTTACCAGCAGTACATTAACAAAAAAAAAAAAGAAAATTACCGACAATACATTTTATCAGCTATAAACTATATCTCTAAAAAAGCATGTTTACTCTGAAAGTATAAAATTATGTACTAAATATCTGTAGTGTAGATTTAAGAAAAAAAAAAGCATCCATAGATGTTGATATGCCACTAAATAAAATCGAGTACAATCATAAACTCATATTATCACCAACAGAAAGGAAATATATTAAGAAGAGATTCCAAGATTACAGGCAATTCTCATACTGATGATATTGCAAGATATTATTGGAGTGACCCTGTGTTGATGGTAGTGATGCTTCAATACTAAACCATGTCTGACTTAAGAGTCATGATTAGATAAAAGCTTTGTTAGAAGCACTGTTGCTCTGTTTACAGTTATAAGAATTTAATCTAAAATAAAGTTTAAAAAATGCTTTGGTTTTAGACTAATTTAGCATGAAAAAAACATACCAAAACTCAGGTAATTTGACATGGTTAAAATAATTGTGGTATTGCGTCCTGTTTTCAGCCTAGTTAGATGCCATATAATCGAAAAATAGTTAATATCAGCAGGCAACCTTCAAACTGTGCTTGTAATGAGCTTTATTTTAATTATGCAGTTTGCATATAACTTTCACATCACTATTTTCTTTCATTTCAGTGCCCAGTAGGCCGCGTATTATCCACTGCACACATATCTACTCCAGTTCTTTGCGGGTGAACTGGGAGGCACCTACAGAGCTGAATGGTAAACTTTTAGGCTATCAGCTGGTGTGGCGGTACAATGGTGAGAATTTTACCAAGAATATCACAAAAAAGTTAACTGATCCCATGACGGCCTTAGTTACTGGACTAAGTAAGTTATGTTTATTGTGTACATTTTCATTAGTAATTTATTTAGGGTTTCTTGTTACTATTTGTGTTTTTGTTTTTTTGTTACCATCATTGTTGTTGGAAAGTTTTCTTTGAGAGTGGATGAGATTTAATGCCATATTCAGAAATGTATATGGAATTGGCATTACTTAAAACAAAAAAAAAACAAAAAACCCGGAAATGATCAGCTGACTATTTTGAGTAAATTCTTTGATTCAAAATGGTTACTATTTATTTGTTTGTAAGAGAAATTCTTTTAAAATTTTCTCTTTTTAATGATTCCACAAAATAGTTAGTGTCTAAGATAATATTGAAAAAAAAAATCATTGAATGGATTATAGTTCTTGTCAACATGGCAAAAAACTTTTTTGTCCTTAGCAGATATTTTGAAAGTTTTATTTGATAGTCTATCAATAATTCAGAAATAGTGTTTATCTCATATATATATATATATATATATATATATATATATATATATATATATATATATATATATTATTTATATATTATATAGTGGTACTTATTAGAAAGCGCTGAATATCAGAGATAGAGCCAACATATTTGGTTGGATTAATGTGAGTTTGTGACCCTGGGTTTCACGCTTTTGCGATCGTCAGACAATCACAAAAGCATGAAACCCAGGGTCAAATAAACTCACATCAATCCAACAAATATATATATATATATATATATATATATATATATACACACAAAGGCAGTTATTGAAGAGTTCTCAGCCTGACAAAGGAAAAGATTTAAAAATAAATAACTATTCTGATGTTTGATTTATGGATGTGTGGCTAGTATAAGGGATAGCAAATTGGACAAAATCAGAGAGCCAAATTCAAATTCCAGTCAGGTTCATTACATTCCCTTATGAATCCAAATCTTCTCCCCACCAAGCTATGGTTTAAATGGCTGGGCAGTCTGGATACTTTAGTCTTGGTTGGAAACCAGTCTAAGAGAACAATCCTGAATTCAGAAACTGGTTGTATATGAGATTAGCAGCTTCATCCTGTTAAATACCTACTTGCTACAAGAAGCATGGCAGAAACACCTTGTATTATCGAGAACTGTAAAACCCCCTCCACCCCATGTTACCCAGCGATCTACAAGTCTTGAGTGTGTGATGATTGATCTTATTATCTTAAATTTTGGGTGGATTGAGCAGAGAACTTTCAGAACCTCCTTTTACATATGCGCACACACACAAACACACATATATATATATATATATATATATATAACACACAAGGTGTATCAAAAATATTTTTACAAACTTTGGGGTAGGTTCCTCACACCAAAACAAAGACAAAAGTCCATATAGTCATATGTCTGCAAAATCCTGTTTTTTCGAGTTATTGAGTTTAAAGAAAATTTATGGTAGATGGCACTGTGTTACCGTGTAGACTAGGTTACATTTGTCATACATGTAAATTTGGGGCTAGTCTGTCTTCAACGTTTAATGTGTGTAGTAGTGAGTTAACTGAGAAGTGTTCTGTTTAACAATGGCAGGATATTCATATTGTGATCAGGCAGATGTGATTTTTGAATACGGATGTGCAAATAGTAATCGATACGAGGCTGCATCAGATTAAGTTTCCAGATCAAGGTAGCTGAGTCACTGAACCATTGCTATTGTTTATTATCAAGCTGCTGAGACAGAATCTGTACCACCACAAACTATGGGTTGAGGAATACCAAAATCTGCTCATATACATTCTACAGATTGTTGGTGATGATCCAGGTATCAGCATTAGCATGTCATATATCTCATAGTACCACATGTAAGGTACTTCAAGAGCAGCTCCTGTATCCATGTCATTTGCAACATGTGCAGGTATTTTGTCGTCTGATCACTCACCACAGGAAAACTTTTACCAGTGGTTTATTTCAGAAACTTTTGATCCATTGTTTGTCTCTTCAGTATTGTTCATGGATAAGTCAACATTTGGAAGAGAAGGAATAACAAATTTACACAACCAACTTTTGTGGGTAGATTGGAATCCCCATGATACAATACAGGCTAGACACCAGCATCAGTTTACAATTAATGTGTGGGTTGGAATTATAGGTGACTGTCTGGTAGGTCCATATGTTCTTCCAGCATATCTTACAGGAGCTGTCTACTAGGACTTTATTTTGATCGTACTTCCAGACCTGCTAGAGGATGTACCCCTGCTAATATAGACGTATGTGGTTCATGCATGATGGGGTTCCAGCACATTTTTGTTCATGATGCACTGGCTGATATCTACCCTGAAAGATGGATTGGTAGGGGAGAATCAGTTCCATGACCTGCATGTTTCCCCAATCTCAATCCTTTGGGTTTTCATCTGTGGGGACACCTAAAACAATTGGTTTATGCAGCAGACATTAATAATGCAGAAATGTTTTATCAATGTGTCATAGGAGCCTGCAAAAGCATCCAACACTGTGTGGGAGTATTTTAAAGGGTCCACCAATCAATGATCCAAATGGAGAGATATTTGAACATTTGTTATAAGTTGCTGTATAACAACGTGATGACTTTTTTGAACATATGCTTATATGGACATTTTCCTTTGTTTTTGTGTCAGGAACACCCCCACCCCCCAGTTAGTAAAAGTATTTGGTCATTTTTTCTTGGTTTGCACATTTAACAGTATCCATTGTAAATTTTAAACTTAATAACTCGAAATATAGGATTTGTGGACATATGTTTATATAGACTTTTGTCCTTGTTTTGGTGTGAGGAACCCACTCGCAAAGTTTTTAAAAGCGTTTTTGATACACCATATATATATATATATATATATATATGTGTGTGTGTGTAATCATTTGTATATAGGTTGCTAGGGATTTCTCTGCTTTTTTAACTGCATTTTATTATGCATTTAAAAAATAGAATTATTTAGTGTATAATTATGAGACACTATGCACAGTAAATGGTCAGAACTTGTGAAAAAAGTAGAGATAAAAAAGGAAACATTTTGTTTACTTTGATTCATAAGCATTATGAAAATGTAATAATCATTTTGTATTTTTTTTATTTTTCTGTCGTAAATTAAATGATATGAATGTTTTCCAAACTCTTGTAAGTGTCTAGACTCGATGAAATCCAGAAAAGTTATGGAATCATGTAGGGTTTAGAGAATCATGAAATATTTAATTCTCTTTGTTGTAATCCGCCATTAGGTAGATTTTATCTTTCCAGTAGACAGATAAGTCCAATTTAACCTGATTTTTCTCCATTTTGAGTCCTGAAAAAAAAAATGAGATTTAGTTTTAAACCAAACTATAAAATGCAACATACTTCTGGACATGATTTTGGTTGCAAAAATCTGTGTCTTATACACACAGGATTATTTATTTAGTTAGTTGGTTGTGTATATATATATATATATATATATATATAGAGAGAGAGAGAGAGAGTAGAAAATTGATTAAGAAAAGTACCAAAATTTTCTTTCAAATAATTATTTTCCCAAGTACTCAGTACTCATCCGAGACCATCTTTAGTTGGTTAAATTGTCTGCGTATATATATTTCTGTAAATTCAAAACCTTTTTACAGTTTGTTTTACATTTTTATTCTATATCAATTTCAGATTCACAAGGTTTTTATATATATATATATATATATATAAAATATAACTGCTCTGTCTCTATGGTTATTGAAATTTCCTTATAACATTTTGCATTTGAGCCATTCTTGTTTTTAATTTTGCCCATTTTTCTAAAAGTGATAGATATTATATTCTTTGTAATCTAAACGATACAAAAAACTGACCTGACATTCAAATTTTTTGTTTTTTTGTTATCTATTTGAATCTTGTTCTATCAGTTGTACCCTCAATCTCACATCCTATGCTTATGTTCTCTGTCTATGGTTATAGACAAAGTAAGATTAAATTGTTTTCAGGTATCTTACAAGCATTGAATTTGCATATAGAATTATAGCTTTTCAACTTTTGGTCAAAGTTTTTCTTCTTGGATAATTTCTGTTAAGGAATGGATATTTTCTATTTACACTATTTACATTGTTTGAAATGTTGTCCTCATCATTATTGTCATATTCACAGTGTTTCAGCCATTGTGTGCTCCGGCCTTCAATAGGTGATATACATTGGAATTTCAAACTGAATGCTTTATTTCATCCACTGGGATAGATTGTTCTAGTTCCACGTGCCATGCCTCTTCTGTTCATCTCAGTTTCAGTTATTTCCCTTTAGTAACTCGACTCTCCAAGTTTTTTGTTCACGTCTGCTGTGGTCAGGTATTGAACTCAGAACTGTTTCATTCAAGTCACTGGATTACTTCAACCTATGCTTTTATCCACTGGGACAAAATAAAGTATTCAATTCAAAATTCCAGCATAAATCACATGAAGAAAGCCAGAGCTTACAATGGCCGAAACATAGTGAATATCACAATAAAGATAAGGACAACAGTCTGAAAAATGTAAATAATGAAAATAGTTACAATACATCGTCTCGGAAATATAGACAGATGTTGAACATTTCCTGTTTATAGAAAGCAACCTTGACTTGAAAGCCTTTAGTGTTTAAACCAAATTTGTAATTTAATGAAATACCCACTTATAGAATTATTTAATAGAAACATATACAAGAGAGAAGGTTACGTTCTTTCCTTCATAATAATATTGTTGATTATGCTAAAACTGGATGTGCAGGTGGTGTAATGGATCCGAAACCAGATGTCAAATTCCAGTCAGGTTCGTTACATCTATTTATATGCAAATACCCTTGGGAAAGGCATGAATCCATCTTTTCTTCCTCTATAGCCAAGTAACAGGACAGACTGAGCACTATAGTCTTGATGAGCAACCAGTCTAAGAGAAAGAAAACTGAATTCAAACCAGCCTGAAGAGGGTTAGGCTCCATTAGGCTATCTTGACCAGGACACACTATTTCTGCTACAGCTGTAGTACATGTGGTACCCACTAGGACCCTAATGGGTTACAGAACTCATAATGCTAAAACTTGGAGCTGATATTAATATTCATTTTGTGGTATTTCTTCTATTTTTGTTGCTTAGTAAAATTGCTGCAGGGAGAAATACTTCAGCAGCCATATTAAGGCCAACTGTGAATATTTATATTAATGCTTGTAACTTGTTTTATGATTAGGCATGTGAGAGAAGCTCAATGTATTTTAATGGAAAGTAGTTTTGTTTGGCACGAAAACGAGCCCAACCCATTTTTTTTTTTTTAAACTTGATTTCAAGGGTCATCATAAAACTTGGAATTTTTGCAATTTTCATTGTATGCTGTTAGAGTTTCTGTATATGTTATGTTCCTGTTTTTTGGTTTTGATTGCCAGGAATTACATGAGAAATATTTTGGCAAATTCTCTGCTGCTGCTGCCCTACTTTATTCCAGCCAAATTTTAGACATTTCTTTTGTATATATCTTTCTGCTTCTATTCATACATAATTGGTACTGATCTATAATTTATGATTCTTGCAGTGGGGTGGAGGGTATCTTGAAGATTTGGGACAAGATTTTTTTTTATTTATATTTTTGTAAACATGAACTGGTACTTGTTCAGTAAGAAAGGAAGTACATTTAAAAATGAAATCTGTTTAGTAAAGAAATAAATGGAATCTGATTTATTTTGGCAAGTTAAGAGTGCAGCACAAAATTCTTTTTTCTTTGCTTTTGAGAAGTGGTTGATTTAGATGAAATTACTTTTGTTGAACAGTGCAGTGATTCTCAACTGAGGTTCATATGGACCCTGGGGTCCATGTAACATTACTGGGGGTTCCTACAAAAAATAGCAAAATGGGGGTCCATAGTAGTATTTTAGTGATCCATAGAACAATTTCACTCTGGAACGTTTGTTACAACTGAGAATTGGAATTTCTACAGTAATCTACACCATATTAAAATACTAAAAATAAAAAAAAAACAACTCTAAATCTATCAGAAAATGAGATAAAGTCATGTAAGTTTTAGCATCCCTTTTGCTTTACCAGATGTAAACATTTTTAAATGGTTTATTATGAGTTATTTTAATAGTGTACATAAATTTCTCTTCTGTATATAGCTTACAAAATTTTTGGTCTGTTTTATATTTGGGGCATTTTTTTTAATATTTCCCATTTAAGGATGGGGTCTTTATCGTTTTCCTGTCTAGTTTTCCATACATAGGTGGATAGCATGGTACTATGTTTAGTTTTTTTGTTTTTAAAACTACTCATGTGATTATAATATCTTTTTGAAAAAATATCCTGAGTAGCACCTATGTATACTTTAGGGTTTGTATCCTTCATATCCTTATAAATTTACCTATATATATATATATATATATATATATATATATATATATATATATATATATATATATATATATATATATATATATATATATATAAGTGCTTGAAGCCTTAAAGAGTTAAGAGATATTTTAACCTTTTAAATTGTTAAAAGAAACAGTACCAAAGAAGGTTCTTTTTCATAAAAAAGAAATAAATAATTATTATCACCCTAATCTTCTCAAATTACAAGGTGTCTTATGGTGACATGAGGCATGTTTACTTATTCTTACTATAACAAAATAACTTATTACTAAAAAGAGGAAACCAAATTTCATGACCAATAAATGATTTAAATACCAGATTTATTTTATATCGTAAAATAAATTCTGTTTGTGTTTTTTTGTTTAATATACTTTTGCTAGAGATATGTACTTTATAAAAACTTCTTTAGCATATTTTGTTATTTTTTAGTGTCTCTAAAGTAATATTTGGTTTAGTGATTAGGTGGTTGAAATTTGAACTCTTGACCTCTATTTTACTATCATTGTATTCTCCTGAGATTTCCACTTAAACCATTGCTGTAATATTTTGCTCTATCTCTCCTCTTTCGTACCTGATTTTGTTATGATCGTCATAATAAAAAAAAGTCAGACATATATTCCATGTGTGTATTCATTTGGTCTATTGCTATATTTTTCATTATTTTTGTTAAAGCAGATTTTATTTTGAGATCAATTAAATGTCTTATAAATTATATTTGATCATTTAGATGACATTGTGTCCTGTTGTTCTCATTGTTTTAGTCTAATTAACATTGTTGTCATTAAAAAAAAAAACATAACAAAAAAACATTTATTAAAATTTTTTATTCCCTCTCTTACAGACATTATTGTTCTCCATTCCAATAAAGTAAAAATTTCAAAGAAATTAGCGTATCCTTAAACTAAACTAATTTTTATTCATATAACAAAGATTCAGACAATATTTCTTCTAAGAGCCAATAACGGGTTGGCTAAGTAGGAATGAAAAGCAAGTAAAATTAAGATGAAAGAAATATGAGTCAAAAATGAATAATGGTTGTCAGACTGGTGGGCTAAGTTGCAATAAAAAGCAAATAAAATTAAGATGAAGGAAATAAGTCAAAATTAATATTGACTAACTCTAATAAAACTATTACAATTAATAACCATAGACTGCTAAGCTAAATTCCAATGTAAAGCAAACAAAATTAAAATGAAAGAAATAGTAGTTAAAATTAATTATGGTTGCTTCATCTAATAATAAAATTCAAGATATTAAACAACCATTATTTACATTGTTTGGACTGTTGTCCTCATCTTTGTTGCCATATTCACAACATTCCTCAAGGACACATAATCCAGTGACTTGACCCAAAGAGTTGGGAGTGTAATACCTGGCTACAACAGTGGTGAACAAAAAAAACTTGGAGAGTTGAGTTAAAGGGATATAACTGAGACATCTTGAGGAGGCATGGCACATGGAACTAGAGCAATCTAGCCCGGTGGACAAAATAAAAGGTTCAGTTCAAAATTCTAATAACCTGAAGAAAGCTGGAGCATACAACAGCCAAAACGTTGTGGATATGTCAACAAAGATGAGGACAACAGTCCGAACAATGTAAATAGTGTAAATAATTACAATACCTCATCCCAGAAATATAGACAAATAATAAACAACTATTAAATATGGTCACATTGTATTATATATTTATTGTTTATTTATTATATATATTAAATTTGTATTATATATTGTAAAATAAACACTCTGTTGATTTTTCTTTTTAAATTTATTCTGCAGACAGAAATACATACTTTTTAAAAACATCTTTAGTACATTTTCTTATATTTTAGTGTCCTTCTAGTAATATTTGCTGGTTTAATGATTAATTCGTTGATATTTGACTCTGAACCTTTTTTTTCTTTATCTTACAGCTATCATCGTCATTAATTTTCTCTTGAGCTTTCCACTTATGCCATTGATGTAATATTTTGCTTTCTCTCTCCTCTTTGGTGCCTGACTTTATGATTTTAATATTCTTATGCTCTTTTTACTATTTCTGCTGAAGAACATTTTATTTCAAGAGCAATTAAGTCTTATAAATTACACTTGGCTATTTACATTGACATTATGTCATGCTGTGCCCATTTGAGACTAATGATGCTATATCATCAGAAAAATATATATATATATATATATATATATATATATATATATATATTTTATTTCTACTGTTATAGACATTGTTCTTTTCTGTTCTGATAAAGAAAAGGTTTTTAAAGAAATTAATTTTGTCGCAAAGAAAATAAATTTTATTTGCAGAAGAAAATGTTTGCAATTTCATAATTGCTATTCTTAAATGAACATAAATGTTTTTTTTTTTTTTTTTTTTTTTTCATTTTTCTTTTATTGATTAAACAATTATGTTTTTTCAGAACCATATACCCAATACAATATTCAGGTGGCAGCTATTACGGGTGGAGGGCGTGGGAACTTCAGTGATGTCTACCCTGCCTTAACTGACGTATCTGGTAAGATTTTTTTTTTCTTTGTCAGGTAATTAAATGAGGTAAATGCTTATCATGTTATCACCTCCTACTACTTTTGTGAACATTTTGCTTTTGGGGTGGGGTGGGGGGCTTATGCATCATTACATTGTATACTGGAAATACCTGATGGGAGGCATTACCCAACTCAGCACCATGGCTAACCACAGGTCTTTAATGATCATGACCCAAAACTTCAGGTTAATCACTAGTAACCTAAAACACACAACTGATATAATTCATTACCATCTATATAATGCAGATGAATTTAGTGTTCTCTAATTTCTTACCGCCCTTGATAACAATAAGAATTGTAGCACTTGATTGTGCTGAGTAATTTTGGAATGTTGCTTGTTTTCTGCAATTTAAAAGAAAACCAGATGCCATAAAATAATTATGATCAATAATACATTATTGAGCAAAATGAGTTGTGACATAATTTGCATGCCAATTATTATTGAACCTAATCTATTCTGCTTAATTAGTTTCAGTTCTCTTATTGTTTCTTGTGTTCTTGCAGCAATTTTTTAGACTTTCAAAATTCATGCAATAACACTCCCAAATTCACACTCCACTTAACATATTTTGTAAGCAGCAAGCTCTAGTTTTTCCTCGTCCCCCCTAACATTAATAACTATAAAAAGTATGCCTCTACATATTATTCAATAATTGTCAGTCTTTGACTTATTGATTTTCATGGAAATTTGCATAGTTTATGGGTCATCAAAATCAAGCAAGTGCAACAATTTAAATATCTGGGAAGCGTTTAACAGAAAGTGTGATACCAAAATCAGAAGACATATAGGGTTAGCAAAAGACGCCTTCCAAAAGTTAAGCAAAGTATTAAGAAACAGGAAAATTTTGTTAGAAACAAAAGAAAGAGTATTGAACTGTTATGTAATACCTGTCCTATGGCACTGAATACTGGACAATCTTCTCAGAGCTGAAGAAAAACTTGAAACAACAGAAATATGGTTCAACAGATGTATGCTGAGAATACCATGGACTGAACATGTGAGCAATAAGGAAGTTTTAGAGAAAATAGAAACACAAAAAGGTGACTTAACATCAGAAAGGACACATGGCCCAGGGTATAAAAGCATTCATTGAAGTCATCCAGTGACTTGACTAACATAGTTATGAGTTCAATACCTGGCCACAGGAGAGAAAAAAATGGAGAGTTATTAAAGGGAAAAAATCTGAAACTGAGATATCCAGAAGATGGATGTCATGTGGAACTAGAACAAACTTCCCCACTGGATGAAATAAAGGGTTCAGTTTGAAATTCTAACATATATCACCTGACGAAGGCTGGAGTGTACAACAGTCGTAATGTTATGAATATGATGACAAAGATGAGAACAACAGTCTGAACATTTTAAATAGTGTGATCAGAAAGAAATAGTTGAAATTTCTACGGTACATAATTAGGAAAGAGGGCTTGGAAAATTTGACACTCACAGGGTATATTGAAGGCCAGAGGAAAACAGTACATAATCTACCTAACAGGCAGAAAAGGGATTAGGAGAGATAGCAAAAAGACAAAATTTATTAAGTGCTACAAAGAACAGGAAATTGTGAAGAGTTATGATCGTCTTTATCCTGAAGGGACATGGCATATAGAAGAATATCATCATAGAAATAAAAACTATATTTGATATTTTACTGCTACATTATACAGGTACTTGGGTCCTTATGCATTCTCTTCAGCTATTTCTCTCTGCTATTGTGCAAAGTTTTGTGGATATTGTTTTAGAAGACTTGCAACATCTTTCTGCAGTTATCTCATGGCTCCAGATTAACTTTATGAAAAAAAAACTTTTTTTATTTTTTTTTTATTGCCTGGTAGAGTAATGGATTGCAGCTCGGATTAGAGAATTGGAGAGCTGGGTTTGAATTCCAGTCGAGTTCATTCACTTACGTGCTTATACCTTTGGGAAAGGTATTAGTCCCACTCTTCTCCCCTCAACTATGGTTAAATAGTAAGACAGACTGTTCTATATAGATGGCTGACTGCTTGGAAATACCAAGTGCTGTAAGCTTGGAAGTTTGGGTGGTGTAATGGATAATGGCTTGGAATTGTTAATTGGAGAGCTGAGTTCCAATTCCAGTTGGGTTTATTATATTCATTTATGCACAAATATCCTTGGGAAAGGTATGAATCCACCTCTTCTCCCACCCACCCCCTCTGTGGGTTAACCCTTATAATTTCCAAAAAAAAAAAAAAAATATTGCATACAAATATTTAGATTTCCGCTTTAAATAACCTACAGTTTGATAGGCCGCTAAACAAAAACAACCATCCAAATCTGAATTGCCTTGGGTGGCAACTGGTCTAGAAGGAAAATTGTGAATTTAAAATTGTATGTAGCCCAGTTGAAGCACATATGTAGCTAAGGAAAGGATCATGTGCATTGACTTGATGAATTAACTATGCTTGAGTAGCATGATAAAAAACACCATTAAAATAGAAAATGATTTTTAAAATAGTTAAAATATTAAAGCTTTAAAAATGAATAAATACAAATCAAATGAGTTAAATTTTGCTGTCATTTTTCTAAATCCACAACTCTATTTTTATTGAAACATTCCAGTTAAATCACATAGAATAATTTTACATGGAAATTTTATTCTTAGTTTTCATTCCGAGAGTAACAGACTTTAAGAATTCAATTCGATGCATTCTTTTTCGGTGTAAAGAATATTATCTCATTACAACTACTTGCCATTAAATAAGTTTTTATCAAAAACTTTTCATTTATAATTACCTACCCTGAGCTTGTGATTAAATTTTCAGTGTTTATCATTTTTAAAATTCTCCCTTTATTTTTAAATTTAGTTCATCATAAACAGAAAACATAAGTGTTGTTAATGGTTCTATCAAGGTTTTAACCAAAAATGGACAGAAAAAAAGTTTTTCTTGCTTTGTTTATTAAAGCAAAGTTAGTTCTTATAATTAGGTCCTGATGTTTTTCACATTTATAAATGATAGAAATATCTAAATTAAAATCCTTTGACATTCGTTTTGGGTGTCTTTCACTAGTTTAAAAGAAGCCATTTTGTGTGTTTGTTTTTATGTGTATGCTTCATTTATTAAAAACCCACCCATCAATGTTAAGAAAAAAAGAATTTTATTTCATTTTTTAAATTTTAAGAAAGTAGTTGCTTTTAAAATGAATACAACAGGATTTTAATTAAAAAATTTTATATTTTCCCAGTATCCCCTACTCAAAAAAAAAAAAATAAGCTGTCCCAAAGTCATGATCTATCAACCCCAGGACATTGTTAATCTTGAATCCTGGCTCATATATTTGAATGTAACTGTTTAAAATTTATGTTTTGTGATAGTGATGATGTCTCTAGGACAACAAAAAAAAGAAATTGGTTCATGTCATTATTTTACATTATTAAAATAATATAAAAACAGATGCAAAATTAATATTAAAAAAACCCCAAAAACCCTGTATTGTCTATAACTTTGAGAAGTCATTAACATACCCAGTAGTAGTCATAATAAATAATGTTCGACTACTAATCATTTCTGAGCACACCAGTCTAGGCTTACAGCCACATCATGTTGAAAGACAGGTTCCTGTATGATTGTAGCAAACTCAAATGTAAAATATAAACAAAAAAAAAGAAGAATTTGAATTCAAATAAAGCATTTACTTTCCTTTAAAACCTGTATCTCTCTTTCTACCCCCTCTCTCTCTAAACTTCTGTCTCAACCAATGAGAAGGCAACCCTTCAAATAAAAAGAAAAGACTGAACACTGCTGCAGAACAGCAGAAGTTTTCTCGTCCATGGGTCTAGACATTGTGACTAGAAATCTACCAAAATAAGAGAAGGCTCCTCACAACTTCCACTATATAAAACAAGAAAAAGAAAGGAACACCGAAAAATAAAAGAATTTTGGCCAATTACAAAAAACGAAACAAAAACTTTTGATGTTATCTGAAACCAAGCTTCACACCAGTAGTCTGGAGTCCTGACTTAAGAGATATAAACAGTCAGCCGCGAGGCAGAAGGAGAGAAGAGACTGTCAGAGAAATTAGCTCAGTGTGTCATGTGAAGAAGTTAAGCAGTCGTCTGCTTAAGACAATTTTCCACCCTTCTGAGAGTTGAGAAAACAGCAGATTGACATCTGCAACAAGTTTCCAAAATAAACACATTCTTGACTGCTATCAAAATATGTATATCAGGGGAGAGACGTATGACAAAATGGGAAAATATTTCACCATACTTGCAGATCTTCTATTATCACAATATTTAGTAACAAAAATGATGAAAAGAAACTAAATGATATCAGATTATATAACCAAAATGCATATTAAAAATTATTGCAAGTCCATTGCTATTTGTATGGCAAAGGTTCAGATAAAGTTTGTTCTTTAGTTCTACCAATTCAGGTGTTTACAGCTAGGACATACCATACCATAATACTTTTATGGAGTTGAATCATCTTTATTTCCATTGTATTCTAAAGGTAATAAGAAAGTTACACTTAGCTTCTTTTTTTCTTTTCTTTTATTTCAAAGAACTACTATTTTATACCCATACTTCTCGATTAATATTTTCAAGGACTTATGGCCATATCATGTTGAGACATTGGTTCCCTGTATGATCACTGAAGTTAAGCAATATTAAGCTTTCTCAGTACCTAGATGGGTGACCACTTGGGATTAAGCTTGGATGTATGTGTAGTATAATGGATAATGGTGCTAAATTGTTAATCAGAGAGCTGAGTTTCAATTCCAGTTGGGT